>OY968832.1:3340453-3905048 GCA_963695495.1 Hololepta plana | reverse complement strand
AATCTGTTCGGCGGCCAGCAGTAAATAATGAGTTACAAAACGACGATCTACGTACCTGTAACAAAAAAGAAAATTGCTTTATTATGATTGCAAAATGATATGTATAAAAGAATGTGGATGAACAGAGAAAACAGTGATTGACGAAAATTTGCGAGCCGAATCGCAAAACGAATTGAATACTGTCAACGACTGCAGTTCTTTGCGAGCGTCAAAAAATGTACAATTTCATATATCACCTGAACAATTAGCAATTCTAAATAACAGAAATAATCCCAGAAAAGATTTTGCTAATATCGTTTTCAAACACTTGTCACCGTCCTTTAAAAATCCGTACGCAAAATTATCACTGACGCACCTTCCTTGCTATATTCAGTTTATTTACAAAATGACACATTTGTCACTAACTAACAGAATTACTATCAAATAAATTACTATCAGCACTTGCCAATATTCGAGGTCTTGTTTTCGTGCTACCACCATCATGTAATAACTGTTAATTACTTTCTTTGTGGTGCGTTTATACGTGAGAGTCTCTCGCGCAAACTTGCTCTCGGACAGTAAAACTCTCACGTGCAAACGCATCTGAGAGTTACTCTCGAGAGTAACTCTGAAATAAACTCTTTGGTGTAAATGTACACAGATAAAAAAGCGGTGTTGCTAAATTATTTGTTTGTGTTCGAATTCAATGAAAACTTTATTTAAAGCGTTTTATTTAACTTTTGAAGCACAGGGTGTGTCTAGCAATTTAATTAAATGAAATCCAGAGTTTGTACTTAACCCTTATTAAGTACTGAGATAACTGATCACATTGTATCATATTTTGGATGGCAGGAGGGTTAAACAGACATTTGTATTTAAATATTTTGTTGCTGAGAATTTCAGTGACACATATAAAGCTTTTGGTATGAATCTTATTATTTAGCAAGCAATTAGACTAGTCACACTGCGAGTGAACAATTTAGACAAATCCTATTATTTATTGATCAAAATAGGAATAATTTAAAAAAAAAGCTATAAATCTAATGATAACAAAGGAAGGATTAAATTTTTGGTTTAAAAAGCTGATAATCTCTTGCCATTTTCCAGTTTCGCAAAAGGATCATCACGCCAGACCGACGTTTGTGTACGTCTAATTCGGCGTCGCTAATCAATTGCACCTGTTGAAAGGCCAAAGTTCCGCATGAAAATCGTCAATAACCCAACCGATAAATGTACGAGACGACTTCGAGACATCAAACTGACGCTAAATCGACAATTTAAAGAAACTTTTTGCTTTGTTGTTGGACGACCTGCCTCGCGTGACATAACGACAACTCATTAAAATAATATTACTAGTGCTAATTGCTATTATTTTCGATAATAACAAATTGAATTCAAAGCAAGGAGCAATTAATAATTGATAAATAAATGAACTTTCTTTCCTCTTCTTCTGCAAGCCATTAAATTAGAGAAAGAAGTAAGAAATAATAACGGGAAAAAAACGTGGAACAAGGAGGAGATTCATTAAATTTGTATGTCGAGTTAAAGAGAGCATAGACACATTTTACGGTTTACTTTTTATAAATGTTTAATGCATTATAAATTTATTATACAGGTATATACCACGGGAGCGAGAAAAAATTCCCTGCCACCACGACCGTCACAAGTGCTGCTACCTTTGGCTTGGCTCGCTGGTTGGTTGGTAGCACGATATAATACTTTTGCTACTATTTTTTTTTGCGCTCGCCTTCCACTTATTTATAATGTATTACTTTAAAGACGAAGGAAAGGAAAAACCGTGGAGAATTTAAATGTCTTGCGAGTGCGAGGGCGAAGGGAAGAAACCGGGCAGAATAAGGAATAGAAGGGAACCGTGAGGTATTCTAAGGTAATAAAATTGAATGGCGCGGCGGGGAAAAAATGGGCAAACGAAAGGCAACTCTAATTAGACATCGATAAATCGAAGGCACTCAAACACGTTATCGACGACGGACTTGTTAGTGTAATCGATTCGATATTTATTGGGGAGAAAATAATGATGAGGTAAAAGGAGGAACGCGGCATTAAAATGCTTATTAAAGATGAACGCGGCTGTAAAACGTCGAATTAAAATTTAATTCCCGCTTTCTTATTAGTTTTCCTTTTAGCGATACTTAATTATTTGCGAGCAAAATGGGAATCATTAGAGTTGTGGGGCCAATTCGTTACATAATTCCTTCTTGCATGATGCCCACTAAACGCGCTTAGTTTTCTAACAAGGGTCAAGTTAAACGGCGGCACGTACTTTCTAACCTATCGGGACTCGTTTCCGCAATTTCTTCCGTCTCTTTTACACACACGTGCCCAGGAAACGTACCAATAATAAATACCCTTCGAGTACGCGGACTGTTTATGTTCCGCTGCCAACGACCAACAGGTACCGGTAATAAGACGATTAGAGAATGTCCGGAGAAACGCGGTCTTTGTGCTTTTAAAATTCTGGCGATATCGATCGATTGGCAGAAATTTAATAATTTTCTCGCGTCAGCCAACGCCGAAGAAGGAATTCCATTAGATAGAGATGAAAAATAATAATAATAAAGGATATCCTCAAGGAAACGACGTTAATTCAATAATTCTTGTAAACGGCACAACAAACTGCCACTTATCACGGAAGGTATTACTTTAATGACTGGGGCAAAGAAGAGAGAAAGTAGTCGCTCTAAAACTGTGGCCTAAAACTAATAATGTCGCGGCCATAATTCAAGCGCTTTCAGCTGACAACGACAATCATTATTACCAACGTTCTGGGGAAATAAATTTCTCCTGCTCGCCCCCGACCGTTTTCACCTGTTAATTAAATTGACTAAATAATAACAATAACAAAAAAGAAACGGGGGGAAAATTCCCATAATCGTAGTAATATCATTACAATTCTCCACGCTCAACGTCGTGCAATTAACGGAATAAGTGCGATCGATGCGCGATAAAAAGCGATGATTAGTTGCCGGCAATTAAAAGACGATGTGGCCGGTTCACAAAAGGATTCTAATTTATTTCTTAATCGCACCAAATGAAAGGCCATTCTTATTTTTATTATCGCGCGTTCAAACGCAAAATTCGCCTGTAATTAAGCGGTTCTTTTGCTATTGTCATTAATATCGATTTGTTGCGCTCGAAGCGGGAATTTTATTATGATATTATTACTGAATAATATGCATAAACATTGCAAAAAAAGCGGACGATTTTAATTTGAATAAAAGAGAAAGGCAGAGAGAGGGAGAGCACGAGTAGAAGGTGGAGGGGGGGGGGGGGGGGTGATGATGATGATGATGATGATAACGGGGAAAATGTAGTCAAATGAATTTCCATGATTTATACATAACAATGTATAATAACAATAATGCTCTTTATGCTTATTGGAAAAATCAATGAAAAAGTAATTGCGTTTTATATTATTACTTTATACAGAGTGTCACCAAACTTTGTAGCAAAATAAAAAACAATTTCTAGCACTCTCATCATTATAATATTATTCGTTTTGCATTTGAAAAGCACGGAACTAATCTTAAAATTACAAAGAAAGCAGCGCAGATGCGAATAATACCGTTATCAGATTTAAGAGGTTAAGCCGTATCCGCTGCTTACCAGATGTTAGTCAATCTCCTTTAATTGAAATCTCGCATTTGTAAAACAACGCGTCTGAAACTAGCAATTTTACGACGCATTAAACGAATTTAGAGAAATGATTAATTTACGTAAATTATTGTGCAGTCTTTGATGACTCGAAATTAATTCATTTACGATGATTGTGCAGTAGTTTTATGAAACTGCGACGCCCTGTATATGAGGCAGGAGGTCATCAAGGGAACTGAATACGAAGGGTTCTATCATTATTATTATGTTATTTTATTCATGTATATTATGTATGAGGGAAAGGGACAAGAAAAAATTAATAATTTATTAATCTAAATCTAACAAGTTCTCTTTATCCCCTCGCCTCCGCCATTTCCACCTACTTTTTCGCTTTTCTTTTTGCCTCTTCACTCTAACAATTTTTTTTTCCACTCGCCTTTTGTATTAATTCTACGCTTTACGTTTAATGCACGTATGAATACATTGGCTGCGGGCATTTAAAATACTTTGCTGTTATTGTTGTTATTATTATTAATATTTGAATTCATGTTTTCCTTTTTTCTACTTTTTCTGTCGTTTTATTTCATTCGCGTTGAACGGCAACAATCGCAATAACAATTTTTGCCTTTGATTATTATTACTATAATTCGAGTATTCTAATGAAACATTTTCGGAACGGCAAGCACAATGAAAATCATTCTACCAACTGATTTCCTTCCTCTTTCATTTTGTTATATTTTTACTTCACCACCAATAGATTATTTTGTAGGTTATTCTTTTCCCTACCACTGTACACAAATATTGACTTTCTTTTGTGCAACAATCAACGAAGTTTACCCATTCTATACAGCGTGTCCCAGTGGTGCAAGGACGAAGGATCGCTGTTGATTTTATATGTAAACAACAATAAAAATATGGCAGACTTCCGGATGTATATACACCGGAAATCGATAGTTGCTTCGCAATTTTCGAATGGAATGTCGTGCGTCTGTAGTTAATTTCTTGTGGATTCGTTGGCAAATTAAAAAGTTACGTTTGGATAAATTGTACTCCTTTGCACTAACTTGTATGTTTCTGTGAAAAAATGTCAGTTTGAAAGTATGCGTACTCAAGAATTTTAATCTAAAGTTTATTGTCTTCGACTGAAACATTTGCCTAAATATGAGCATTTTTTTGCTGCAAGCTAAGACGAAAAACTATTCTAATTCGATCGTATTGAATTGTCTTCTGTGTGAACTTAGAATTTTCCTAGTGCATTTTATTTCCACTTTTTCTTATGTTTATATATAATTTTCTGTTTTTCAAGCAACAAAAACAAATTGAAATTTCGTTGCGTTCCGTAAAAGAAACTTTCCTAATCTAAATTCCATTTCTTCAAAGTCAATTACTGTTATCCTTCGTCCCCGCACTGTTGGGACACACTGTATATGAAAACTATATGTTTGTGTGGAAAAACTATAAACGTGAAAAGAGAATAAAAACGGAGAGAGAGAGAAAGGTTTCTCATAATAAAATTTTATGTATGTATGCACGTGTATATATTGTTACCTATTCAATAATTCATTTCAATCCATTCAATTTCCATCCCCTTTTCCCTCGATTATTATCATTTTTTCTCCTACTCTTTAATTAAAAAAGAAAATTCCTATACGCGGCCATCGGAAATGATTGATGCCGTCGCCGTTTCACGAAATTTCCCGCAAACCAAATCAATTCTTGTATACGCGAGTCTTATTATTGTGAAAACGCCATCAGTTAAATTAATCTCGCACGTAACGAGTCGCGGTATCAATCATCGTTTTCTCAATTTCATTGTGCTCGCCCTGTACGATTAATCTTGCGACAAATTGATCAATTTCCTTTAATTAATTATGCATGTAAAAGTTGTTTTTTGTCTTCCTTTGATTGTATTTCAAGTAATAATAAGAAACGAATTGTAAGTGGAAATTTTATATTATCATTACACTTTGAACGGATTCGAATGTAATCGTAATGTAACACGAATGGATATTATTACAAAACTGAAAACAATTACGGACGGGGATCGTTTGATAATTAAATCGTGATAAGTAAATGAATAAAACGGGATCGTTTTGCTATTTTTTTTTCTAGAATTGCTAGAGAAAAAAATAATGGAAATAAGACCATACAATGACCTTTTGTTTGTTTATTGCCCCGCGAAGAGTTTCAAGTAGAACAAATGAATTGGCCTCCGGTTCGCGTGAAACCGATTTTTAACCTTTCACGCCCGTTTCATTGCGGCAACAAGAAGAAGCTGGTGAATTTTCTTTGAAGGAAAATCATAAACGATAAAATTAATTAAAAATTATGGGCACCCATCAAATATAATTTGTGCCGTTCTCAATTGTTTAACATCCACTTTTTCTTGCGATGAGCGATGAACAAATTTAATTTATATATAAAGAAAAAAAGGAATTAAATCGGGCCAACCAAATAACAAACCAATCAATTTCGTTTTTGATTTGAGTGCCTAAGAAGCAATGGAACGGGTAAAATCGAATCTTAACGACGCCCAAAAGGAAAAAAAACGCCCCCCCCCCCCCCCCCCCCAATTGAATTTCCCATCGAAAAGAAACGCGATCCTCATCGAAATCCCACGCGTTCCACAAAGCGGAAGAAAAAAATTAGATGGGGTTTCGCGTGCAAAAACTTTCCGCGTCCTCCCGGAAACCTCAAAGTCAACAACAATAATCATCATAAGTTCGAATCCACTCGATCAAACTGTCTGCGAATAAGAGCCGTAACGCAAATATTGAACGTACAATCACCCGTCTTCTACATCAATCCATCCATCCATCCCGTCTAAAGTAAGGGAAGAAGAGCCGCTGTGTGTGTGTGTGTGTGCGCGTCTGCGAGGGAAGGAAACACAAATAATTGACGCGTAATTAAACCAAATATTTAGCGAATAAATTTCGCAATAAATTCGGATTAAGGGAGTGCGCGAATGAACCGTGCCAAAAAGTACGTAAATAATTAATAATCGTCGAGTTAATTTACCACGTAGAAGAGGCATCGAGAGTCGCATCAATTTCGAGCGAACTCTTAAATTGCAATCATTATCGCGTACATATACAGGGCGTTCTCGGAGTTATGCCTCGGTGCGAAAATTACTTAAATCGGATCGTTAATCTAAACATTTTAGATATGGTCGTCAAAAAATATACGGGGCGTGCCAACAGTAAGGGTTATATGCAAACCCTTAACTTTAGAAGAAGAAAAAAGTTTTAAACAAAAGACAAATTATCATGGATCAGACTACAACCTATTTTATTTTCTAATATGTTGCACTTCTGGGTGAACTTCAAACTATTTTGTGTTTGGATTCCTCGTTGAAAATTCAAGAGCAGTTCATAAAAATAACCATCTATTTAAAATGTACCGTTACGGAGTAATTTCAGAGTTTTCCGGAAAAATGACATTTGACAGGTCCTGGAAAATCGGAAGTATCTCTTAAACTATTCCAGTCAGAGACTTGAACGTTTTTTATTTGTTTTAATCGGGAAATTGCAGCTTTTATAATACTTTAAGAGCTTTGATTTGTTCCAAATAGTTCCACAACCCTATAAATATTTTTGTAACCCTCTGAAATTTCCCTAAACCTTGGTACGCCATCTAAGCAAGCATTAGAAAATATATGGCTCCATTCAAAATAATTGAGGCAATTGTTTTCTGGAATATTCCGCACCTCCGTTATTAGTACATCCTGTATATAAATAAGTTTGTAAATTCGCATTTCCATTACCGTCACTTGGTAGACATTCTACATTAAATTCGATATGGGGAGAAGAAAGAGAGATGACAAAAAATTGCTAAACTGTATCAATATTGATACATTTCTGCCTTCCTTTTTTCTCCGTTTTCGACTTTTACAATTTTTTTTCTCTTCTTGATTTAAACGTAAAAGAAATTATTAACGTCGGATATTTAAATATTTCAAGAGGAAATTGAAAATGCGATAGCTTCCTTCTCCCTTTTGAGCCACAATAATAAATAGTATTTAAAAAAAAAGGAAGAAGGAAAAGCTAAAAAAGGAAAATTAAAGATTTTCCATCTCAGTTGAACTGCGATTGAAGACCGCTTTAATGTGGGCATAACATTTTAGTTATTACATCCGATTCTTCTAAACTATTTCACTTTTCACTCTCGTGCACTCGTAACTTTTTTTCTCACTTTATTATTTAACATGTTAATAATCTATTTTCGTTATATTTTATGTTGCCAACTGAATTTTCTCGCCCGTTGTTGCCAACTTACGCGACCAACAAAACAATTAAGTATCGTGAAGAAGACGAAGAACAATAATAAAGAACCGAAAGCAAAAAAAAAATGGATAAATTTAATTTAAAAGTTTATGTTCTTGAATTTATTTATGAAAACGGTCGCGAAATAAGAAACAACGATAAAAACATAATCGTAATAACTGAACAAAAAATTTGATTTAAAATCCATTAGAGACAAGTTTCCATTTAAGAAGTCACATTATGACGAGAAAAAAGAATAAAAGGAAGAACGTGGTCTTTACGTAGTCTCAGGAATATCATTATAAACGCAAATATGGTTTTCTTATTTTTCAACTTTTTCTATTTCATCAATGCAATTTCCTCTAAACACAACAAAACTGTGGATACGGCAACATGTGGCTTGCGTAGAATCATAATTTATTTACCGTTAATCCAACCATTAATAAGAATCATCATCGTTTTAATTATAAAATCGATAGAACATCAAGAGCCGCGAAGAAAAAGTGCGTTTTAAACGAAATGCGACGGGGGTAACAAGTGTTAATCCAAACCTTTTGGCTTTCGGATTATACGCACAATAAATATCAATAATAAAACGTCGATCAGCACTTTTTCGCGTTTTGGCACACTAAAACTCGCCCTTTATGAAGTCCGATCATCAATTCGTGGTTAATTACAAATATTAAAAAAAAAAACGATAATCGCGAGTCGTTTTAATTGGGAAAACATGCGGATTGATGGGAAAATTCGCAAAGAAAATACCCTTCAAATCCGCATCACGCACAATGACAGTTCGCCGAATCATAAATAACCGATTGCCCTCGTTAAATTAAACCGCTTACATCGACGAAAACCGTTTCCCAATCAATCATTTCGATGATTTTGTCATCGATTTCACTTCTTTATTGTCATTGCAACAACAGAAAATCATCCTTCGTCATATAATCAATTTCATGCATAATTAATTGAAGCGTATTAATTAGTGACGCTTGGCATCGAGAACAAATTTATTGATGAAAGTCACCTGAAACAGTTTACGTTGTAAAGTTTCCTTTATAATGTTATAGTTATTCTAAGAACATAAATCTTTTTAAAAAATCCTCATCCCCACAAGAATTGACATGACGAACATTTTCAAGTGGTGAATACATAAATGAGTTTGCAGAATAATTCACGTTATGAAATTTAATTGAATACGTTAAACAAATGATGTATTAGAGCGTTTAGAACGTCGATATGTTCGTAAACTGAAACAGTACGTAAATCGAAGCGTTTGTTCGTGACGTGTTTGACTGCAATAAATAAATTCTACGACTTCGTCGATGGAATTAAGAACTAAAACTTGACAAATTGGGGGGCATGCGAAAAATAACGATGGGGGAAGTAGCAAAAAAGTGGGTAACAAGCAGTCGTCGTTTTCATGAATAGAAAAAAGTGAGCGCAAAACGAAAACTCCGACAGTACCGACGAGCACACGTACCCCACTAAGTATTACAGAGATATTCGTCGTTATTCATGAGGCATAATCCAATATTTCCTAATGGCTCTAGCAACGGCATCACGTGCATATTTACAGGTACACGTATGTACGTAAGTTGGCATGGGGGGAGGAAATGGCACGAGAGCGAACCGTACCATGTTGCAAAACAAATAAACAAACTGGGAAAAAAAAAGCGAGGCAAGCAACAAATTGACTTTGGTGGAAAATAGATTTACTCTCCCGCTTACTTATGGAATTACTTGCTTTCGAGTAATACGGATCCGGGGGTAATGGCGCCTTTAAGGAAAATATCCATGTCTTACAGCGAAGAACGATGGCGCAAAGAAAGAAATTCCATAAGTGCAAAGTCGCTTTCAGCAGCATACAGTGTGACCCATCTCAATCTATTAAATTTCGATTCGTTTTCTTCGGATTTTATAACAAATTTTACAAAAACTACATCAATTGATCATTTCCTTTAAACGATTGTTTATTGCGAAGAAAATATACTTTTAAAGTTTGGGTTTTGTTAACCTAACAAAAATTTGACGTGGCGGTAAATTTAAACCGAATTGTTGTGGAGCACTCTGTATACAGAATGCGAACATCTTATTATGGGAGACGACAATGAATTCTTCGATTGCAAATAATTTGTTTATCCTCTCATCGCGATGCTCTCGACGATGCATTTTCGCGTTCGCATTTTGCCGGCAGAATATTATATTTGCATTAAATTAACGTTAAAAAGTCGATATGAAAGAGTGGGAAAACGTAAAGAAAAAAATTATATAAGCAAACGAGGGGGGAAATAAACGATCAATCATTTCGTGGATAATCATTCAATATTAATATTATATAATAGTAACGGCGAAGAAAGCGAAGAAACGTAAATGGATGGTAAATAGAAATATCGTACAATGGCATGAGAAAATTGTATGTTTCGCAAAACGTAGCTTTGGAAGGAATGCGACGTAAATTATGAAATTTAATAATTCTTAATTTTAGAATATGCAAATATTCGTTGCCATAAAAAAATGCACCTTCTGTTCTGCCGTCTAGATTTATTTCCTAGAGCAGTCTTAATATTGCCCAAGATTAAATTTTTATTAACAGTAACATAATAGCAGCAATAACAGAGTGTAGGAATATTCTAATTTTTCCATACTTCAAATAATAATTTCCACATAAAAGCCACTTCCCAGCTACCAATTTAGACAAATGCCCGAGATGGATTAAATTAGTGTCGAACAACAAAAAAATTCATATAATTAGAGACAGTTAAACAAACTGGCCTGTAACTTGCTGCAATTTTCCTCATTTTTCTTCGTTTCTTCAGTTAACAAAATAAAATCTAACAAAATATTTTATCCATAAACGTGAACTTGTTCCGTGGTCTCTCTTGTCATCGCCATTGTGTAACAATGGGGTCATTAAATGGCAGAATGATAACGATCAAATGGTTCGTATTCGATGACAAACTCGTTTTGCTAATTTGTCGAAATAATTGACGTAGCTGCAGACGACACAAATATCCCGGACGGTTTTATAAAACGCGCAAAATAGTTTTAATTGGCACAATTGAAATTAGAGAGGCGACACGACGAGTGACAATGGCAATCAAGCATGATGTTGATGATGATGATAATGGCGCAGGAAACGGAGAGAGATCACAACGTCTCAACTAAGATGGATATAATAAAACGTGGGAAAACGGTGCTCTGGCAATTTTCGGAGGGGTTCTCGATTAGAGAGACCGAGCAGCGAGCGAGTTTATAATTTCGAGTCGAACGTAAAATAACACAACGATGGCACACGGTGCGACAAGAAAAGGGCGCGCGCGAATGCTCCGGTAGCAGTTAAACGACGACCCGGGCGACGTTAAGAAGATTGCTCGTACGAATCAATTTGAACGAGGCGAACGATTGCAGTTGGAGACCGTTTTAATTTCACCCCGCGATTCCCACATTTTATTCTTGGCGTTTCGCCTCTTATCGAATTCGTCACATCGAATTTATTGGTTAATGGGTTTTAACGATCAATTTATTCGAGTCTCTGTTTTTATTGTAATAATGTCAATAATTCGATATGGGCAAGGAATTATGCGGAACGGTACTTGGAATAGGGTGTCTAAATTCCAGAAATTGAAAAGAATTGCTGCAAAATAATTCTAAACAAACAGCCTGCATGTGCGTAAATTACGTAATGAGACTGTTTTCTTTTTTTTTTTTTTTAATTTTTCGATTTGAATATAATTATAATTTAACTTGTCTCGCTCAAAATAGTTTATTTGGGAAGCCACACAGCGTTGGAGACGGCTTTTCCACTCTTCATAACGGTGCTGGAACTCGCTTTCTGGAAGAGCCTTCAACAGGTCGCTTACGGCCACTTGAATGTTCTCCAGAGTTCCAAAATGAGACCCTTGAGATGAATGTTTACTCATGGGAAAAGGAAAGAGTCACAAGGACTCAAATCTGGCGAAGAAGATGGCTGATGAGCAACAGGAATGCTTTGAGCAGTCAAAAATGCGTTCGTTGATATTGCTGTGTGACAAGGTGCATTGTCATGATTCAATACCCAATTGTTTTTAATGTTAGGTCGCACATGCATGACCCTTTTCCGAAGCCTTTCAAGAATCTCTGGATAAAAATGCTGATTGATAGTTTGGCCTTGAAGCAGAAACTCTTTGCCAACATTTTCATCGGTTCTCGAAGTCGAAGGACTTCCGCTGCGTGGTTCATCTTCGATGGATTCGCTTCCTTCTGGAAATGCCTTAAACCACTGAAAAAAGTGGGCTCTTGACAAAACACTCTCTCCGTATGCTTCTTAAAGTTTTGCAAAGGTTTCCGTTGCATTGTGATCAAGTCTGAAGCAGAATGTGATAGCACAATGTTGCTCGAAATTGATTTCGCACGTTTCTAGAACGCACTGACAAAATATATTTTTCGAAAAACATCGTCGAGTAAGTTGTTCAAAATGCTCTCCTTCCAATTTTTGCCAGCCATGGCATGTTTGCCACGAGGACTTTCGAACTCTTTCGAAAAGCAGTGACTTGAACTAGATATCATCTATGATCTATTCGTTGCTTAAGTTCCTTGAGGTAATTTTCGAGCGTTGCCTAAACTAAACTTTTCGGGTATCCGCAAAGAAAGAAATTGATTTAAATCGGGCGAACTTGCAGATCATGACACGGATCCGACCCTTGCTCCCTCTACGTTACACTCAATATTCTGTGTAAATGTTCTCTAAGGGATCTTTGAAGGAATCTGGCATTTCCCACTAGCAACGACCATAGACGAAATGCATTTCGGCTAATTCAAAAACCTCTATTAACTGCGATATGAAAATGTAAGTTTTGTGAGAGGAGTTGCTACAAAAAGGAATAATCCTCCATATTTCCGAAACCATCCATGAAGATTTCGTTCGCATTTCTTGGACCACGTTATCGCCACTGAAATTTTGTATGAGGCACTAATGATTTACGCGTTCTTAAGACTATTCTGAATGTTTTGGAACAAAGAGTGGCGTTACCAACGTGGTTTGCAATATTTGCAATTAAAAGGGAAAGCGATTCGATGGAAATGTAAAATAAAAGACGAAACCAACAGAAGTTTATGTACATATACTTAAGAATCTCGCCCATTTCCTGTGTCTCTAATGATCATAATAATGAGTGTTCTCGGTGTATATTGCTGCTCGACGAGAAGTTTGTTGTTAGTTTGAATAAGCGGGCAAAAAGCGAGAGTGAAAGAAATGGATCAAATTAAGAATTCCGAATTTAATTACAAGCAATCTCCATCTCTTTTCCACTTTTTGTTTCTCACTTTATAAATTATTATGAACTCGCGTAACAGAAGAAGCAAAAAAAAATCTATGGAGGAACTTAATTAATTTTCGTTTGTTCTTAATTTTCTGGAAGCAATGCGTCGCCGAAATGAAAGAAACAACGAAAAAAATAATAATAATGGAATCCTACCCATTGTTCTTTTAACGTTAATAATAAATATGGTGTAATTTATATGAGAGATTTTGAGAGAGTGCTTTTAAACTCGGCCCCCCTCGCATTTCTTGGTCGGCCTCTATTTATTATCATTTACACTTAAGAATTGTAACATTTACATAAAGTAAATGTGCCATAACGCTCGGTGGAAACAGTTGATAATACTCGAAACCACCAACCGAAAAGATGCTTATCGGCGAACGCCGTAGAAAAAAATATTATTACAACACATTTCAAGGGATAATAAATCTGGGCGCAAGCAAACATGTTCTTTTCCGCCACTTTCCTTGTTAAATACTGCCTCTGTTCCATATTAAATGAGCCATTAGCGATTTTCAAAAATAAATGAGCCATTTGATTTATATCATATTAATATAATATAATATGTATTATACTGTGGACATAACGCTTCCTCAGGAAGTAGATGGAACTTCTGATTTCTTTTGGAAATGTAAAACCATTTTTCATCGATGTGTATGTAATCAAGCGTCTTGAAATTCATCATTATCATCCGCAAACGTTTTAACTTGCGGTCATAAGTTAATAAAAGTTTGAGGGTATTCGAATGACGTTTTATTTTTCCGCTTTTTACTAAACGCCACAATGACGTTGTTGGAATATCGACTTCTTGTCCTGATGAACGAAAAGTAGTTCCGCGATTCACTTCAATATTCCTTATTGTCAGTAACTTTTCCGTGCGTTCAATTAATTGGCTTGTGGTCACAATTTCCTTCTCTTTTAGGCTTGACATTTATCGGCTCCTCATTTTTTTCATACATTCTCTTGTTGTTGACCAAATTCGCTTAACTGTTGTCCGTGATATTTTGAATTGCTCAACTGTCGTAGTTACAACACCTTTCTTTAATCTGAGATTTTTATTATTTTATAATAGAAAATGCAATGTTTCTCTGGTTTCGTCTTTCAAATTAGCTTTTCCCATATTTAAGGATAATAAAAGTAAACAAAGAACATAGTTGTAGCTGATACAATTTCAAAAATGCTAAATATTGTGAATTTTTGACAAATCACAACTCAAAGACAACAAACAATAAAGTCATATTCAGTGATAACTTTGATAATAATTACCACAAGAATATGTTTATCAAAGTCTATTTGAAAAGAATTTCAGTAGTTCGTTATTTTCGACCAAAAACTCAAATCAGAGGTAGTAGCATTTACCACCTTTTATTTTTTTGAGAAAATAAGAGGCAAATTTAGAAAATTTGGAAAACAGAAACAAACCTGTGAAAAGAAACAAAAAATGTTCATAATTGAACGTCGCTTTCGCACTCATTCACAACGTTGATTTGAGTTTGCAAAATAAAACTGCTAAAGTAGAAAACGAAACGAATAATAATAACAAAAAAGAGGCGAATAATCAGAGGGGAAACGTGTTCAACAACAGAGTTACATCGCCATAATCGTAAAAAGGCGATCGTTATATATGTTGCTTACTTCCTTTCGCACTTTTCCTTTTTTTTTTTCGTCGTAAGCGTATCTTCCAGAGGAAAAGCGCGAGGGGATGAGAGAGTGCACGTACGTCGCGTTCAAAAATAAATCGTTAAAAATAACTTTTTCTTATTTTAATCGCCCTCCCATTGTGTGCGCGACTGCATGGAGGACCATTTGTTTCTTAATTTTATGTACGGGTTATGTGCGAGAAACGGCGTCATTAAGAACTAATCGCAACGACAGGATACGACGCGAAACCACGGGAAACAACGATTCGATGCTACGGTGCGATCAGAAAAGCACGCTTTTGTTTTCCGAACCGTCGCGTCATCGGAATCGGCGAGACAATGGCGCGCAAAACGAAAGAAAAAAAAAAACACCAATCGCACACTCACCATATCGTAGGCGACCAATTTGTCGGGCGTCGTCGATTGCGGATTGTTGTTGTCGTAATAATTGATCTCGGTGAAACGGTTGACGATGAGCGTGCTCGGCGCGACCAACTGGTGATGATGATGGTGGTGATTAGTGGCGGCGGTGGCGTACATATGCGGGGCGCATTGGCCGCAAGGACAAGGTACCGCTGTTGCTGTTGTCGCTGGGGACGGCGTGTAGACGGGCGGGACGATCTCGGGACAGGGTATGGGACACAAGGGCACTACGTAAGGGATTTGAGCCGGTGCGTTCAGAAAATACGTCGTGATTGCTATTATTGGACGACGCGCGATCGCGGTAATTGTGCGACGTGGCGCTTGAGTTGTCGGTCACTTTTGTTTTGTGTTTTAATTGTGCGTCGATGTATTTGTTCGATCGTCTGCGATTTTCGGTTGTTGCTCGTTTGTTTCTTCTTGCGAAAATTCGATTACCTCGGTTTATCTGTTTTTTGATCTTGCGGTGTTATTAACGTTTTGATCGCTCGGTATTAATTACGTTTTGATCGCTCGGTATTGTTAATTACGCGAATTATTACGATAGCTTTAATACGATCTGATTTTTAATGTTATCTTTTTTTTTATTTGCCTTAAAATACTTATCTAATCAGTCCTATTTTATTTTATTATACGATAATAATAAAATTGATCTTTATGCCTTGTTTGTTTTGTTGGTTCTTTTAAAGTGCGATTTGATTTTGTAGTCGCAATTGGAGATTGTCTTTGCCTAATGATTTTTCTTTCTAATTACAAGATTTGTTTCCGATCGATTGTCACAATTTTCCTTTTGATAGATTCCAAAATTTCTAAACTCTACGTTATTGTATATACGTGTAAATATATAAGATATATGTGTATTGCACGATTGTCTTCGACTCTTTAATAATTGATTGATTCTCTTTGCAATGCTCGCTAATTTAATTACAATTTAGACTAATGAAAAATATTGCGTTAAAATTATGAATTCTAGATGAATTTCTCTCGCCTTAAATTGTCTAGTTATCTCATCGATTATAATAATAATAAATAGTTACACTAATTAACTGAGCAATATAAATTTCTTAATTAACTTCTTTTTGATAATCTTCGAGATATGTATATATTTGTGTTAATAAATATATTAATTTTTACTAAATTTCTTTTAAATACAAAACTCTATGTTCCTTATCCCTTATTTAAATATTAAATATAATAAATTAGAAATTAATTAATACTGCAATAATTTGATTTAATGATTGTTCGTGCACAACCTTGCGTACGTTTATTATTAGTTTAATTTTGTGCTTTTCTTATCTGTTCCTTAGATAAATTTCATTAAATATTATGGGTGCTCAATAGAGAAAATAAGATTATATTGAAAGTCTTCCTTGTGCTATTTATATTCACTTAATCTTTTTCTCGTGATTGTCCTTTAGTGTGAAGAAGAAATATATGTTCCTTAATTTAATTGAAACTCGTAGGAAGGTGATGCTTGTTTTGACTTTTGATTTTCAAGATTTCTATTCTCTCAACGTTCTCCGTGATAATCTTACGATTTTTCCTTTCTTTAAAAAGTTGCTGGTATGTACAAGATTCAAAAGTAGTGCGCGATTGATTGTCTAACGATTATATTTTGAAATTCCCTTATTATTATCAATAATAATAATAATAAATAAGCAATTACAACATTTAGATTTTTAATCTATGATTTCTGTTCTCCTTTCCTTCTTTTAATATAATAATTAAATATATTTCTTAATTAGAGTACTATACAATAGTAACGACAACAGTATTATAATTATTAAATATTATTTTAATTTATCATTAATTTAAATATTGACTTGTTTTGCGAGTGTGATGTGTGACGCTGTGGGTCGAGAGGAAATTAAGAAAAAAAATTATATTGCACTGGGCCCTTTCGCGAAAAGATGAAATTCGCGAGTGAATTCTCGTTTTCGTCTCCGTATTTGCAAAATTCCTTCCCTAACAATTATACGCAATACATACACGTGTATGTATATCAAATATGTATATAAAAGGACGGTGTGTATTTTGGCAACGCTGATGATGAACTTACTCTCGTTGACGACTTTGTTTCTTCTTTTTCTTTTTCTCTCTTAACGTACGTATGTTGGTATTATTATTTAAAATATGAGTCTTGTTCAGCGCGCTCCACGAAGAAGGTCAAGAAACCCAAAGTGGTATCTTCTTGTTTATAAATACATGTATTTCTGATTCTTTTTTTTTTGTCTTCTGGTAAACGAACCGGTTGTTATTTAAACGTATCCCCTTTCCTTATTTCTCGATTCGACGCTGATCGATTCGTAAAATATTGACTCTTCACAACAATTTTTCACACATTTAAATACACACACACCACCCGAAATTGTCCTACCGAATATAATCCTTCCTCCTCTTTGCCTCCTTTTAATTTGCTTAACGTTAGATTACTTAACTTACTTTAATAGCCCTTACTTTGTATAATATTATCTTAATATTTTCGCTTAAATTCCCTACGATTTAGTGATTGTCTTCAAAATTCTTGGACAAGACGCGTCGTCTTTGCCGTTTAAAAAACGTTCGGTAAATGAAATTTCGCAAAAACAAACAAACGAAATCAAATTCACGTACGTGCAAAGCAAACGATTTGTTTTAATGACGCAAAAATTTGTACTAAAGGGATTCTTTCGGTTGTAGCAGTAGCTCCGGTGAAAAGCTACTCTTACAAAAATAAATCCGGGTATTAATAATCTTACGCTCCCTGTTTTGATTCCTTTTCTTTTTTGTCGATAATACAAAAACTCTTTTATATCTGCCGACACTTTTTACGATTTTTATGTAATTTTTCTTTTTAAATATCGATATATAATTTCTCTTTAATTAAATTTTTTCTTTGATTAATTTGTCATTTATTTTAATTACCTGGGTACGACACACCGACAGCAATGTAACAAACAACACACGTGAAATGTATTCTTATACTGTTGGTGACGGAAAAAGACGTAGAAAGAATTGCTGAATGAATTGAATGTCTCGAAGAATATAAGCAAGCAAAGTTACTTCTTTTAAGCAAGCAGCAGCAGCAGTAGCAGCAGACGACAGACGCGCTCGTGCGAACAACTCAAGCGACAAACACTCTTTGTTAAATTTACTTGAAATCGTTTCAGTTTTCGACTCTTTAAGTTATTCGACTTGTTCTTTTCTTTGGCAGCAGCGGCTACCGGAAGTGTATATCATGTGTTTAATTGGATGAGGACGTAATAGGATTGTTATTTTTATATATACTACTATATATATGATTATTATTTTTTTGAGTTTATTAAAAAAGTAGGTTCGGTGACAGAGTGTGAATAAGTTCGTAAGGAAGTAAAGGTGTGGACTGCCGCACTCGGTGGCTTTCTCGCCCGGACTGTGCCTGTACGGAACCGGCGAGGAACGCGCCGAGTGCCTCGGAACGGTTGCTTGCGCAACAACACCGTCGATCCCACTTTTTCGCTCAACTCGTTCGCTCTCCTCCACGGAGCCAGATTCGAACACGTACACGTACCACTACTACCACCATCGCATAAAATCACCAACACCACCATCGTACACAGGTAACACAAGCATACCAACCTGATGCATGCACACGACGGTTACCTGTAAAGTGTGCGCGCCGCCTGTGACTCCGTTAAACTCTGTACTTCTCTCTTCTTTTTTTTCTTTCGTTCGTTTTTGCAGGGAAAAGACCTCCTAATAACGCAGCACCGTACGCGATGTGCTGCGGTTAAGACACATCGTATTCACTCGATTCTTTGCCCTATTTCCTGCTCCATAAAAAACGAGAAGGAGTTCGTTTTTGCTTCAGAATCGCCAACCATCCATCTACGACGATTCATAATCAATCTCCTACCATTTTTACCCTTCTTCCCTTCGTTATGTACGAAAGGGAGGAAAAGAGGTTTAGGCTCCGGAAACTTATTAATACGCAAGTTTGCTTCCGTTAATTTAAAAGAAGCTGGTGTTTACCACAAATTGCTACAAAATAAAATAGCACTATTTTGCAGATCTGGAGGATCCAACGCTGCTTTTAATTTTTCTCAAAAGTCCGGAGCTTTATTTACATTTAGCATTATTGCAAATGTTTTCCTTCCATCTATAGAAATTAATTCTTTTCTTAAACTGCTTTTGCAATTTTATCAAGCGTATTTTATTTTCTGCAGACGCATTGAAATAATGCAAAAAAATAACTACAACTGTATTAAAAAGCAAAAATAAAAACGTCAATTTTTTTTCTAACAATCAAGAGCGGCGACTTCTTCAAATCATATTCACTTGAAACACAAAATATGCAATGATCGTCTAGTATTTTTTTTTCAGATACTAATCATTAAGTCATTCAATCGTATATACGTGGGGATTCCACAAATTTGTGACACTGTTCTTGACCGTGTTATACGGGGGCCGTCGTAATTTCCAAATAATCGTCATGTGAAAGGAAATCGCGTATATACGAGGGTTTATTGTAAATTTTTCCGTCAACAAATGCCGTGCAATCCGCTTCTGTTCTGCTATTTTGTCGCGACTTTTACTGATGATTAACAATTTAAGAAGAAGAAATATTTACAATTTTGGTTTAATGTTAACCTATTGAAGGTTTCACGACTACGTCTTTACATCTTGAAGGTCTGTACAATTCTGTTGAGATATTAAACTAAACTTACCGATGAGCAACTAGCTTTTGGGATGAAGGTTGCGTCCTGATTGGTTGCTTTTTATCATCTTTAGATGTCTTTCTTTGCAACAAAACGCTCTTTGTTTTCGCTTTAGTTAGTCACTGTTCCTTGTGCGTGGAACATTTTGCATTTCTCGCCTACAAAAACGAAAATTTCCCTATTTCCCTCACCTTTTTCGACCGACTTTGTCTCCTTTATTTCGCCTTTCATTGCGTCCGCGTGGCCACTAATGCACTTCCCTTAATTACCGGCTCACGGTCAAGTGCGTTGCCGGTAATCGAATTTAGCGGACCGCAAAAAGAGAGAGAGAGAGAGATCCATAAGTAAGCAATTATAAATCGTGGTCGTAGTTATAATAGTGGCAGACGGCGAAAGAATAATCGAATTCTATGGAGGATAATTAAACTGTTGCTTTCGCAACATTTTCCCGCGTTTAATGTTAGAAAACGTGTAATTAATTACGATCGCTAAGTAAAGATCGCTTGGTCGTGAGCTACGTAGCATTCAACGTTTTTTTTTTTATAGACCGAAGAAGAAATCTGATTATAATAGACGACTAATTAATTTCGCGAGCGAATCCGTGCAGAGAAAATTAATTAATTGTATTTAATTATCGTTTAGTATCGTAGTAAATGTGCGGATACAAAAGATTCACACGAAAGAAAACGTTATTAATTTTGTATGTTATGGTTTTGTGCCCAAAGCAACCCGCCTCTACTATACAAAATATACCGGGCGAGCAAAATTTTATGTGCATAACCTTTAGTAATTGTAATTATGGATCGTTCACCAATTTCGTTCGCATTTCGTACATGAAATCAGTTCTCGTGGCGTACGATACTGAAATAAACGCGATCGTCGCATCTTTTAACATTCTCAAAGCGGTATATGGAAAAGTTCTAAAAGAACAAAAAAAAACGAACGGGGCAGCAGCAAGCGAATTGACCAGACGTCGGCTAAATATACATACATAAACCCTGTTAAGAGAAAACCGAGCAGATCGAACTAAGTGAAAAAGGTGTATCGAAGTCTCTGCTCCTTTTACGTTTTCGTTCACGATCATCGAGTTTGGGGTTCGCTGTTTAGTGGGACGTTGCCGAGATATGAGGATTTCTTAAATGGAGGGCCGACGCGAAGAAAAACAAGCATTAAGGGTATAACGGGGTCTTGATCCTTTTAGAGGGATGCGGACTAGTCGACGTGAGACGGAGGAGCGACGGCGACGACGGCTCGAATTTCGTCCTCTTCCGCACGCGAGCTTACGGCCGTTGCGACGAAGGACGAGAAGATGGCGGAGAGGACGAGGACGGGGAAGACCGCAAAGCTCGTTAAAATAACGCAAAGCTACAACGAAAACAAACGTCCGAAAGATACGGTGGCCAGTCTCTTAAGGAGAAGAGATATTATTTCTGCCACGACGCTGTCGCTCGTTGCCCGTTCTTCTTCGTTTCGCTTGTTTTGCTTTTCTTTTGGGCAAAGAGATAAACGTAAGTACGGCCGATTCATAATTTCCTCGGCGCGATGACGGAGCGAGGGAGGTCGTTGAAAATTTAACGGATTAAAATCGTCTAGTAAATATTCAAATTTTAATTTGGTTTCGAATGGGAATAAAACGACGACGACGAGGACGCTGATGAAGAAATAATTTAATCTCGAATCCTTTTTCGCAATTGTGAAACGTAACAGATTTAACAGGGCGGAAAATTTATAAGAGTTATTATTACGAAAAATGTCCAAAAGTTTCTCCACCTTAATCACAACATCATCATCATCAACTTCTTCTTTATACGTTTCCCCCGCCGCAACAACATCATCAGCTCGCTTTCTCTCTCCGATTCGCTGCCGGAACGGTTAGTTTTTGAATTAAATATGGCGCGTTCGCGAGAGGATAAGCCGGAATTAGCGCGGCGTATTTAACGGTCAGACTTTGCTCGTAGCTCACGGGCAACAGAATTTCGTGCATTTCGTGTTTTCTTTTTTGCTCGTTTTTTATTGCGGGCGGTGGTAGCAAGAAGTGCGCGGCCTGTGGAGGGAAAAAGCACTTAATGTTAAGCCGGGGATAATAAACCGTAAAAGGAGGGGACACACACCGCAAACGCTAACTGAGGACGGGATTCTTATTATGTATTTGTACATAATATTTCTGCAGAAATGTGGAAGATGATGATGATGATGACGAGGCTGAGGGGCAGATATATGACGAAGCGGAACATGAGATTTCTTTTAGGCAAAAAAATTATGTACTTTCTTAAGCCGAACGCGCTTCCGCTAACTAAATGCGGACCGAGAGACGGAAGAAAGTTGTTTAAGTGGTTCCCGATGGAAGTTATTTCCGAAGTAAAAACTAAAACATGTAAGAACGCAATTAGAATATTATTTAATTGCTTTCGCTCGGATTTATGCCCCGACTGTGCGGTTTACTGGGAAGAAAAATAAAGGAAAATCGCGAGAAACTATTTTTCTCTTCTTCCAGAAAAGAGCTGCTTTTGTAAGTAACCGCTGTGTAATGCGGGGATTTAAAAAATGTAAGTTAGCAGTGTGGATATAGGCCACCAGATTCGCCGTAGTGACACTGATTTGCATAAAACGTTCTGTTGCAACTTTTCTCTCCCCATTTTACCATCCGTTCCCACTTCTTCCTTCCTAATTTCCTTCTGATTATTATGTATAAAACAAAACCAAAAAAAAAATAAATTGAACCGCTACACTCTAGAGTCCATTCATATCCTACTAGAAGACGCGAAGAAAAAAACACGAAACTAGAATCTAAAATTAAAATCTACTGTAAACGAGTCCCGGCGTTTTTTAATAAAACAATTGGGAATATAATATAAGAGAGGATTTAACAAAAATACGGGGGGCGACGTGAAAACGTGTCACCGCAAATCCGAAATAAAAGGCAACGTCCCTCGTAAATTATAAAACTGCACCGTTCTTCTTACTCTAACACCCTCTTCTTTTTTCCTTCTGTCGCCATTCTCCTTTTCTCTTATTTTTTATCTCGTGTTTTGTACTCGTATTTTACCCTTCTTATTAGCAATGTCAAATATAAATTAAGCCGGACGTTGGACAAGCGTCTGTATGTGCGAGTTGGTGTGTTTGTCAGTTTCTGGCATGGAGCCAATGGAATTGACACCGACACATAATATATAAACTTGTTGATGTTAGACGCACAAGAAGAGTGACATCATCAACAAGAAGTAGGATATGGTTGAAGAAACAATCGGTCGCATTCCAATGAAAATCTACGAGGGGCGTTTATGCTATAAAAAAATTAACAAATGAAATGAGAACTTTCGCAAATGTTCCGTTTGATTTCGTAAATTTTTCTTTGCAGAAAGTTAGTTCCTTTTTGAGAGGCTTTCACACAAATGAAATTGTGAAATTTCGAGGTTATACAAAGGGGTTGTCCCAAAATTTCACCCAAGGAAGAGTTTGTAAATAATCTTTGAGTGATAACCTGATTTTATTTGAAATACTGGACTTTAAAGTTCTGTTCTTTACAATTTTCAAGAAATGACGTTTGTAGGTTAAGCTACCTTCTTGATGATTATTAAAAGTTTTGCAGGATTCGTACATGATTTATAGCAGAGACATGTTTGTACCAGATTTTAGCAACTTTACCACTTTGTTTCGCTAAAAAATATTTCAAATTGTTGCAACGGTCATTGAAACGTCAAGAAGTGACGTTTGTAGGTTAGGTACGATATCTTCTTGGTGATTATTGATAATTTTACAGTATTCGCGTATTAAACATGTTTGTACCAGACGATTTTAACAACTTTAGCACTTTGTATCGCTAAAATATATTTTAAATTGTTGCAACAGTCACTGAAACGTCAACTGTTAATGAATTTGTTAAAGACACGAAAAATTCCTGAAGTGACGGCAACAGCTTACGAAGCAAGCAACCTTAACAAGTGAAAACGTTCTGTGACGATTAGAGTTTTAGAAGAATAAAAATCCGATTATTAATTGGAAGCCCCCCGTACATTTCCGACATTTGTCGCGTGTCGATCTCTTAATTAATTTCTCCGTTTCGAATGTAGCGAAGAAGAGGGAAAAAAAAAGAAGAACGCTATTCGCAATTCTTCGATAAAGTGCAACCGACGAGGATTGATTAATCGAAAAGTAAACAAGTTAATGATTTACCGTCGAGCAAACGGAATCCAACATGAATTTGTCAATTATCGATTCGATTGCACGCGATTAATTAAATTTCTTAATCGAGCGAGACGGTAGAAAGCGATAAAAAATTTATTTGCATAATTTCAGCGTTAATATAACTTCGCGTATTTAGAGAGCGAAATGTTGGTATTTAAAGAAGAAATTAATCCATCGTCATCATCATCGTTCACGTCGATTATCTAAATAAATTGGAATTACGTCTAGTTTTTATTTGTGGGTGGATTTTTCTATGGGACTTTGCGAAATGATTGTACTTTTGCTCAATTTTTTCGCGCAACAAAAAAAAACATTAAATTTATATTTAAATGATCAAAAGCGGACTAGAAATGGACGTATATAACACTCAAATGTAGGTATTAATTGCAAATTGTACCTACAATTCAGCAATATACTGTACGTTTAATAACCTGCAAAGTACCATGAAAAAATAAATTGAAAATAAATAATCGGGCGTCCATCGTTCATTCATTATTTCTTTATTATTATTTTTCATTTTGTTTAAACAGGCATCGGATATAAACACATTGCAGGAATAAAAAGTGGATATTATTGTATGTTTTCCATCTACATCATCATCATCAACAGTTTTATTTTTAGCCAGTTCGTTTCGCGCGTAAAAAAATTCTGTTCAGATCCATTTGTACAACTGCTTTTTTCCACATTAATCGATACAACATTAATATACATTTGAATATTTGTATTTATTTTATTTTGGATTAATTCCATGAACGCTCTTTTTTTTTGTTAATTTTTTAATTCTATAATCATTTTCTCTGCGCGCGAATAAAAAAATATGGTTGCGAGTAGTTGCCCAAATTAATGATAAAACAATAAATTTCTCTAAATTATTATTATAAACCCTGTTGTTTGTGCTATTTTTATGAAACTATGCTTTCGAAATAAATAAATAAAAAATAATAATAAAAGCAAGATAGACAAACAACAACAAATGGCATCAGGAAATAGTTTTAACAAGAATGAAAGTAATCAAGGAATCGAATGAGATCGGAAGAGGAGGAAGGTCGAGGGGGATAGAAGTCTTAGAGAGCGGATAAGAATCCAAGTAGAGTCGGTGGAAGAAAATGAAATAATATTTGTTAGAGGCAGAAGTTTGCAAAAAGGAAACAATATGACTCTCGAAGATGGGAGTTTTTACTTCTTTGTTTTTCGATTAAAAATATAAGCGAGCATCCATTCTCATCACGTACACTTATTACTGTTACACACGATAGGAATGAAAGGACGGATAAATTTTATAAGAATCAATCTTTATTTATTTGACCACATTTTTTTTTATTTCCTCAAAAAGAAAAGCAGAAGAAGACGAAGACGACGAATCCCAAAAGATTCGATTCGCCGTCGAAGCTTCTCCCTAGAACAACCGTTCTTTTTTTTTGCGGAAACCATTACTTGCAAAATCGGAGTCTCACTTTCATGTTAAATCGCTATTTGATTACGCCCCACGAACCGCTATACAAATCGTAAAATGTGAGTTTAATAATTCATACGAAAAACAAATTGTTTTCCAAAACTCAAATCTCGCCCACAATCACATATAAAATGTTGGAGTACGATTTTTAAAAATCTTACTCATTCCAGCTTTTTTGATTTTGGCCCATAAAATATTTTGACAGATGCTCAAGAGAGGACAGAAAAGTTTGAAAAAAAAAACACTTAAGCTTAAAAAAGCTTTTTATTAAGGGAATAATAAAAAATTAGTAAGATCGTCTCAACTCTTTGATTAACCAAATAAATTAGAATGATTTTTTATGTGCGATTCTAATGGAATTGCAAAGCGCTTTTAATTAATTGACGCCGTAATTAATCGACGATATTTTGCCTTTCTCTTTAAGTAATCTTTGCTTCATTAAATATTGATCGATAGTCAGGTTAGAGATGATGGGGAATACAGGGTATAGGATGATGATGATGATGATTAATCCGTTATGAATTTTAGTTATTAATATCTATATATGCGAATAGATGGTGAGTATTTGGCTGCTGCTACTATCCGATTACTGTAAATATTATATTTCGCAAAGATCTTTTGCATTATTACCATTATTATTCGCACGGTAACAATGAAGAAGCGATCGGTCTTTCGCCAAATGGTTCAATAACTTGAAGAAGCAAAGGTTAGATGTAAATTTTAAGATTATTATTATTATCGTCGTAACAACTGTTACGACTGATGATCATCAACAAGATTTGTTTGATTTAATAATATCGGGTTTCGTTGATAAAAACGTTATTAAATTTATAAATTCGCAATTACAGTTTATCGAGCATACATTTTTTTTGCCGAACAAGTAGTGCAATTTTGTTGTTGAAAACTGAACAGAAGCGCGCACAAAAAAAATTAATTAAAATAAAATATCTGGAGGGTACGCGCCAAAATTTTGCGAAACAAAAAAGCACGCACAATATTTATAATTTTTTTGCTTGGATACGATTTCAGTTCGACGCTCGCAAAAAAAAAATCCACTAGTTTTTTCGAGTTTCTGAAAATTAGCGATGACGAAAAAAATTGTCCTGCAAGTTGAACTTTTCCTCTTTTTTTTTCCAAACCAAACGATTTTGATTGATCATTAATGGAAAATCGAAGGCTTTTTGCGCGTGTCGAACAAAAATAATGCAGACTACAAAGGCTATTTAAAAAAAAAATCGCGAAAAAAGGTAAAGTAAATAAAGAGGGAGTAATAGCAGAAGCGTTAATTAAATTAAAACCAAATTCAAGAGAGAAAAGTCTACAGAAGCAACAAGCAACGGCAGCAACAGTAGGAGGACCCGCACAAACATTGTGCGCCACTGTGAAAAGGTAGGTAAGGTAATATCGAATTCGCGTTCGATGAAACAGCAGGACGAGCGAAAAACGAAAACGAAAAAATCGTTCGAACACAAACAAGTAGCGCAATTTTTAAATAATAAAATTACAAAGAAAACAAAAACGGCGAACAAAGAGAGGCACAGAAAAATTGCGCGAGAGAGAAGGAGAAGGGCCGGAGTTTAATCCCCTTTGATGCGCGAATTGATAACTAGTATGAGCTTTATTATTATTTTTCTTTTTACCTTTTTCGTTACATTTTCATCAAAAGCCTCATTGTGCACGAGGCAAAATAACCCTACATGCGGTCCTCTTGTCGACATCGTGTGCGTGTGTGTTTGTTTATGGATTATAAGTTACTATTTAGCAAAAATATCATGTACCAAAATATACAACAACAACGTACAAGAGCATCATCGGTTTCGAGTAGAGCACGCGAAAAATCTGGTCGATGTTGGTGCTCTTGTTAGGCTGCTTTTTGAAACATAATCAATGTATAACAAAAACAACGTACTACGTAGTGCATCGGTTTAATTAATTTTAGCATAGACGAGAGGCTGCAAAAATAACCAGAATTAAAATTATGTTCGTATACAAACTGAAAAAAGCAGGTGCGATAAAAATTCATAATAAGAAAGTTGCTGGATAAGTTTGGAAAAGAAATGATGAAATCTGCAAAAACTTTAATCAAACCTAAATTTATTTTAAAATTATTGCTTGTAATCGAAACTTGCAATATGTATTTGAATTTATCACTCAAATTTACAATTTTTTTTTCTTGTATGACTTTTTACAAAGCTTTATGATCAACTAAGTTGCAAACTAAAAACATTTTCAATGGCAATTGCGAAGTTCACCAAAAGGTTTGCCTCCGTGTCATTTTTATGCTGTTAAAATTAAGGTGATCAATTCACCAATTCATGATTAAAAACATGCGTATATTTATGTTAAGTTTCTTTTTAAGATTTCTTGTTCGCAGAAGCTTGGCGTGAAACTATATTAATATTTTCAATACGTCATCATTTGACGAATATCTCATAAAACTGTTGTAAAATAAAAAAAAATGCCACTTTCATAGTCCAATATAAAGGACCTTTGACGTAAGAATATTGAAGATAAAATTATAGTCAGTCCATCGTTATAAGTGCATTTTGTTCTATGAAAAAAGTTGCCTTGCTTGGCGAGAAAATAGGTAATCATTATACAGGGTGATTCAATATAACATCGACAACGCTTGATGGGTGATTCATCTCGTTAAAATAAGCGAAAAAGTTCATATGGACCATGGTCCGAAAATGCTTGATCTTCGAGACATCGATCGTCAAAGAGCGGCCTGAAATTCGCAATTTAATTCATAAAAAAATTTATGTGCGTTGGGAAGCTTAATTTCATGTTAAGGAGCTTCTTTTGACGTTATTTCAAACGTTGAAAAACTGCTGGAAAGTGGTGTTGTCGATGGCCTACTTCTTTCCAAAAGCCAAGACTTTATTGCTTTTAGAGTTTTGACCAATTGGAACGGATAATTAGGATTCCTCATGTCTTCTGCATCGAAAAGGTACTCTTGTTGGATAGCCCTATCTTGCACCATTATCGAGAAATTTAATGTTTCTTAGGACCATGCATTTCGACAATTACCCACCTTCAATCAGTTAATAGTCTTATTAGGATGGTCACCGATTTAGATATTTACGTACTAACGCATGTAATATGCAACTCTACAGCATCAAAAAGCTCTCATTCTCGCATGTTCCAAGTCATTTTCTTGATGGTCGATATCTCGAAGACCACGCATTTTCCACATGCACAGATATTTCGCTCATGGGCAAGTTAAGAAAGGATTTGAACCACGATAAAAGTCAATTACAAAAAAGTGTGGAAACTGGAAATTTTTGTCTACTGCACACTCCGCTTTGAAAGTCTGTAAGGGAATTAAAACTAAGTCTGATACATTCACCAACGACACTATCTTGTAAATCAAAAAATTCGCTTTCGGATACGACATGCCCATTCTAAAAATTGAAAACAGGACTTAACCTAGAACCCAATAATTAATATCAACGCCGATTAAACATGTCATAACTAGAACTGGTGGATGCGCCGGTGCTAGATAATAACGAGGGTTAACTACTACGACAAACGGCCAAAATCGCATACTAAACGCACCGAAAACGAACAATAATGCGTGCGTTTCGTTTCCATGTCCGTCAGTTACATTTCAAAGATTACATCTGCAAGTTTCGTTTCCTCTTCCTTAACTCCAACTACTACACACGGAGAAACATCTTACAGCCAACATCAACAACGTTGCCGATACGTTCCTTTCCGTTTTTCTCGCTTTTCGGAATCGACGGAAAACGGGAAGGATGCGAGGAGAAAGAGGAATGATTCGTATTATATAAAAGACGGTGGCGGCGATGGAAGACGAGTAACGAAAGCGCACATGCAAAAAAAAGGGGTTAAGATGGGATATAGTGTGTGTATTCGATTTTAGGCTTACACGAGATTTAACTTGTTTGGTTTTGTTTTCGTCGACAAACCTGTTGGGGGCTTTGCGAAGTGGTAGACGGAAGAAAATTTATATAATGTGAAAAAGGAAAAGGAAAAAGTGGCGAAAAAAGCGAAGACGAATGTTGCCACCTATTTCTCCGCCGCTCGCCTAGTTTGTAGCTTTCTAATGTACGAATTTTCCTGCTGGTTTCACGCACGTTCTTCTAAAGTTTCCAATGTGCACGGTTAAAATCGCAATAATTAGCACGCACGGAAAGAATAAAGCAACATCTGCAATCTACAAGTCAGATTTTACTTTCAAATTCATTTATTGTCTTATCATTTTCGAAATAGAGCAAAAAGGAATCTCACCCAACGGAAACAGACGACTATTTTTTAATTAAGCTCCATTAAAACCGCAAAATGATATTATAATGCGAATCGTTCGATGCGCTGCTTATCGTCCTTGTCGCAAACGCGCTCGTCGCTCCATCTCGGAGGTGCATTTTGCAAAGTGCATTGTAAAAGTTTATTCGATTGTAAGAAAGAAAAGTTGAAATCGAGCTATTATCGTGTTTTAACTGGTTACGCCAGTTTAGTTTTAAGCTGTAAGATAATAGAATTTCGCGAATCAAAGGAACGCGATTCAATTCGTTTCGCCTGTTCCGGATGACTATCGCGATTCGTATGTGCAATCCGCTTGCAAGGAAAAAGTACGAGATCGCATTGTTTTAATAGATTATTATTTCCCCGCAAAATAGTATCGCCGGGATGATTATTAGCGGTTTAATGCACGTATTAGTTAATTAATTAATTCGCTCGTATTGGTGCGCGACTATTTCGATTTCGTAACGGGGCTCTGTTTTAATTAATTCCCTCTATACATTCAACTTGCTCTCTCTCTCTCTCTCTCTCTCGCTCTCTAAGCAACTTTCCCGCAGTAGATGCATTTATCTAAAAGCTTATGCTTGTTTTTAGATTCTTTAAATTTCTCCAGCTACCTTTCGCCCCGTTCGGAAAAAGTTGCTCGAATAAGTTTGGCGAATAACAACAACAACAACAACAGCCAGATAGGGAATAAATATGGAATTCTTCCGCAAGTTAAATTGTTTCCATTAAGCTTTTGCAGCGTCTTTTTTTCATAAAAGTGTGTGGGACTAAATGGAAAACTCTCATTTAGATTTTCCGCTCGCTTCTATCTGCGTGCGAAGGAAAAACGTTAAGGTACCGACAAATTAAAAACCATCCGGCTGATAGTAGTGAAGTATAAAGCCATTTTAAACGAACTGATACGACGCGAGAGAGAGAAAAAAAACTGAATGAACACGTTTGTGCGGCAAACAAAAAACTTATCGTCATCAACATCTTTTTCACCATCAGCCCCGTTCTCATCTGATACGTTGATACATTTGTTTCCCATTCGAAAGCTCGCACTGAAGGTGTTTAACGTATACGAATTACCGAGAAAAAAAATGGGTTAAACAATGAGATAAAAAGACGCAATTCGAATCGAAAGATAAACGTTAACGATTACAAATGATTCACAAAAAAAAAGGGAATTCAAATCGATGCATTAGACAGAAAAGCTGCGCCATTATTGTTAGCACAAACTTTAAACTCGTTGCAATTGCATAATTAGCGAAAAACTTTATAACGGCCAAGCAGATGGAGAATTGCCGAACATTAATATCGTAATTAATACGTTTTAGGCTCTTCGGTTTAGCATCAAGTGCGGCCGGTATCGCGATACTGCTAATAATAATAATGCACTTCTAATGAGAATAATAACCGTTATAGTTCCTATCTAATACCGGTTGCATTAACGGCAGGGGGTTGTCGGTGTGCAATTTCGAATGCAACAAAGTGTATATGGCTCTATCGCGTGTACGTATGTATTTGCAAGAGCAATAAGTACCCGGGAATATGGTTTTCGAAATGCAGATACGAGGGTTATAAGTAAGAGCGAGACGGAGAGCGGTTCGGAAATAAAATGAGGGTGGCCGGAAAATAGACGTGGGTAGAGGGTGAGTTTTCCGACGCGGCACCTGTGCCAGCGCAATCAAGCTTCACCTGTGCGCGCATCAATACCACACACACGCCGACGACGAACCCTGGGGGTCCCGTCGGTGCCTGATCTGGACACGTGACGTGCGCAAAGCTAAACTGACTAAATAATAAAATGACGATTATTGAAAAAAAAAAGGGGAATAAAAGCGAGACAACGTCCCCTCGCGCCATTATACTAATAGTTTTTTAATTTTTTCCCACCTGGAAAAGCGGACTGCACGCCACGCGATTCCGAAGAATCGGTGTAACGATGATGATGGCGGTAACAATAAAAATTCGATTATGAGTCGCTTTATGTTTGCGCTCGAAGCGAAAGAGTCGCATTCGATGCCGATTTCTATTGTCAAAGTAATTTTCCAGGCGCGAAAACAATCATCGTGCCATTTTTCATTCAAATCTCCTCTCTTGGTTTACGTTTCCGCTTTACGAGGGTGACGCGAAAAATGGCGAATTCAGGTGGGAAAACAACTGTCGAGTTAAAAAATGTTTTCATCTTTCGATACACGCACTGTGGACAAATGAGTTTGAAGCTGTGGCTATAAAACTGAAGTGAAACAAATTTCTTGGCCGAAATAATTTTATTAAATCAAGCGACCATTCTCAAGTTTCGATAAGTTTTATGTAGCGATTAAAAAGTTATTCGAATGCCTCAATTTATGTCATAAAGTCCAAAGCATGCGTTTGAGAAAACAACTGTATCGAACGCCATCACGACTCACTAATCTTTCGTTAGATTTTGGTCCGTCTTTGTGTTCGACCATCTACCGAATTCTCTTTGATTGGAAATTAAGTTGAAATTACCATTTTTTGGTAACATTTCAACGATCGCAACGTATTGATCTTGTTTCAATCCTATTTCATAACCACAATCTCAAAATTCAATTGTCACACTGTGTATGTAATTAATACGCAGTTTCAAAATATGGTTTTGCGCTGAATTGACTTATCCACTGGCAACATGAATTTCTTTTAGGTTAGGGAATCAACCGAATTCTGAATGTGCGCACTATTCAAAATTTGTTTCGCAAATTTTAGCCACAAGAATAACAGAAGAATGATGTACGACACAAAAAGAAACATTGAAACACCTGCGTGAATCAAGTGGTTGGGTTTTGAAAATTTGACAGTGTAAACTGTCAAGCCACAGTGTCAAAATCAATTACTAACCGACTGATTGACAGCCACATTCGCACAATTAAGAATTAGCCATCAGTTGGCCATTACTATAGTATTTATCAGGTTAAGATACTGTTCAACGTAAAGTGACTATACATATATGACGCAACGACTTCAACGCGTTGCTGTCAATCCGCCATTAAGAGGCAAAATTTAAGGCGCGAGATTCAAATGAAAAATGTTTAAAGTGAAAACCAAAGTTAGCCTTTTATTTAATTAATAGGTTTTTATAACACTAACTTTAAAGATACCCCAAACTGCTAGTTAATTTAGTAAAGGCCTATTAATTGAATATTTTTTGTTTTGACCGAGACATTTTTAATCTAAAACTTGTTAATCGAGTCATCAAAATTATTCGCAAACAAGTAAATCTTTCTTTAAACCGAAATTCATTAAAATAATTGTCCATGATGTGGCTAAAATCATAATAACCGCCATTCGCCTCTTGGATCTTAAATGATTTGTCTCTAATCAAGAATTACGTCGTTATTGTCGTCACTGTGTTAAAATATAGTCATTGCGATTCGGCGGACATTTGTGACATTGCAATGTGACACTAATGACATATGACGCTGAATCAAACAATTGAAAACATGTCAGAATTCGAGCCAATTCTTCACCGCACCCTCGTACATGATTTCTTTTCCATTTGTTTTAAATCAAACACGTGAATATTTTATACGTAACGACGCTTATAAAACATAATAAACCGGCACTATATTATTACTCGGCGGGTATTTACGAGGTTATGGCGGTACGTACGTACGTTCCCTAAAGGCTTAGGAAAGGAATATTCACATTACACACAGACAAACAGACACACACGTGTATATATGTGTGTCCGTGTGCCGTGGCCCTATCATTATTTACGTTAATGTGAAACGTAGCACGTGGATAAACTACCCGAAATGATCTATATGTGGATGGTTGTGATGTAAATTAAACGATCCCCAAAAACCGTCTCTCTCTCTCTCTCTCTCTCTCTCGCACCTTTTGCAACTGCCGTTTCCCATTCCTCTTGCATTTATTAAATGATAATGATATTAAACTAACAATATAAGTCGTGCGGCAAAAGAATTGTTATTGTTCCATACAGGGGTAGGTGTAAGTATACAGGGTGTAATCGTAAATTGTGTGTGCGTTTCCCCTGTATTTCAACAATAAATCTTGGTCATCTAGACCGTTTTAATTGCGCGCAATCTAATTGTAAAGATTAATTCAAACCCCGGAAATATACACGTGCCATTTGCCTCTTAATGAGGTTGTTATTATTAAGCGATAATCCAATTGGTAGTTAATTGAAAATTAGATTATCTTCAACAGTTTCGAATAGATTCACGTACAAACATCTATTTTTGACGACCAACAAAGATTATGGAGATTGCAATAGGGCAAAACTTTCGTGAGATTGAGCAAACAATTTTTTTGCTACATAAACTTTTGGGAACTTTTAACTTGCTGCTTTTGCGGATTCAGTTCAAATCGAAAAATATAGAGTTGCCCAATAAGAGTGTCAAAACTTTAATGCTCAAATTAAGCTTTCCTTGGAATGTAATTGTCAAATCTCGATAACAAATGTCTTCAGTATATTGTGGCAAATTAATATGGAGAGATATACAATTCAACGGCGATTAGAAATGATTCAAATTTACCATCAAAATGCGTATTCGTTACGACAGCCATTCATGCGTTTCGAGATATTTATGTCAATTGGCCCCCAAGATCATGCTATATCACACCTTTGGACTTCGTCTTATGGGGTCATGTGAAGGCTCAGGTGTACAAAATTAAGCCAGGAACAATTCCCGACCTCAAAAAGAGCATTGAACGCAGAATTCAAAATATACCACGCGATATGTGAATAAGTAGTTGCAAATTGGGCCTCCGGAATACATTCGGTGAGCCAAAGTCGAGGTGGACATTTAATTGATATAATTTTTCAAACAATGCCACCAATTGTTCTTCAAAATAAAACAAAGATTAGCGGATTATCTCACATGGTTATTATTGTGCGTCATTTTAAAGTTCTGACACACTTATTGGAAAACCTTATATTTATTGTGCCGCACATGCGCAGCAGCATTTTAAAAACGGTTGCAAAACAACTTCAAACTTTGCAAAAAGAGTGAGTGAAAAAAGTTGATAAACATTGTTTAATTCCTGAAATTCATTCTTAGACTGATATTCTTTGATAGTTTCCCGTTCTCTTTCTTTCATGATATTCGACAGATTTATACACTCACTGTTCCAAAAAGTTAGTAAGCAGTCTTAGTAACTAGCGAACCATTAGTGTCCTTTATTGGTATACAAATACTCTAGCATCGACATCATTGTTAGTAATTTACTCAAAGATGAGCTTAAAAAGTATTTTGTAAGCAATTTTTACAAGTGCTAATTGCTGCCAAAGAAGATAATCTCAAAGAAAAATTAAAATGTTTGCACTTAAGTTAACAAACCAGAGTGCAGTGTTTTAATTCAAAGCACATTTGGAAACTATTGGGACGGCTGGCGTGTGTTTCTTCTTTTCTTGCCGTATATGCTACCTTGATGGCAATAGTAAAGTAGATAATCTTGCTATCTGTCGATGTGTCAAAATTGCCTTCGCGACTAAGAACAAATAACCATAAGCGTGATTGTCGTCTACATATCTTCTTCCTTTCTTTTTATTCCCTACATCTTTATCCCATTTTGTTATCATAAGCACTTGTGGGGATTCCCTTACATTGATATCTATCCACTTTATTTTATTCGACAATCACTATTTGTTCTTCGCTATTTCCACGATCCTTTTTCCTTTACGTCAACGTACTTAGAGTTTTGACAAATCGCGAAAAGAAGCGTTTTGCAAATTCCCCTTTCGTTCTATTCGCTTTATCACTCAGCATCGTGCCGCGTCTGTTTATTTTTTTCGTTTGATTCGATTTATAAACGTAATTGGTAACAATTGTACACTGATACCTTTATGTAATTAAATTGAGTTCACGTAATAATCCTATTGATAATGTGATTAATTTGTTGTTGTTATAGTTGCTGCTGCTACATATTCTGCATGTTACTGGCAATGGTTTTAAATTGTAATCCTTGTTGTACCTGCCGCTCCATTCGCATCGGTCTTGTTTTCGTGTAATTAGTACCAGTTTTAATTAATAATAATAAGTGAACGTCTAAATGCGAAGATGCACGAAGATCATTAGAATCGATCAGTTTTTGCCACTGTTTGAAATCAATTTAATTCCGGGTTCGAATTTCCATTCCTTCCAATTTGTTTTCGAGCTAAACATTAAGTGACACACGACACTTACCGATAGGGCAACATTGAAGAGCTTTCAATGGATGAGAGTCTCCTTTAAGATGGAAAAATGTCGACGTCTTCAGCGTTCGTTTAACGGCATAATTAGTTTGTAAATCGAGCGAATTGCGTTAATTACATCGAATGCGAAACTTAAATATACTTCGAGGATCGAGAAGAATCGCTTTGAATTATTCAATGCGAATTGATTTAAGCGTGCGCGTGTAATTTACTTTCCATGTAACATTAATGAAGTTTCGCTTGAGATGCCATAATTCTACATAAATGCCAACGTTAAAGTTTATTTTCTTCGCGAAAGGACGCCGCCTTTTAACAACTCATTGCTGCCTTGTAAATGGTTCTTTTACAAGGAGGAAATCATTTTTCAATTGACTATTTCAATTGGATCGAGTGGAAAAGAATTCAGCATCTTCATGGTCTTTTAGTTGAACGTTTTTGCCGACTTTTACGAAACTTTTCCCCGGATTTTTAAATACACTTTTCGAAAAACCTTGTTAGGATTAGGAAACGTAATATTAATTACGAAAGCGTGCAAACGAAATTGATTACTCGGTTCGCTAACGAGCCAAATGAAAACTTGTCAGACGTACACCGTACACATTTGGAGTCTAAATATAGGAGCGCGGCGTCGCTCCTTCGTCGAATCCGAGCTTCAAATGAAAATAGACGCAAGAGAGATTATATTATTGTTATTATTAATATCCAAACTGTAAACTGTCAAATAAAACTTAATAAGATTTGCACAAACGTAAAGGTAGGATAGTTTACGAATATACGGTGTATATATATCCTGCGAGAATTCGAACCGAACAAAGTCCAATCTCCAAGAAACTCAACCGCATTACAAATAATAATAGTGATGCCACCTGTCTATTGAGGAACCGATACATTCACGTACCTGGGTTTAAATGGCGAGAGATGAGGAATTGTTATTATTATTATTAAACTAGGATCAGTATTATTATTATTATTGTTAACATTATTTGCAAGAGGCAATAGGTAATAATAGACATGCAAATGATTATTCGTGTGAGCGATTGTAATAGGGGAAAATGGGAATTTCGAATGGAAGCAGCAATTCAATTGGCCGCTACGTTTTTCTCGCCAAACGATTCGAAGGAAATGTGGATCTAGCAAAAAAAAAGTTCTCCTTTCTTCCTTATACCTTCATCCATTTTCCGCAGTCTTTCTTCCCGAATGCTAGTTCCTTGACGGTTGTTATATATTATATTATTTGATTTTGATAAATACGATTTTAATGACCTCTCCTCTCCTCGCGTAGCGCAAAGAAAAGCGAACATTGTACGATAGATGCGATTAAAATATAATATTTTCATTCTGCCTTTTCTACTCGTTTTCAATGCGCCATACACGTAATAAATCTAGTTTTATTTCGGCGAATAGCGTTTCAAGTGCAGAACATGAAGATGAACACACTTTTACCAGGGGGTTGGTTGTTGGAAGTTTAATAGAAAAATAGAGGAAAACTAGTGGACTGAGAAATGGTGAGCACAAAAAAAATAATAAAAGAATGGTACGAGGTAGAATCGTTACGTTTGATTTAATTAAATCGAAAAGAAAAGTTTTTAAATTAAATTCTCGCCGGTTTCCAACGGCCGTTAATTGAAATTGGAAGTTGGTCTTTTATTGTTTATTATTATTAATAAGTAGTTTTATTCCTCTCTCGCTCTCTATTTAATGCAATATTTTATTAGGGCTCTAATTCTTAAAATGAATTACGATCAAAGTCAGAGCTCGAATACGTCTCGAAGTGCGAATACGCCAACATCGCCATAAGTGTAAGAATTTATCTTTTTTTTTTAATCAAGTTTATTAATATGAATTTATTTTTCGATGGAAAACAATTGAGGATCAATTCAATTATCATTGATTCTTATTGTTCGGTTTACGAACATTTTCATTAGCGAACAGTGAATTATGTTCGTAAAACGAGGTTCACTTGTAAAATTATTTCATGACGATTTAAAACTGGTATTTTTAATAATACTAATAGAAAATCATCTTTGCAACATTGGACTGAATTGTTTGTAAACTTGCAATTCGTATGGGGAAAATGGTTTCGGTTTACGAACAATTTAGTTAGCATAATGTTTAAGAGCGAATTACGTTCATAAAATGCCGTTCGATTCTATTTGTTCGTTGTAAAATTATCCCTTTGGGAAATGTTTCTTAATCAGTAGTGTAAAATTCTGTTTAGCTGAATTTCTTTTTGCTAAAAAAATGCAATTGTTTTAAGGGATGGAATTTAACCAAAAAATTACCATACTGCCCTAATTATTTCACTTAGCATCCCATCAAGGACGCTTATTGCCATTAAAAATTGGGTTGAATTGTTTGAAAAGTTGCACGAGTCTCGCGATATAAATAAACTTGCAAATAAATATTGTTAATGGAAGCGGAAGGGATGAAAATCCAGATACAAAAAAAAAGCGAAATAGCAAGGATCACAAGCCGTGGATAAAACCATGTTTCTTTCCACCCCTTTCTCTTTTATTCATCCGTTCATTTCCAAATTGAAACTTAAAAAAAAATAAAACCCTTTTAGCGTTAACGATTGGAAACGTAACGGCAAAAAAAAAGGGTTGCGAAAACCGCCAAGGTGTCCCCTTTTTGCAACAAAAGAAAACGTTTAACAAATATCGACGTGCGCCAAATTTCTCTTTTTTTCCCCCTTCTTCTCTTCTCGCATCCTCGCTTCGCATTTCTTTTTGCATTTTTGCTAGCAAAAAAGGACGCGGCGTTAAATCAAAGTTTCCACCTGGTCCGTTTCCGGTTCGATGTGTTCTCAAGCGGTCCTTATGGGACCGGATGAGCCTCGCAAAACAAAAAAACACGCCACGCCGCTTTACTGAGCTATCGTTCTCGGTGGAAACATAAGCGGGGCCCGCGTATACTAAATTTTGCCTAATTTGAAATCCCACGTGAAAATAGTCGGTCGTTGTGGGCCACTCATCCCTCTAAATTATTACCATTACCACTACAACTACCCTTAAGTAGTACAAACAGAAAAACAAGGGAGTCAGAGAGATGAAAAAAAAAACAACAAACAAACAGCGATCGTACACTCCCGAAGGGCGTTTATTACAAGACGTTTACATTTGCTGTAATTTTCATAATGATTAATTTTTATCGTTGCCATTTAAACGAAAAAGAAATTTTATTAATTATCGCATCGTCTTCATCATATCGTCAAAAGTAAACTTGGCTTGTTCCCATTTAGGCGCGGTTCCGTCGGTTTGGCATCGAGCACAGGGCCGAACTAATTGCGTGGAAAATTGCGATTTCACCCATCGTCAAATGCGAAAGAGCGATCTTTTGCGTGATGGGGATGAGATTGAAAGAGGGATGGAAATACGATGACATAAATAACGGCGGAGGAAATGAAGAATATTTCCCGCAATGTCTTAAACGCCCACGTATCCGTTGTAAATGTACAAATATCTGCCATAAGCGATTTTCTCATCCATCGTGTGTGACTTTAGAAGAAAATGAAAAGAAAAACGAGCAAGAGTCGGAAAAGAAAAAGGAACGCAAGTCGGAGTGGGGAGGAAAAATGGGAAAGAGGAAATAAATAGGGGCCGCCGTCGCAAAATGACAGAATTTATATATGTAAAAATGGCGTTTCCCAAATTGAATACGTTGTTGCCCATTATCCACACGTGCGTTTTTTCCACCGACAAGAAGAAGAAGAGCAAATCCACTTTCGGCAACAGGATCGTAACAACAACGGCAACCACCATCACTATCACCAGGAGCAACAACAACAACAAGAAGAAGAAAAACGCTGAAGAGATTTAAGATCGCAAAAAGACGAGCAGCCCGCTTAATATGCTTCTAACATATTTACGGCCACTAAAGCGCCAAGAAAGACGAACCACACTAATCTGAAGAGGACTTGGTCCTTTTAAATCCATATTAAAAAGTTTACATTATCATCATTATTATTACTATGAGCAGCGCTTGATGAAAAGAGTCGTGCATTAGATTAAAAACGACCATAAAAGTGTCTCAGTTGAAATTGTTCTCGTAAAAAAAAAAGAACAGAATCAATGTCATAATAATTGTTTTCCAAACTCCAAACTTTCCATCATCATCGATCCAAGTTTATCTTTCATAAGCTATTGTGTTATATAAAATAATATTCTCTTTTTGGGGGTAATTTCCCGCTGGCTAAGCATAAAGGTGCAAAAAGGGAAAAAATAAATCGGCGTTTTAAATAAAAAAAATGTATTTTATGATCTAATTTACATTTTAATGAAATTGTCAATGCAACATAAACTTGTAATAAATCGTTATTATTATTAGTGGCATTATGGATCATCTTTTCCACACGATTAACTATCCTCACAATTTTAACTTTCTTTTATAACGTCTTCAATCTTTCACATAATTTTTATTAATTCTTACTGCAAAGAAAATAAGAATGCGTGTAAAGAAAAGATTCTGAGTTCAAGTGGCAATCGATAAAACTTTGTCCACCTACAAGTAAAAAACAAAGATTTGAATGTTCCATCTTGGATTATAAAGCCGAATGAGAGCAACAAAATATTGATTTGCGAGAATTTTGACTCTAAAATCCACTGGTAAACAAGTTTGGAATTACCATCGAGACCTAATTTTTAGCTTTTCGTGGTTCCTACTTTAGTTGAGGTTAAGATTTAGTAGCGTTAATAATTTTGTACGAACAAAAAGTCGATTAAATACACCGGAGTAGAGGTGGATTTAAGACAGCTCTTGAGTGATATTCCATTCATATAAACAGTATGATTATAAAAACAAAATCTACGATTATCACGTTAAATTGTTTGGAAACATTTGGGGACGATTCAAGAAACAAGAAATTTTTTTCAAGACGATCGATGCAGAAAATATGTAGGTCAGGAAACATTCTGTAAGGCATCGAAGCTGCCCACAAAGTAGGATTTATATGCCTTCATTTTAAAATAAATAAAGAGAAACAGTTATGTGTGTATGTATAATGAAAGTGATAAGAGGATTTGTTATTGTTATTCCTGTTGGTTGTCGAAGGATAACTTTTTGCTCTTCCGCACTTTTGCACATTTGCATTTATATTAGACACAATGGAAATGGCAAAACAACTGATAAAAATGTTTGTCAATTTTTGCTTTATGCGTTTATGTATCAACAACAACCACAACAACAACAAAAAACGTAACGTTTTGCTTCGGATAAACTACGCCCGATTATAGGGCCGAATTGAATAACAATAAGAAACCGAGCGAAATGTTGCATCAAAGCCAAATGATTCTGCCGGAATTTTAACAATTTCAGCCAAACTGCACTAAACGGAGCGTTGTATTTTACCTTCGATGTTTGGTTTAACTGCACAGTTAACTGCTGGAAATAACTGGTTTAAAAAGTGTATGGTTAGCTTAATTATATTACACTTTGACAAGATTTTTTCTTCATTCATTCAGTGCAGTTCCGTCAGTTGTCTGGCAAAGACAAGATGTCTGATGAGAGAAAACGAATACAGCCATTATCGCGAAATCAATGTATTTCTGCAAAGATTTTCTTTCTTTGTTCTATGAGCTGTTGAAAAAAAGTGCCACAAACTTTAAGTGGTGATAATATGACCCAACAAAAGCAGAAGAGTTTTAATGAACATGATTTTGCAACTGTAATTCTGAATTAGCATTTCACCTGTGATCGTGCTAATGGGGAAATGCCAGAGAAGTGCTTTATGTTGACGTTGATATCAATCGCCAGATTCCTTCAAATCGTCTTTTTAGATGACGTTTAGGAAGAATTTATAAAGCAAGATGGGGATCATCATGATCTGCAATATCACCACATTAAAACTCCCTCAATTTCTTTCCTTAGTGATATTTGGAAATCTGCGCTTGTAAAAGACATCGAAAAACCAGCCTGATTGCCAATTGTTTTGGAAGAAGTTCAAAGATCCCTGCAGCAAAGTTGTCGCGACTGCCATCAAATCGCAGGAGGGCACTTTGAACATCTTATTTGAGTTGTTTTTTCTTTGTTTCTTGTTCATAGAAAATGTTTCGTATCTCCGAAACCGTCCATATTCAATCTGACTTTTCTGCGTGTCTTTTTCAAAACAGCCTGCATTTAGCATCAATGCAACCAGAAGCTGTGAACATTCCTCGGCAAAACCAGTTTTCCTCTTGCAAAAAAACTGTCCGAAACACAGGCTTGGCAACTGCGCGAAAATTAGCCATAACTGTGCGACTAACACGGTTTGATCATGGACACATGTACAAATGGCAAACTGTGCGTCTATGACCCTCTTTGCTCAGTGCTTGGTTACACGAACGAAGACGGATAAATTCCCGTTTAATGGCAGCGTGGCGGCGACGAGGGGCGCGCAACGGGTTGAAATCGTTCCTCTTCCTCGCCGTCACGTTCTTCGGGAATCCCCACGTGTGCGATCCATCAATTAGAAACGGTTGCGCGCGATCGTATCGCGTACGGGGAGAAAAAGGATGGAGACGTAGCGAATAATCCGGAGCGAGATGGTTTATAATGATAAAATGTGGGCCGAGGGGATGTGGCGTCTTGCTTCCCCCCACATCTGTCACTCGCACACGGTTCTCGGACGACCGCAGTCGGATCGAGCACAAATCGTTCGTCTTCCTCCCTCGTTGCCGCCGCTGCTTCTTACTCTCCGTCACACACGCTAATTATTATGCCGGTAAAGACAAATGAAAGTCCTTCGTCGGTGTTTGTTGAATGTGTCCCGTGTGCCAAGAAGATAGACAGAAAGCTAAGTACTTGCAAGGAAGCAAGCCATCGAGCATCAGCTAACGTATCCCAGTCCCAACTTTTTGCCATCGTTGCTTCTGCCTCGCAGGTGCCCAACCATTCTTAAACGGTTCGTGTCATCTTCTTGCCGGGGAAAAGTTTACTTTGGCTCTTAACTTTGTCGCGACCAACGTATAATGTGTGCCTAATAATACAAGAGGTATTATGTGGGTACATATATGAAACATTGTCGCCCAATACAAACCCACTTTTTTCCTCGTAACGTTTGTCGTACATGTTAAATAAAAGTCACGAGGAAACGAAGCCAAGTTTCATTTTTTTTTTTTCTCTCTCCGTTGTCGGTTTTTCCTCGTTCCTCCGAAATTAAACAGTCACCACCAACAGCGAAAAGCTCTCGACAATTTCCCATCTTCCACGGACGTCCACCTCCGTCCTATTATATCTTAATAATCTATTCGCGTATAAATCACGGTTATAAATACTAATAAGACCAGGCCCAGCGAAAACAACAAAAAATAAATCGTGCAGAGGAAGAATTGTTAAGCTCGCAGTGGATGATCGCATGAAGAGAAAAGGAGGAAAGAAGGACGCTTTCTTTCCTTCTATTGGGGGAAATAGAAGATGTTGAAATATAGAACTAACGACGGCTAATAATAGATGGGGAAATACGGATGAAAATAAGAATGCCTCCGTCGCCATTAAAAGGTAGAAGGAAACGTGTATCCTCCGTCTCCTTTACTACGGCTAAAGTAGAAATTTATCTTAATACAAGCAATAAATCTGATCTCTGAGCCGAAATCAATTTTACCGTACGGACAAACAACAACAACAACGCACACACCGACACGGCGTATTTCAACTGTTGAAAGAGGGCGAAATCCACACCTGAGACGATCTTTTAACCCTCCGCAAAAGAAAAGCTCTACGTTTGTGTGTATATTTATTTATTTGTGTGTGTGAACGGGTATTAACTCACACGCCAACAAACAACAAGCCACAAGACGAAGAATTAATCTGGAAGGAAATACGGTATAACTTCGTTTATCCGGGACAATGCGCCAACTCGGGCACTGTCAATGCTCGGGCAGTTTTGCAACCCGTTTAATTCTAATCGCTTCAATCGTTTTAGTGTCGATCCAGAAAAAAAGGCCATAATTGGGATGTTCGCATCTTGATTATGACTAATTATGCTTTCGTGGAAAGATTTTCTTTGTTTTATTTACGTTTCACACAATCACGAAGTGCGTATATTTGGACTTATGAAACTAATTGAAGCATTTCTCAGTTTTCTGGAGTTAGACTCACTTCACGATGGTTTATGATCGATGAAATTTAAATTCTTCTACTACAATTTATTTTTAATTCTTTTGGCAATTTTTGATTTTTCCCAGTTAATACAACAACACGAATATCTTCTTTCGACATTATTTACAGTATTCATAACACATTTCTGAAGATTGTTGGCGAAACTATCCCCTGAAACAGTTGTTATATTCCCGTCCTCAAGAAAGCTCATTTTTTGTGTTTACTTCACAGATTTGAAAAAGAGAGTGTAAGACTATCAAAAATATTTTTAGAAAGAAAAGTAATAGGTTATTTCTTTTGAGCGACTAAAATATGAATGAGTTCAGTACAAAGAATAAGATCATTTTGTAACAATTTTTGTTGCATTAAATTTGGAATTGAAAGCAACTGGACCTCTGACTCCTCTTCACTGCTCCAATTGTCCCATTAGATATGGCAAATTAATAGTTATTGCATGCAAAAAAAAATTACCCACTATGACAAAATATCTAGATTCGCCAATATTAAACAATTGGAAATGCATCTTGCAATTATAATTATTAAATAATATCGTGGTAAAATCGTCCGAGCGAGTTGCAGAAATCATCGATTTCCTTCGTCCGCTGTAAAACGATCTCGAATAGATTTTCCGCTCTAACGACATTTTAGTTATTAACGAGTTATTACCGCCATTATTATATTCGACTTGCTCTCACGGAATCTCTCTCACTCGGTTACCATGAATAACAATTAGCATTATGTGTGTTTATGTGTACATAAGCGATTGCGCCGATGGGAACAGTTTAATTTAGCAATAATTATTATTAAAATATATTAGTTGACGTAATAATAATAGTAATAATGATTATGATGATGGTAATTCAAATACAATTTATTATCGAAGTTAATTGGCTTTGTCGGGGACCAAACAGACAAAACAAACGGAAAAGTTCGTGAATTACGTTACGTGGCTAAATTAGCGACTTGATTAGGCAATTTAGCGCCTTGAACGAGTTAATCGATGACGTGCTGAAGAATCGGGAACAGCCGAGTTCGGAGTGTGCATCAGTTCGGCGTCGATCGATTTTATGATCGCGAGCGAGAAAGATAAAAAACGTGCCCTACGTACACATAGCGAAACGACATTTTGCAAATTAGCAATTTAATATTAATGCCCTTTATATTGCACGTTCGCATATTTCAATTAAACCTGACCGCGACACACTAGCGAAAAAGCAACAGGAAAAAGAGCGAGCTTTCGTTGTTTTGCACTCGTTCTTGTTGTTGTAGCTGTTGGTATTACTACAATTACCAAAGAGGACACGCTATACCAAGAGCATAAATATTTTAGTAACGACCTCACTCTTCCGCCGCTTTTGGCTTTTCTTTTATTTTTTGCTCGCCATGATTATCTTTGCTAACTAATTGACAAAGTGCCCCAGTTGTTGTTGTTGTTGTTGTTAGGTCTGCACTAACTCTTAGGTTAATACGCTTTTTTCCGGTTTAATTTTAACATCTCCCTGGTGCTTTTATTGCTCCATTCTTGTCCCACTGGCGAGAAAAAACCAACTCAATTTCATCGTCAGATCAAACGAATAACTATAACAACCCCTACGTAACCTTCGTGCACCGAGCGGTTTAACATCAAACCGCTTTCCTTTTGGTTCGGTGGAAAATCGTAACTTAATAATAACACGCGTACGCGTAATTATAATTGTTGCATAATCAGATTAGAACGTTTATTACGAGCAGTAATAATCGCGCGGGATGGAACCGTATCAAAGGGAATCAAATAAGAGACAAATTCTTTTTTGCGTTCCAGTTAATCCGCGACTACTTTTACGTTCCCCTTATAATTATTATTGTTCCCGTTCCGCATAGAAAGGGATTGGATTCAAGCGGGGGGGGGGGGTGCGACGGGATTAATTAATAAAACGAATTAAGAATAAATTTGCCATAATAATTCAACGGGCAACAACAAAAGCACGCGAAAAACGACGTCATTAATTGTGTAGATGGGGAATTCGAATTGGCAGGGGCACGACGACGATTAACCGCCACAATAACAATAACGATAAAGAAGAAGAAAATGGGAAATTAGAAGAGCGAGAGAAAGAGAGTAAAAATGAAGAGGCGGATCCCGGCGTTTCCGGTTCCCTTCTTCTCCGGCAAAAGGAACGCGAAAATTAATTATTAAAATTTTAATTTCGGCGCCACTTGAATTATTTAGAAATGCGAATATTCGAAAGAGCACATAGAATATGCGAATTGTATGTGCAACCAACGGGTGTATACGTATATATAGAATGGGGAGAAACGAGAAAAGAATAATAAAAAAAAAATGGAATAAAGCAACCTACCTTAATTCCTATGTGTATGGGGAAATCTGCTTGCGTACTTAACGTCGGTAATTGTTGTATTACAGGAACGATGGGCAGCGGACACGACATCATACTGTCAGCCTGAAAAGAACAGGTCAAAGAATTACTATTAAAACAGAAGTTTTGATTAAAGTTTATCTGAATCAATTTAATATTTCGATAGTTTCTAATAAACAGTGGAACCTTTGCATAAAACAAGAAAATATATATTCATACGGACGAAAAAGGTGCTTTAAAATAGGAATCCACAACGGTCTTTCTTCTATTGAATCCCCAAAATTCTTTCAGTTTTCCCCAGTTCTACGCTAAGACTCCGAGGTGGTAAAAATGTATAAACATTTTCCCCTTCCCCAGCCACTCTTTTCCTTCGCCCTTATTCTTTTTTATTTCGAGGTAACCAACATACAGCGTACAGAAAAAAGGAAAGAAGGAAGTGGGCAAAAGATTCGACCGGACGGACATAAATAATTAAATAAAAGATGTTGAATTAATGAAGTGTAAATTAACTGGGAGAGTACGGGCAAACGAGTGGAGGGTTACGGAGTTTCGCGGAGGTTTAAGAAATAGAAACGAGCGAAACGTACGAATAATAATGGCAAGGTGAGCGTCGAAAGAGTCAATTTACATTTCGTTTCCTCGGCAAACGCAACAAAGGGAGAGACTTTTAAATTTGAAATTACGAGGAATATTTAAGGTTTTAATGTTAATTGAAGTTCGTGGTTGGGCCGAGTTTAAAAAAGTTCCCCGTCGGGTAAGATTATTTTTGTAGCTCAGAGAGTCTCTATATAACGTGTTGTACAATTGTTAAATATGTAAGCATCACACTGGTGAATGTTGCTTTCATTGAATGTATCATAAACCAAGATAAATGTTGAAATGTGCTACTGTTAGAGCATGTGTCAATAATTGATTGTGATTTTCTCACAGTTGTAATAGTTATCACGTTTTCACAAATTTGCATTACGTTGGTAGTACTGACGTTCACAGATTTTGAATATATTTGTTTATTCGATTGACATTTGTCAAAATAAATTCGATTCGAAATTAGCTTAAACAGTGCTACCAAAAAATAGAATGTGTCAATAAATGTCTCTTTTTCGCATTGGTTATCGATACTTCTTAAATATGCCATTGGTAACACTGAGGCTTTTAAACAATTTTCCTTTTAACCATACAATTTGACAATTGGCATTTGGCGGGCAGATGGATTTAATTCAAAAGCCAATTGAACCCACTGGTACCAAAATAATACAATGTGTCAATAAATGTCTCTTTTTCGCATTGGTTATCGATGCTTCTTAAATATGCCATTGGTAACACTGAGGCTTTTAAACAATTTTCCTTTTAACCATACAATTTGACAATTGGCACTTGGCGGGCAGATGGATTTAATTCAAAAGCCAATTGAACCCACTGGTACCAAAATAATACAATGTGTCAATAAATGTCTCTTTTTCGCATTGGTTATCGATGCTTCTTAAATATGCCATTGGTAACACTGAGGCTTTTAAACAATTTTCCTTTTAACCATACAATTTGACAATTGGCACTTGGCGGGCAGATGGATTTAATTCAAAAGCCAATTGAACCCACTGGTACCAAAATAATACAATGTGTCAATAAATGTCTCTTTTTCGCATTGGTTATCGATGCTTCTTAAATATGCCATTGGTAACACTGAGGCTTTTAAACAATTTTCCTTTTAACCATACAATTTGACAATTGGCACTTGGCGGGCAGATGGATTTAATTCAAAAGCCAATTGAACCCACTGGTACCAAAATAATTATACAATGTGTCAATGAACGCATTTTTTTCGCATTGGTTTATCGATGCTTCTTAAATATGCCATTGGTAACACTGAGGCTTTTAAACAGTTTTCTTTTTAGCCATACAATTTGACAATTGACATTTGACAGACAGTGTTACCAAAGTAATATTTCGGGAATCGTCGACAACAAATGCGAAAAAAATTAGGGTCGTTTATTGGCACGTTACGATTCAACAACCAGAATCACTAAACATTTAACAATAACGTCGCCAAATACTGGCATATTATTCGCAAAAGAAATATTGTAACGCATCACACGATAAACATTTGACATTTTAAGGGGCGATAAACTGGCTAATTATCGTCAAAGACGAGCCAATAACGATTTCGCCGTGAGGACGATAATTTTATCGACGATCCTCGGCACGAACGGTGGGGCGAACGCTAATGAAGTGGGTTTTAGAGTCGAGTGTCTTGTTGTGCAACCCTTTTGAAACTCTCGTAAAGTCTATAACAACAACTACAACCAGAACTAGTGCCATCATCATCATCATCATCATTATTAGCATTATTTAGTTTTCTCTTCCATACGTAAATCCTCCACGTCTCATGTGAAAATGATGGGAATAATGTTTTGTGTGTGTTTGTATCTTCGTAAGCGTTCGAATCGATAAGCGCAAGAGACGAAGAGATTATAATATTGTTCATTTCGTGGAGTGGATACGTCGTGAAATAAAAAGCTGAAATTGTTTCAATTGTGGGAATTTCTGTCTATCATATCGCAGGTATTAAACCGTATTAAAGCACTCACATGCTGTCTGTTAAGAATTGTATTAGAGTTAATTAATATGAAGAGAAACGTTTTTCATAGATCTAATTTAATCGCGTTAGACTGGTTCACACACTTACTACAATTAGACAATGCGAAATTCTCAAATTTAATTAATCCACGCTTAACGCTATAAAAAAACAATAATAAACGTTATTGTTTATGATTTCGCGTTTTTATTTTACTCATGTTAAATACCTGTAATAATTTCAACGATCCAATCGGTCACAAGTTTCTCACCTGTCGGCAGCCTTCTACCGCGCGATCATCAAACAAGCTTCTCTCGAATCCATCAAGGAAGAAGCAGAGCTTTTTAGCAATCGCTTCGCCGACGTTATTAACATATAAAGTCATCAACAGGTGGTCATTGTCAAGTTCTCTTTTCACTTATACTTCAGCTAAAAGATTTTAATTGACTGTACAAAAGCGCTTGAAACATTCGTTCGTTCGTTCCTTAGTTTTTGTTCTCCGTCTTCAAGTTTCATTATTCTTTTTTCTTTTTGCTGTCCAACAGATGTTTTCAAATAAAATCCTCATTTACATTCGAGCACAATCGAGATTAATTTTAAATTATTCAATTCGTAGCACATGTTTCTAATTAATTTCTTTCATTTGCTCAATCAAATAAGAAAAGAATGGTCGGATGAATTAAAGGATTTGCCGTTTTCCTTGCCACTGATTTTCATCGTCTTGTAAGTGATTTAATGAAAATCATTGTACAGTTTTATCATTATTATTATTATTATCCCGCGCGAACAATTGCTGTTCGTATCAATTCTCCTTTTGTTGCGTTTATGATTTGATATTTCGCCATATTTTGCACGATTTAATTGAGACGAGAAACATCTGTTGGATATAGGTAACGAACGAAATGACGATGATGATCTGACGGTACAATGAATGTTATTGCATTCTTTCGCCATCATCTTTCCTCTCTTGCTATTATCATCATTACATCGACGACGTTAACTTTTACAAAAGTGGTAAAGTAGGGGACCAAAAGAAAAAGGCGCGCACCAGCAGAAGGAAACTTTTCCCTTCGCGATTTGCAAAATAAAAATTAATATTCCCATTGTTTCACCTGCTCGAATCTAATCTAATATCGGCTCGTCAAACTTTTTTGCAAACTCATCTACATTTTTATCTCCTCGCCCCATCCCCTTTGCCGGGATTTTTTAATCTCCGCGTCCCTCTCCGCTTTCCAATAATCAATTCTTTTGCAACCTTTTTGAGCAAAAACGTTTTCTTTTTTTAATCGAAAAAATTTCTTTTGGCTTGATGGATTTTTTGTTAAATATCTTCATTACTCTGTAATTCCCAATAATATCACGCCGGGGGTTTGATGATGATTGTAGGTTATGCGAAAGAGAGATGTATAATGTGTAATTATGTTGCGGCACAGTTGCGGTTTCACGCAAACTGGCAGGTTTCGGTTTAGATGTGTCGTCATCGTGTACCTAACCTTATAATACATGTACGCCGCTTAATATCGCTTCGGTTCCATTTGCCCATCTTCATTTCGCAATATACAGCGTGTACCAATCGGATCCCTCATCAACAATTGCCCTTTCAACACAAAAACTTCCCTACAGATCAAGTATGACATGCAAATGATTTACTATGAGATGACAGCCCAACCTAGAAAGATGGCGGAAAATAATTGAAACAATTGCAGTCTCCAGTCTTTGCGGAAGTTGCCTTTCCAAGTATTAATTTCCGTCGACCCTTATGTTATGGTTTTCGCCTCTCTAGCCTCTGTAATCAATTTCGGTGTAGTCTATCGTGTACGTACAAGGGACACACTGTATATCTGTGCATCTATACTCATTAATATAAAGAGCGAAATAACGTCGGAGGGGAAAGAGTGGAAATTGGTGGAACCTGCTGGCGGTGTGTGAGAAGAATAAGAAGGAAATAAATAACAAGAAAGCGGATGATAAATAATGATGCGTACCAGATGGAAATTGATTGATTTTTCGCTTATTCAGCTTCGCACCGAACGAAACGAAACAATGTGGAATAAGACGAGCGATAATAATAGAAGGAGAGAGAGAAGGAAAAGAATTTTGGTAGAAAGATTGACGGATGTCTTCATAACTTTACCATTTTTATATTGGGCATCAAGAAGAAAGGCGAGGTGAACACGGTAGATTGCCACGTTGGGAAGAATAAACTGCGAATTATTGCGAAACGTTTCCGTGGCAGAAGAGATGAACTCTGCGTAGGTTCGAATTTTATTTTTCCCTTTTCGATTTCACTCGCACTTTCATTGAAGATACGATTGATGAAGATTGGATACAGATTGGAGTTGATCAAGGAAAAAAAATGCCAAGAAATTCAATTATAAATAAATGAATGCTAATATTTACGTTAGGTAGATTGAAGCTATTTAAAATCTAAATCCAGCTGAAAACAACAGCAAAAAAAAAATTTTAATATTAGTGCTATAATATACAAAAATAATTAATTGTCAACAAATAACTGCGACTTTGCGGCATTTAGTTGTCAAAAAAAGCTGCCGGGACAGGATTAAACAATATTCTTTATTAATTATCCAGTTTATTGATTGGCTTATCACCCATTACGCGTTGTCGGTTATATTGAATCACCCTGTATATTGTACTCAACAACGCACTTAAGTTATATTTTTTTCTTGTGTTTTTTATCGCTATTGTTGTTATATATGGTAATGCTTTGCTTATATCATCAGTACTCCAGTAATTTTCTTTTTCTTTTTTTCATAAAAAAATCTATCTGTGTATTATTAAATTGATTTTGAAGGATTTTGTTGTTTCTCGGTTTCACACTTTGATTCTGAAATTATTTTGTCCTATTTCAATATCGTATTAGCTTGGTTCTTTCTAGTTCTTCATATTTCATTATTAAATCAGCGTGTCTTTTATCATTCCTTATATTTAAATTCTAGGGACTTTTCATAAAAATGAAGAATTAGTAAAGTTCGTATTCATTATTTTTGTATCGAATCTGTCTTGAACTTACTAGTCTAAGGCAAACCTTCTAGTTTCAGTTTTTGTCTTGGAGCAATGTTCATTAATTGACTTTTTAAATTTCTTTCGAAGATTTTTTCTTAAAATTTTTGACTACAAATACGACATGTTCCTGCATTAAAAGAGTCCTTCTTATTTCAAGCATTAATCCATAATCGCCTTAATTTTTCATTTTTAGGAAAAGTATGGAACGATACTTTCAAGTCATTCTTTTTTGTTATTCCAAAGTTATTCTTACAAACACCCACTGTACAGGCTGTTCTGGGCATTTTATTTAATACAGGTAAATTGACTGGTGAGATTTACTTCGATAACTCTTAGACAATAATAACATTTAAAATGTGATTAATATAAATTTTTGTAATTTTATATCAATAACATTTTTTATAAATTGAAACTAATTTGAGTATCAGTACTACCAACGTAATTCGCTATGTCAATAAATGATTAATAGTTATTAAACGCCATCCATTGTAGTGGTAGTACTGACGATTACCTAATTTCATTTCTTCAATATCCAATTTATTAATTGATGTTTATGAAAATTACATTTGGCGGGGAAACGGATCGATTTGAAAAAAAAATTTAAAATCAGTATTACCAAATTAATACGGTGTTGTGTCAATGAATCATTGTGATGTTCTCGCAATTACTTTTTCCGAATATTATCTTGAAAGCATTGGCGATTAAACAATTTGAATTGATATTTGGCGGAAAAATTAAATATTATATTTAAGTAAATAATAACAATTTCCATAAATTTGACTGAATGCAACTATCTGAAGCATTGATCGAGCTGAAAACTTTGCTCTGCATCGTTGCAATGCCATTGACATTTGCAAAAATCGTGTGCCATTCTAATATAAATTGCACGTGTACAAACAGTAACAATTCCGTTTCCCTGGATTTATAAAAGAACATCAAAGGCCTCCTCGCACTGGCCGAGGCGAGAGATTGTTCATATTTATTGTCCTTTTGTACATAAAATCGCACAAACGTTTCCGGATTTACTCTGACAGTCAGAAGTCCGGGGATCGTAATACAACGCCTCTACGTATATGTGTTTGTATACGTACACAGCATTAGCAAAAGATTTCCCTCGCACACACGCACGCACACATCGACGGAGATCATTTCAGATAATAATTCCGTACAATAGCAAACCTCGTTTATCACTATATAAACGTGCCTTTCTGGGGATAAATGTAAGACGGGAGAGCGGGAGAAAGAAGAAGAAATGAAACAGGATTAAAGGAAAATTATTTTTTGTGCTTGATGTTATTATTATTTTTTTCCTTATTGCTTTTCTTTTATCTATTATAACGTGGAAGTCAAACCTGATAATCCTGGTAACGTGTCCGTTGGCAGAAAATCTTTAGACTTATAATACTTTAGTCAACGAAACCAACAGTTTCGATGCAAAGATTTATACTAATCAATGAAACTAATTAACTCCTCGGTGTTAATAAACACGTACAAACTCTTACGTGCGTCGATAAGAAAAGAAAAAGTGAGATTCTGGACAGGGGCCAACACATCTAATAAAATCGCCGCAAAAAAACCTAAATCCCGCATCAATTCCTATTGTTGTGACACCCGAAAACTCGTAAACGTCTGCAACTACAATGACAACAACAATATCTGCGATAAAAGAACCGCCATTACGTCGTCTTCGCTAATGGCACATAAAATTAATTTATTGAATCGTTCTTTAAATCAAACGAACAACAAAAACTCAAACATAATTAAAGGAACAATAGTTTTCTTCTCTCACCAAAAAAAAAAAAAAGAATATCTGAAGTGGAACAAGAAAAATTTAGAAATTTTTTAATTTCTTTCGACACAAATCATAATATGCCAACAATTTCTTTCTAACAGATTAATCGGGTTTCGGGTTGGATTTACTTTCGTCAGCACCCATTGGGACAAACGTTGCAAACAAATTATTTCTCCTTCTTAATGTGCACTTTCTTGCTCGCTCGTTCGCTCTTCGAGTAATTTGCACGTGTCGTCGTGCAATTATAACAGTTTACATAAATGGCAAAATGGTGCTAACTAACTGCTAGGTGATGATGATGATGTTGAGTGACAACAGACAGATTTAACTAAATTAATTAGAAGTACCTGTGAATATGAATGAGCATTTGGTGTGTGTGTGTGTGTGTAAATGTATTTGCATTCGCACAATTACACTTTATAATTCATTCAAGCTATATACAGGGTGGACTACAACTAATCAACCACTAAGTTTACAACCATGGTGTACTTTGAATTTGGCAGTCGTAAATTAGAAGAAACAATAAACAAAGAGATTAACCTGTATAATTTATTGTTCTTCGAAGTTTTCTGATTGTTGAGCAGAATTTTTGATAAGCAAATAACCGGTTTATTATTGTTAATGATTATTTTAAATAAGTAAAGAACAAAAAGTAAATAAGTTTGCAAAAACATAATATTCAAAAATTTCTTAATCACGTTTGGAGTTGCAATTGCGGACGACTTTTTGTTTGCAAATAAAAATATCGAAATGCTCTGACACCTTTTCGGCCAATTTTTTATTCTGTTCGCACATTTTCTTTAATTACCGAATAATCCATAATTGCATCTACGAACAAACTTAATTCCAAAACGGTTTTCAAATTTGAACATAAGTTTTCTAGACTATTAATACATTAATTATATAATCCGACGCACACATATAAGGCCATTACATTTTTGGGCAGAACTTTTGCTGTCGTTTTTCTCAAAAATTTGTTTTAAAAAGCATTGAAATATGCTTAGATGCATTTTGTCATGCTGAATCCGCAAATATTTGTGTCACACTGTAGCTTAAGAAAACAAATCATATACTGGCTAAGCAAAAACGACTAATTGGGCGACAGTTGGTATCACTGTGTAATTTTCGGTTTTATATGAAAAAAAAATGGCCAAAAATGTAGCCGTTAGTTTTTAAAGAAAATTGAAGTCGATGAACGTTTGCATTTTAAAGAAAATACTTCCTAAATTATGCACCTTCTTTTTAGAAGACTTTATATAATCGTTTGCCATTTTGCGAGGTAATAAAACTTGCAGCGTTCCATAATTAATAAATTTCGTAAACGTTTCCGTCTCCTAACGATAATAAAATACGTCTTTTTTGTCCCTATAGTCTTCCTCATTCTCAACTTTTTCCCCGCCATCATCGTCGTTGTCGTTGACGTGGTTGAAAGAGGAAGAACGAAATCAATAAAACAAACACTTTCGTGATCGGAGATCGTTTTCTAACGCGTCTCACAATCAACTTATCAAAAAGAAGAAGAAGAACTAAAGGCAGCTATGTTGGATGGACATTTTTCTTCTCTTAACAAAAGGTTTTATATCGTGCCATCTTCTACTTCTTCTGCTTTAACAACCACACATTTTCATTCTCGTTATTGCTTATTATCCTTTCGAATATGAATATGAACGATTATTATTGCTGTTATTGTTGAGTCGGTTGATAGCATCATGGCAGAAGAATGACAAAGAATCCGTCGGTCATTAATAATTCTCTCAGTTTGTCGCAGAAGAATAGCGTTTATTTAAACAGTTCCTTTAACGATCCTTCTACATTTGCGCCTGTCTTTTTCAAGTCGTCTGCCGATGAGTTCCGCATATTCCTTTCGTTCCGTTTTCTTCAATTTTAATTGTCTACCAAGTAACGAACGAATTATTAAGACAATACTACCGGAAACACGTTTTCTATCGTATTTCCCGCTGCGAAAGACGAAATGCAAGAAGAACAGAAAGAATCTCATTAAAATCCTACTAGAAAATAAAACCCTCTAGATGTGTGGGTTAATCAATTTTTCGTTTTGCGTATATTTGAACTGGTGCCTTACGTAAAAAAGAAGTTAAAGACTGATGAGTAGAAGGGAAAAAAACAAACCCGAATGAATAGACATGAAGATATCTAATGAAATTTATTAATCCGCACACAAAAGCGCGAACGAGAGAGTGAAAAACGTGAAATAAAATAAAAATGACGCGATGAGGGTGCGATGAATTTAATGAAGCGTGTAATCGTTGCGAGCGAGAGAAAAAAAACTCTCTCACACTTCGTTTTTTTTTTAATGTATATATCGCCGCTCTTCTTTGCCCTTATTATTCACTTTCATAAAGGGATGCAATATATAGGTATATTTTACGTGTAATCGCTGATGATAGGCATTAGTTACATTAAAACGTGACGTATATAAAGTCTGTTATGAGGGATGATGGATTATTTTTCGCGTTACTGATATTTCTTCATAATTTCCTGTTTTTTTCTTCTTTCCTTCGATGTATAATCCGCCAATGTGCAAAATGTTTTTCCTTTTGAATTGATAGAGAAAAGATTAGGAAGCTTTCAGCAGAAAGGAGTCGGTGACTTTTCAGTCGTACACATCAACGATACGAAGAAGTTATATAAAAAAAACGTATAATTATAGCAACTTGTTATGGGAACATTTATTACAGACCAAAAAAAATTATCAATTTCAGTTAGTTTCTTTAATTGTAGTCATGCGAAACGAAAAGAAGCTCAACTTCTCATCGTTTAGTGCATTTCAACATTGTTACTTGTTAGTGTGGTATGACTGACGTGTGACGCATCAAATGACTGCTCCCTCCCCATGTAAGTTCATTAAAGTTTGCCAAATTGCTTAACTTTAGTTTATTTCACTTGCTTTCTTATTGTAATAAGACGTTCGCCTCCAAAAATTCTAAATTAATTAGTTTTCTGGTATTTTCCATTTATAGACGTCACTGTGACATGACAGGTATATAAAAATGGCTGATAATGTTGCGTCTTACCAACCTAAGTAGTACAACATTTGACGTGGCGGTAAATTTAAATATCGAACTTCCTGTTCTTCTTTGATTACAAAACTCAATGAATTAGAATCGACTTAGAATTACCTTCTGTCTTGAACCAAAAGAAAATAAAAAGCAGCTACAAAGAAATGTTCGGAAAAGTTAGAGAAATCTTGTCTAGGATTAAAAAAGAGTATTCAAAATAAATACAAATTCCGATACAATAATCGTATTAAGTTTGTATCACCTTATAAATACAGTGAAGAAAAACAATTTAATTAACCCTCGGAATCAGTAAATTCAATTTAGGTTCATGTTGGCAACATTGTAATCTGCGATTAATGACATCATTGAAACAAATCATAGTCAAGCATTCGTTTAGGGCATACTCCATTTATAGACGCCAATGTGACATGAGAAATACATAAAATGGCTGAAAATTTTTAGTCTTACCAACCTAAGTAGTAAAACATTTGACGTGGTGGTAAATTTAAATATCGAACTTTTTCTGTTCTTCTTTGATTACAGAAGTCAAGTTAGTATACATATAACAATGTTGAATCAGAATCGACTTAGAATTACCTTCTGTCTTAAACTAAAAGAAAAGAAAAATGAGGTACAAAGAAATTTTAGAAAAGTTAGAAAACTTGCCTAGGATTAAATAAGAATATTTTAATTAAATACAAATTCCGATATAATAATCTATTAAGTTTGTATCACCTTATACGTGCAGTGAAGAAAAACAATTTAATTTAACGCTCGCAATCAGTAAATGCATTTTATCGCAAGTTGGCAACATTGTAATCTGCGAAACAAATCATAGTTAAGCATTCGTTTAGGGTTATTTTTATCTATCTTTCGCTTAAGACTTGATGTTGCTCAAGTGGATTTCGGTGAACGTTTCATTTTGTTGCGGCAAGCAATATTGGGCAAATCAGTAAATCGCGAATTGTTTGCAATATAATCGAGTGGCACTTAAAAAAATTATGACAGTAGTTGGTAGTTGTAATACTGGCGGAACTAAAAATGCTCGTAATTGGTAGCAATGTTACGTTGCGCATGGTGGATCACTGAATTAATGCATCGTTGACAAGTTCGAAACAAATATTTTGTAGCTTCTTTTTTTTTTTAGTTTGAATGAATCATTGCAGCCCGACTTGGGGACGAAATTATTTGGCATTTCCATCCGCCGCAGCGATAGGAACAGTCGAACTCCATAAATTCCCGTTGACGATGGCTCTTTGCCTTTTTACTCTCTCTTCGGGCAATAAAAACTAAAAACTGTAGAACGATTTAATCGTCAGACGGAAAAAAGAGAGAAAGACGATTACAACGAAGCGTTCCGATGGAATCGTACTCTTAAGAAAGCACTAAAACACGGAGCAAGAGCGACTCGGTAATAATTGTGATTGCGAACCGTGACATGATTATCGCGGTACATGCGGTAGATGAAGCGTTCTCATATAAAACTTTTTATTCTTGAGAACCGCGTATTAACCGAATGGAACGAATGAAATGCCTCTTTTTGTCTCGTTTCATAGATTTTTAAACGATTCTAACAGAGTGTAATTTTAGCAGATCATACAGTAAGAGAGAGAGAGAGAGAGAGGATGGATTAATCACGAAATTCTTTTTTTAATATAAAGGAAAATGTCTTTTTCTTTCGCTCGCCGACTCATTAGAATCCATTAAGTAATTATTAAAAAAGAAATCAACTCATTTCTTCGGCCAAGTTTTGCTTTTACTCGCAACAACAATTCCTTCACTCTATCGCTGTTTCGCTCGATTTCCATAGAAAGTGGAAAAAAGTATAAAGTTAAAGAGTGAAGAAAAACGAGATGGAAAAGAGGCGAAGAAGAGATGTTAATATTTTGATAATACGGGGAAAAAATCATGTCTCCGACTTTTGCAATCGTTATAATAATATAAAGTCGTTAACTTAATGGAATCCCGTCTGTAAAACTTTTGCTTATTATTTTTAACAATGTCACCGGGCGTCCGTCCGCGTTTCGATTTAACAAAATTTAAAATACAATTTTCATGTATGCAAGTTATTTAGCGAATTTTTGTAATTTTGGCAACGTAAAACTTTGCTAATTCTGCAATTGTTTGTATAAATTATGCGGACAAAATCGTAAAATGGCTCAGCAGCCATTGGAGAGACGTTCGCTCTTTACAATTTTTAATAGAAACTGTGAGCAGCAAGCAAGTCGTAAATAAACGAGCAGAATTGCGAACAAAAGAAAGAAAAATTATTTACAATCGTTTCGCGGAAATTTTTTGCGCAAGACTTAATGTATTTCAATTTTCTAATATTCGAATTTTGTGGCTTACAGCTTGCCAAGAGACCAGAGTGAAGTCAATAAAATATGACCTATTTTAATAACGGCAAAAGAACTGACAATAATTATCGTTCTCTGCAGACTACAATTAAATGCGTTCTAAATGTTTCTGCGTTAAAGTAAATTGTTTATAAATAAATTTCGAAATTCGTCGATTTTATCTCGCACCCACATTCATGTATAATATATAATGCTATTGACAAATACAAAGGAAATGTAAAACAATTGTGTCACATTGTTTTAGCGATGAATTATCAACAATATACGCAAAAAAAATAATAAAACTGACATTTGCAAAACAATATTTACTTTTTAATTACAGTCAAATCTCGGTTTACCAACTAAATTCATTCACTAAACTCATGAACGTTGCTTGCAAAACAACTTTTTCGGAAATCAAAATAAGTTTTTCTCTCGTATTGATTAATGTAATTGAAGGAAATGTGGACCAAAATAATCACATACTAAACGAATATTTCCAAAATTTAGCTGCGATATTCTGCACTAAACTTAATATTGCATATTAAAACTAAAGTATTGAAGTACGTCTTTCGTATACCGAACTGAACACTTGCAATGAAAAATTAGACAAAAAAAAACGTAAGGTAAAAAGGCATTTGAAACTAGGAGATGAATCAAACCGAAATTTCACGCAACTCTAAGAAAAAGCTCGTTAAATCATATCCAAGGAGACTTTGCACTCATAATTTTCTCATAGCATAAGCTTTTTGTCCTTTTTATTGCAAATTCCAAACAGTGCGAAACTGAGCGTTCCGTAGGTTCCTATTTTTTACGAATGGAAATAAATCTGAATGTGGATAATAATATTTTTCCCTCGGAAAATCGAAGACTAATTCGTGGAAAAAAAAATTGAAAGTTTCTAGTTGAACTGACAATTTCTTATGAGTTGTTGCATTCAATCAAACTTGCACCATGTTACCTAATTAATTACGTGCCCACCACATTTTGCGACTACATTAACGAACACTAATGAAAATTGCATAAATCTTCTGTCATCGGGGGAACGCTATATAAAGAAGAAAATAAAGACGAAAACAAATTGGCGATGAATTAAATCGAGTGGCTCTCTCCCTTTTTTGGGGAAACGAAAAAAAAAAAAAAAAAAGAACAACGCTTCGCCGGTCGCGACGTAAACGTCCCGAATTGCATTTTCCTACGTTTTAATGGGCACGAACCCGTAATTCGTGCGCTATAAGTTAACGATGGCTGCGATAAGCATCAAATGCAATTAAACTCCGGACCGATTCGCTTGCTTGCTTGCTTGCTTCCCTTGTTCGCTCACTTGTTACGCTTGCCAAGGAAGGGAGGCATGGAGGCAACCGGATGTGCGAGAGGGCGGCGATGGGGGGAGGCGATAAAGTTAGAAAATGTCGAGAAGAAGGGGGCGAAACAATGGCAAACAGGTAGAGGGTTGGAGTGATGGGAGACGGAATCGGGGGGGTCACGAAAACGTGAAGAACAAATGGTTTACGTTTTCCGTTTCCCGTCACTTTTAACCCCCCCCCCCCCCCCCCGAACTAATCTCTTTCTGATTGCCTAACTTTGACATATATATTAGACCCCGGGTGTCATAGCCGTTGACGTGATCGTTGCCAAATTGAACAACTAATTCTGCACCTTCTGGTTGTTGCCTCTTCGCTTTCTTCGGGTAACACCGCATATTGCTCTCGCTCAGTCACACACACACCAACTATCTATCAATATTGTGGAGGTGAAAAGAGTGGAGGCAACTAAGGGAATCGGTTATTTCGCTCGATGTGGATTTGCCTTTGTCCGAAAGGGCGGCTAAATAATAATACAATTGGTCGTAACGTTTGTGCGTTACGGCGAAATTCGTGGATTAGATTTATTCGAAATGCTAGTTAGGTAAAGTAGCAGTGGTAGTGACAAATTGTTTTAATGAATGAAGATGATGATAGCGGCAATAATAATAACGAATGATGAACAATAAAGTGCGACCATTGAAAGAGATGACGACGCGATGCGCCACTGTGCAACGTCGAAGCAGGGACGATTTGACGACGCCAATTTGAAATTATTTGGCAACAATTTTGATGAGGAAACGTTTACTTATTATGCTATTTTCTTCGTCGACAAGTCGCTATAAACTTCTGTGAAAGATTGGTTTTACAAAGCGCGTCGAAAATAATCAGCTAAATCTTTTTTTTTATGACGTTGAATCATATACTGGCGGTGATTATTATTTGCAAAGCTTCAGAAGTCGTCAATATTCTTAAGTACTCAAAACTTTTTGGTGAAGGCAGAAAGTGATGAGTGAGTTTAATTGATTAATAAATAAAGTTTTTCTGGACATAATCGCAGACTTTATTGGCAACTGTCTCATAACTTAAGTTTTAAACCGGAAATAAAAACCTGCCCTAATTGCAGAACATTTTGATAGACATGTTGAAAGTGTGGTTCCAAAAGGTTTTCTGGAGGACATTGCGAAACTGAAAAATTTTCGTCTGCTGAAAATATTTTTCACTTTGACTATGATTAATAACTAAGAACAGTTTTTCTTCCTCTAAAATCCAAGTGCTTTAAAATGTTGTCAAAACTTCTTCAAGAAATTCTGTTGATAAAGTATAAATTAAAAGGGAAAAAATTAATTTAAATTTGAGCAATTTATCCGGTCTTATAACCAAAGAGTAAACAATAACGTTTGCCGTCCGTTGGCGAAAATTGGGTCGTTATTTGTTTTGATTTACTATATATATTTCTCCTCCAGTTTTTTTTTTCTAAGTATGCAAACTTACTTTTTTTCAAGGGTTATGGAAACTTTTAATGATACCCGCAAAAAAGGGGGGAAAGTTTAACGCATAAAAAACCTCTTCAAACAAAAGTATCACGTCTTAATCCTTCACTTTCCCTTCCACCAACCAGCAAAAAAAAATCCACTAAATAGATTATAAATATTTACTTCGCCACTTCAAACTTTGGATTTTTCGCCGTTTCGTTCCTCCCCCATTTAAATTTCTAATACGATATGATGTGCCTGCCCAATCGACAGATTTTCTGTTTGCAAATTCGGCGCAAAACGGTCCCCTATTTTATTCGCACAAGATAAATGAAAATTTTCATTGAATTCCGTCGAAAATATTCCTTCGCAATTTCCTTCCACTTTTTTTTGCTGCCCTCTTTAGTTTCTCAAATAATAAACATTTTGCGAAAAGTGCTCGAAATACTCACGCGTTTTATTATCGCATGTTGGACCACCGACACATAAACATCGTCTCTACATTGTAACAAAATTTATATGCAGCGCAACAAAAATTTTATATTGCATAAATTTTAATGAATAACGAAGCACATCGAGCGAGCAAAAAAAGGAAAACAACGATGTGCGTGTTTGCAAAAATTTTTAAACGTCAGTAAACGTGCATTTCGAAAAATGGAATTTGAAAGGAATTGATGAATTTGAAGATTTTAGCGTCAATAATCGAAAGTTGTTCAATTCGATCCGCCGATAAATGAAGCGCAGAAGAGAAAAATCGAAATTTATTATTAGACTCTTCATAACTTTCATGTTTCTGTTCCTCCTTTATTTTTTTAATTATAAATCACACTATTTTTAGCACGAGGCTCCTTCAATTCGTTCGACTTCATCATATTCTTCCTATTCTATAAATAAATGCTCGAACAGCAGGCAAAAAGCATTTGAAGAACTACAAAACGCTCCGAATCAATTAAATTTAATCTGTCTACTGACCCATGTTGTTTTCCGGAGTTAATTTAATTAAAAGAAAAATTATGTATGTGTATAGGTTAGAAAATTAGTTAAATTTATTTATGACAATGGAAATTCGAATGCGAGGAAAATCGGTTTATTATTATAAATTATATTTTTGACGAGAAAGTTTCGACGGAAAAAGATTTGAACGAACAAGGGAAAACTATAAATCTCCTTTTTGTTGTTGTTGCCCGTATTATGAATAGATTAATGTTTTGATGTTTATAATTAAATTACCAGTTTTTCTTTCGTATTGCGAAATATTTGGCAAACGAACCAATTTTTCTTTATTGTAACAATAAATAAATGTGAAACGCTTGTAATGCACCATAAAATTCGTGGCACGATTCAGTTTATTTAAAATTCAAATTTATTATATTTTTTCTTCAAAATTATAGCGCACAATTAGATTAGATAATCAATGCAAATTTTATAGGCCGTCTATTAAACTACACATACAGGTTGTCTCAGAAATTACCGATATCGAATCTATTGAAGGACATGAAATATTTTAACCAAAAAAGCGATAGCAAGAAAAAACAAAGAATAACTATAGCATCCCGCTGGGAACAGTTTAAAATCAATTTATTACAGCCAGCAATTCACAAGAACTATTAGTAAAAGAACATAACCTAGACGAAATCGATTAATTTTAATGTACAAACATTTGGGTTTCTTTCAACTTTCTTTCTTTTTTGTGTGCATAAAGGCATTAATTTATTAAGGAGCTTCCTTCGAGGTGTCGTTTTTCATTATTTTTCCTTTCTTTGCACTTCACATTAACTATCCTCTTTGTAGACGAAATTTTCTTTTTGCTCTATCCTCTTCAATCCATTCCCATAGACAAACGAGTTTGCCTAATTTATTTCTAATTGGCTGGTTTGTAAAAACAAACTGCCCAAATTTGCCACCGTTTAATTATCTTCTATTTTCTATCTTTCTCTCTGCAAATATAGTTTATCACGATCAATAATCAATTCAATTCTAGCGCAATATTTGTCAACTTTGCGTGCACCATATATTAAAAATAAACGATCAAAAAATTAATTCATTTCCCTCCAAAGAAAAGAAAATTACAATAACGTAATAACAAAGCAAAGAAATACTTGCCTCTTCATTTTTGTTTGTTTGTTGGTAATCGTTAATAATTGTTGTAGCTCCTAATCAATTATTCAACAGTAATTTCAACTTTATGAAACTCCCTCGTTCACTCTTTGTGTGGATAAATTACGTTAAAAAACGTCATTAAATTCCCAAATTAAGATTAACATTTAATTAGTAATCATTTAATTATAAAACGAAAGGCAAGAAGAAAAAAAGGAAAAACGAAAGTCATTAACTTGTTAAAGTAGCGATTATTATTATCAAATTGGTAATTAAAATTAAGTAACGAATAATTTTTATCGAAACGAAGATGCAAGCGCTAATTTGACACTCTTCAATTCGCAATCGAATAATGGAAAGCTTAAACGACTAATTTTTCTCCTTTCAATTAGATGCTTTTTGATAAACGAATCGAGCCTAAAACGTGCGATTTTTATTGCGATTCTATCAGTTGTTGCCCTAATAATGTTATTAAGCGAATCGAAATATGCAAAGCGTATTGATTATCGACATATACGCATACAGGGTGATGTGTTTGTACGAGGTACACATTTACAAAACCAGACACACAAACACATTGTCCTAAATGTATTAAATCGAATAATAACATGTTCCATCCACCATAGTTTGTGCTTTGTATGTTTAGTAATTTAAATCATTGTACCTTAATGTAACATGAATCTTTCTATCTTACTCTCTCTCTCTCCACGTGTGAGTGTGTGTGTTCAAAGCTTTCTGTGTGTGTATGTGTGTTTATAGCATTCATTTCCTCCCACTTTTATGACGTTGCACCCTTTTAGTTGACAACAACAACACAACGTTTTAGTACCGTAAGGTATTTTTATATAATAAATTACAGGGCGCGTGCAAAATACAATGAAGAATGCCAGTTGCTGATTTTGTTTGCATTTATGTTTACATTAATGTTGAAAGTGTTGTTATGTTATTTGGGAGTGGTTTACTTGGTCAACTAATTCTTCCAATTTTAGTGACTAAATAATAAAATTTGTCAACAGAAAAACAAATTAGTTACCAAACTTTTGTTCCAAACCACGTGAACATAGTCATGAGGCAAGTCCATATGCTAAATAAATAAATTAGTATCCAAAACTGCACATTTATCACTAAAATTATCATGGCCATAATATTTAAATAATATTATTTATAAAAATACAAAATCGGAATCAGTTATCACAAAATTTAAGAAAGATTGAGGGCAAACTCTGGGTTGCAATTAGTTGAACTTTGCGACCAATCACTAAGATGCGAGAAATGTAAAGAAAAAACTCTACTAAATCTGTCCAAAATGATTAGAATGAAAAAATTCAATCAAACACGAAAAATGAAGCTAACTCAATTAATATTGTCTGACAAAAGAAGTTACTTTTGTTACTTTGCTCAAATATCTGCCATCTTCGTGAAAAATCTATTATTATGGTAACAAATCTGCCATTTTGGCTTACTTTGCTACCAAATCTGCGATTGTGGTGACACATCTTTTTACTTTTGTATCAAATTCACTATTTTGGTCACGTATCTGTTACTTTGGTAACAAATCTGTCATTATAGTGACATATCTGTTACTTTGGTAATAAATCAATCATTATGGTGACATATCTGTTATTTTGGTAACAAATCTGCTATTGTGGTGAAATCTGCCATTCTGGTTAACACATACCTGGTACTTTGGTAACAAATCTGTCATTATAGTGACATATCTGCAATCGTGGTGACATATATGTTATATTGGTAACAAATCTGTCATTATAGTGACATATCTGCAATCGTGGTGACATATCTGTTACTTTGGTAATAATTCAACCATTATGGTGACATATCTGTTATTTTGGTAACAAATCTGCTGTTGTGGTGACATATCTGTTACTTTGGTAATAATTCAACCATTATGGTGACATATCTGTTATTTTGGTAACAAATCTGCTGTTGTGGTGACATATCTGTTACTTTGGTAATAATTCAACCATTATGGTGACATATCTGTTATTTTGGTAACAAATCTGCTGTTGTGGTGACATATCTGTTACTTTGGTAATAATTCAACCATTATGGTGACATATCTGTTATTTTGGTAACAAATCTGCTGTTGTGGTGACATATCTGTTACTTTGGTAATAATTCAACCATTATGGTGACATATCTGTTATTTTGGTAACAAATCTGCTATTGTGGTGACATATAGCTCGTCCAAGCAATCAAAAACCCTGACAGTTGTGAACTGGCGGTGTTCGTACACTCTCTGAAAAAAGTATTACAATACAAACCATAGAAAATGTACACAATAGCGTGTGCTATGATAATATTAATTTCTGTTTTGACTGTACTTTTCAAAATTCTGTGCGCTGATTGGATATTCGTCAAATAACAAATTTTAGTTCACATATTTTCCGGGGTTTTTGATTGCTTGGACGAGCTATATCTGTTATTTTGGTAATCAATCAACCATTATGGTGACATATCTGTTATTTTGGTAACAAATCTGCTATTGTGGTGACATATCTGTTACTTTGGTAACAAATTTGTCAATTTGATGACAATTGTGTAACATTTTGTATAGCGAAGGACGATTATCCTGCATAAAAATTCTCATAAATCTGAGCCACTAAATATTTTTTTGTGATTATTTCTGTTATTTTGAACATTTTATTTGGTGGCCGTTTTGCCGAATTCCGGAATTCACTCTCTTACATTCGAATTCAACATACGATTTCTCTATGGCAAGCAAAAATTTGCGCTGCGAAATAAATATCGCTTAACGCAAATGCTCCACTCGATTACGTATTATCAACATCAGCATCATGCTCGTTGTGTAACTGATTTCCAAAAGCCTTTGTGCCGTGTTCCGTATTAAAGGAATTTAACATAGCGATAATAATAAATAAAGAACAATGACGCGCCCCTTATTATTATTATTATTACCCATTTCCTCCCCGTTTGTAATTATAATAAACAGATATTGTTAATTAATTTCTTGTTTTTTTTTTTCAAAATTTCCTTCTTGCTCTAATTAAATCCCTTTAAATAACAGACGGGATAATAAGACGAGTTTTTAATCTCTTATAAGCAGGCACGCGAATGAAAGGATCCTGCACACACGCAAGAAAAACAACAGGTACTTTAAATTTGAATTTGTGGTGGTGAAGCATCTTCAATTTTCGACGAAAAGCAACACCGGCGAGGATGTTGATGATGTTGGTGGGTTAAATGTTTCCGGCGTTTGTTCTCCATTTTTTTCCAAAACATCCGCATTTTTAGCCGCGAGACTCGACGATGACATCGCTCTATATAAAGTGATAGCACGGAAAGGGAGGCTACATCCAGCGGATGGGATGTTGTTGGAAGAGGAGGCAAACGATGTACGGAAAAATGATGCTAAATTCCCTTCCTCAACCGACGACGATATCGCCTTCAGCCACCATCACCACCGGCAGGAGTATATACATATACGTATTGCGAACGGTTGGTTCGCCATTAATAAAGCTCGGGAGGGCGACAACAGGGAGGCGGAGGCGGCCGCGGCAGGGAGGTATCTTAATTAAATCAAAACAATATGGCCACGTGAAACCGAAATTAATTTCGGAACAATATTGTATAACAAGTACCTATTGTTCCATTTATGGCGGTTTATACGATTTTGGATGGATGTGTTCCGTGTGTTGTATTGGCTTCCAGGTGTTAATAGTCGAGTACCACCAGTAGTAACAGCGGCGGCGGTACACACACGTCGACGTTATAAATAAGGACGATGATGTAATATTGAGGCATTCGCAACTTGGGCGGAGCGTAATCATAAACGCGGCAATATTTTCATTAACAACAAGGTCTCAGCTGGCAATCGGACATAAATCTCCGCCGTGCGAATGATAACAACGAGGGAAAAGAGACTTCGAAGGAGATAATAACCGAACGCACATCGAACTCGCGTGCTCGCTCCCATTCATTCACATTCGCCTTTAAATTATACGCACGTCGAGACGTAAACTCGATTCGCTCATATTTATGACAGGAATTGTTGCTGTTGCCTACACGGAACACGCGCCGCTTCTTCGTTTCGATGAGAGCAAACTATAACCCAGGGAGAATTAGTAAAGCGAGCATTATAACTTTATTAGCAGATGGAAGAATATGACATTTCCATAATAAAATGCAAGAATTTGTTTGGGTCATAGGTAGGTAGCACAGAAAGTTTCTGTCAGCTAATACAATCAAGATGTAAAAAAGTACGTTATATTATGTTGACAGTTATGGATATGGTTCATTACCTGATGCTTGCCAAAAGTTTCTGCAAAAGTTCGCCAAAATCGGCCTCAAAGTAAACGCAGTTCTACACCACGACAACGTCTCCTCGCATGCTGCTGCGCCAACTAAGGACCATTTATAGGTGTCCAAAGTGGAATGATTGGAGTATCCATCATAAAGCCCAGATCTGGCACCTTGCGGTTTCTGCTTCTTTCCCAGATTAAAGGACAAATTGCGTCGTTTGTGATTTACTAATGCGAATGAAGCGATTCTAACCTTCGAAAACTTGGTATTTCTGAAGAAGAAAGGACTTCTTGCTTTAACGATTGGCTTTTACGCGTGCATAAATGTACTGAGTTGAAAGGGGAGTATTTCGAAACACAAAAAATAAAGAATATTCCTTGAAAACCTACTTTTATTATGACAGTATGCAGAAAGTTTCGGTGTGACCCACGTAACAAAAATCTAGTGGTACGGCAAGCAAATGTTGGGATCAATTAGATCAATTTGATTCTTGCTGTTTTATTAGATGAATCTTCATTATACGCACAGTGCGACCTCAAAGTGAAAATCCTGCCCTGGTTGGTACTACTGTTTGATAAAATCGTAACTAATAGCGCTAAGCAAAAAAAATCATGTTTACACTTAACAAACTTCAGTGTAAGTTTTCGCAAACTAAATTATAATCTAAACTTGTGATATCATAAGTTAACAGAATCAAAAGGCTGAAGAGAACTAATACATATCAAGCTAAACCGTTGGAACGCTGAGAAAACTCATAGTCATGGACGAAAGTGATTTACCACTGTTCCGAAAGGATAACCAAAAAGTAAACTTAATGTGGATTATGAGTCAAAAGCTTAGCAGCAACAGTTGACAGTTAACATTCAGAACAAATTTGAAAAAGAAACGATTCACTTTCACCGAAGCAGCGGGCAAAAACAATAAAAAATGTACGCAGAAAGTTTAAAACGTATTGTACGGTGTCATCGTAAATAAAAAGATCGTATCGCAGTTGATAGTGAGAAAACCGAGAAAAACATATCTGTTGGTAGCATTGCGAAGGCGCGACTTCGTGGAAGAACCCAATTGATTTGCGGCTAATTAAATGTGAGCCACCAAGTGTTAAGCGCTGAAAAGAAAATTGAATAACATCTACGTATAAACCATCGTAATGACGATTATCGTCGATGAATCGAAATTAAAAGTAAATAATAATTGGCGTATATTAGAGTTTCCGTTTCCGGTTACATTGTTAAAACTCCGAAAGCCGTATCGTATAATGCCATTAAACACATGTACGTTATATACATGTATAAATCCTAATGTAAATTCAAAAGGTAACTGAACTGTGACTTTCCATAGATGTATGCGTGTCTGCGTGTTGTATAACTACACCATTACTGACAATATGACGCTTGACGATTATCATGTTGACGGGGGCTTTGTTATTAGAAGGAAGTTCAAGGAACTAATTCATTACCTGTATATGTGTCCGTTTCGCATCGCGAATACTAGAAGTTGTATAAACCGGTATGGCAAGAAGACAAATGCGAAAAAGCAAAAATACGACAGAGAGAGAGAGAGAGAGAGAGAGTGAATTTATTATTGGAGGTACCAGCAGTATTAAACGTGGCGTTCAGTTATGGCGATGACTACACGGTTCAGGTTCAAGGCTTTTACTCGATTTCACTTCACCTGAACCTCACCTTCTTTTCGAAATGCCCGTGTTCATGAGCGAGTGCGGCATTTATGTTCGTTGTCCCCACTTTCCCACCATAACGCATTTCAATCATTGGCACGAACTACACGCGTCCGCTTAAAAAAATACGACTTTATTGCGTTTACACGCCGGATAAAATCGCTCTTATTCCTATTATTTCATTCTCCCCATTCGTCCGTCTCTCGCTGCGATCATCCTTCATGAAAACACTGACCTCGGTCTTAAACGCATCGTCGCCGGTGATGTAATAGTAATAGAAAGTAAGATGGATCGAGGGACTTTTATTCGCACCCCTCCCCCGCAAAACACCGATTTCATGTCGGCCACGCTCTCGTTTCGTCCCTTTCATCATTTTCAGGATTATTATGAGTAATTCGCTTTTCATTTATTATCTCTGGATTTTTTTTGCCCTCTCATTCTTTATCCGAAAAAAAATTGGAGATGATGGGGAATGAAAGGACAAAAAAAAATCCTCTTTTATTCCATTTAACACCCGCGCGTTACACAATAATAATGATGGGACGTGCGATCGTTCCCCGTGAAGTTATTAGAAAATATGTATTAACGACGACACGGTCTTTCAAAATGTGCCGATGGAATTGCACTCGGAATTTCCGTTTGCAGACGTTCCGATTTTCAAATTAATCTCCATCCCCCCGATTACAACTGTAAGGAGTTTGTTTGATGAAGGGGAATAATACATAAAGAAATGACACAATACCGGCGAAAGAAAAGCAAAAGAAAATAATCATGGAAGAAGAAACAGGATGTTGCTGTATAGATTTAAATCTGGGTCAAGACTTTTTCCCTCCGCTGGCATTATTCATTTTTCGCTTCCTTTGAGGCCTCCTCTCCTATTCTAAAACAGGGAGTTGCACTGCAACAATTTTCCGCTTTAAAATAATTTACAACAACAAAAAAGTTGTTGAATTATCACCTTCAAATCAGATATTTGTCAAATTGCTTAAAATTGTCGGTATGATCATATGCAATGTACACAAAAGGTAAAAATTTAATTTGATTATTAAATTTTCCCACTTTATTGTTTGTTTGATATTCCTGTATGTACAGTGCAATCAGGAAGGTACAAATTGTGTTGGTGCCACTGGTTCGCACTAAATTCCCATCGTTCGTCAAAATAATTCAAAATTATCATACGAAATCGATTTGTCAACGTTTCAATTATGACAAATCATGCTACAAGTAACATCCATTGATCATTTATTTTACATCTACCAAAGCAGTTCAAGTAATCAATTTGTCAAAGAGCTTGGAAGCTTTTGAAGGCTACAGCAAAGAATTTAATGCCATGCTCATTTAAAGTGCCTAAATGGCGTTGAAATTGAATTTGAGGGTTCTGAAATAATCTGCAGCTTGTTGTTTTAATTCACTTTACATGTATACTTTGTGCAATCACAAGTAAAATAACGCGTGATGGTTGGCATTACTGTTCGCATCAAATTATAAACAGATCCTCGAATGAAACAGTTCAATTTGACTTTGATTTGCATTTCATTTTACTTTTACCAAACATCATCGTACAATTTTGGCGCGAATTTCAGTTTTGCTTAATTTAAACATTGATTAATACCTGAATGCGAGCAAAACCGATCAATTTCTCAATTGATTCTCAAATTATCGTGAAGTGTATCAAACTTTTCTGCATTAACGTTCTCAAAATAATATTTGCAATTGTTACAAATTCGAAGACGATCTTGAACGCAACCGAATGGCAAATTTAAGTGCGTTAATGTTTGAGCAAATTCTCAGTTTGAGTCCAAACTGAGTCCGGTTGCGTGATAATGGTAAAAATGTGCGGGAATAAATTTTGTGTGCTACTACTCCCTATATATTATATAGGTTATGGTGCCATGCGAAAAGCTTAAAAGCGATGCCTAATTGCACCGTTAACTGGGAAAATGCCCATTAGTCTCTATAATAAATTCATTACACACACATTCGTGTAGTAGTCGAGGTAAACAATGCAAATAATTACGAATTAAAATATTATATCTCCGCAAATAAAATCGTGCGCCCGCACAATGGCGCGTTTCCTCCTCCTCGTTTTGCGGCGAATTAATCGCTTTACGACGGAAAATTCAATGTAAATTTTATCAGTTTATGTTAATGGAAAATATATTTCATAAATCTTTTCCTATGCCCAAAAATTAAATTACATGACGATTAATAATAACGATGATGATGATGATAATGATAATTTGTACGTCTGTTATTTCCTATATATGTATACAAAAGTAATTCATTAACGTCAACAATGTTTTCAATTACTTTGTCATAATTTAATTGTTTAATTAAAATTTTAATGAAAAATTATAATGAGTTGATTATTATTATTATTACGATTATGAGCGTTTAAATAATTCGGCTCCGTTTACGAATGACGACGATAATGATGATGGCACTTAAATTAAATATCCTTTAAAATTGATATAGATTATACCGCCATTTAAAGACCATTTGCCAATTTATGTAAGAGACAATCTTTCTTCAGCTGGTATAACAATATTGAAAAGAAAAAAAAAATGATAAGAAGAAATTCTATTCAATTGGCCTGCATGTGATGGTGTCTTTTTCAGAAATGAATCTTCCTGATGGACGTAAAAATTCTCTTGGTCTCATCCATCCTCGGCCCTCCTACCAAATGGAATAATACATCTATAATTTTGCATTTAAAATAAATATGATTTAAAATGCTCGAGGGGAAAGCTGTTGCGCGCATGTTTGTCTGTGGCATTTTACAAAACCCAGAAATCTAAAAAAACATAAAAACAAAAAATAACCCACCGCATAAATCTAAATAAATTAAAATCTCTAGCGTATAACCGGACGAAAAATAAATGAAAGCCATAGGGGGAAAAGTTTAACGGGAAAAAAACCGTATGCACAATTACCAATATATCGAAATATTGACCCCCTCTATGTAATGTTATTTGGTATAAAAATAGCTTCCGCAAAAAAAACGACATTCAATTTCCTATTTGCGGAATTACTATGGAACGAACGGCAAGTAATAATCTAGATGATTTAAAAAAAAAACAGCAAAGAAATTAAGAGGATCACAACAGAGCAACTCAATTCAATTTGCTGTTTAAACAAAAACAGCAAACGGAGCAGCAAAACTGACAGCCACGAAAGACGCGTATGAGGATCCTGCAAAAGTAAAGGAGAGAAAAGGGCGAAGAAAAAAGTGTTTGCGATAGAGAGAATAATAAAGTTAAAGATGAAACTTCCACCTTTTAGCACGATCGAACGGTTTGGCAAAATTCGTTTATCCGTTGCATTTTTCATAGTTCGCGTAGCGCAAAAATCGAAACATAAACGTATCCGATATAAATATAAAAATAGAGAGGGCGAAAAGGAGCGACTTTCTCCAAAAGACAACAAAGACGCAAAAAAAACGACCCATCAAAGTAATCCCAGTCGAACAGAAAAGGGCGAAATAATCGTGTGTCTGCAAGAAAGTCCGCTGCAAAAAGTAATGCCGAAGGATGGACAAAGACAACGACGAAAACAAAAACACGGAGGAGGATTTCGCCGTTCGGACACATGCGACGATTATTTTCGCCATTTCCCTCTTGCTTATTTCTTCCCACTTTCCTCACTTTCTTTCCCCCAGGCAAAAACATAACTAGATAGAAACCGTTTCAGGGATGGCCGACATCCGGAGGACTTTATTTCCTCCTCTTCGTCATCATCGGTTTTATTTTCGTATAGACTATACAGTCGATCTCTTGCAATTTCTCTGTCGTTATCGAATAATCAAAGAGGCGTAAAGTTAACATGTTCATCGCTAAACTTCTTTCTTATCGTTCACTCGCGTATCTTACTTTATTTGCCCTGCCCTATTCGTAGTACTTGTTGCACACGCTCAAGAAACGATTGTTTTACGGATAACGTCACACTTTAAGGAGACAGAAAATATTCGAGAGAAATAAGTGGTTATAGAATTGCAGATTTAAAGTGAAAATTGAAGAAAACGATTGGTGAAACTTCTCTGAGGACTTTGTCATGGTAAAAGCAAAAATAATCATAAATGTGCCTCGAAAGCAATCTGAAAGGTTTTGGAATCAACAGCTGCGAATCGACCCGAAATTGGCTGAATTTCGAAGTTAGCTTAGTCCTCTTCGACTTTATTTAATTGATATTGGACTACCGAAATATTATACCATGAAGCATTCCCTTCAATAATGCTGCCAAAGTAGTCAAAATTCTATGCTCTTCCCCTTACTGTTTTTTAGACCAAAACGAACAGCAAAAGACACGTTCTTTGAATAAAGTGTAAGAAAAAAATATTAAGTGTGCCTCGAAAGCAATCTGAAAGGTTTTGGAATCAACAGCTGCGAATCGACCCAAAATTGGCTGAATTTCGAAGTTAGCTTAGTCCTCTTCGACTTTATTTAATTGATATTGGACTACCGAAATATTATACCATGAAGCATTCCCTTCAATAATGCTGCCAAAGTAGTCAAAATTCTATGCTCTTCCCCTTACTGTTTTTTAGACCAAAACGAACAGCAAAAGACAATTTCTTTGATTAAAGTGTAAGCAAAAATTATTCTAAGTGTGTCTCGAAAGCAATATGAAAGGTTTTGGGATCAGCAGCTGCGAATCGCCCCGAATTTGGCTGAATTTCGAGGTTAGCTTAGTCTTTTTCGACTTTATTTAGTTGATATTGGACTACCGAAATATTATACCATGAAGCATTCCCTTCAATAATGCTGCCAAAGTAGTCAAAATTCTATGCTCTTCCCCTTACTGTTTTTTAGACCAAAACGAATAGCAAAAGACACGTTCTTTGAATAAAGTGTAAGAAAAAAATATTAAGTGTGCCTCGAAAGCAATCTGAAAGGTTTTGGAATCAACAGCTGCGAATCGACCCAAAATTGGCTGAATTTCGAAGTTAGCTTAGTCCTCTTCGACTTTATTTAATTGATATTGGACTACCGAAATATTATACCATGAAGCATTCCCTTCAATAATGCTGCCAAAGTAGTCAAAATTCTATGCTCTTCCCCTTACTGTTTTTTAGACCAAAACGAATAGCAAAAGACACGTTCTTTGAATAAAGTGTAAGAAAAAAATATTAAGTGTGCCTCGAAAGCAATCTGAAAGGTTTTGGAATCAACAGCTGCGAATCGACCCAAAATTGGCTGAATTTCGAAGTTAGCTTAGTCCTCTTCGACTTTATTTAATTGATATTGGACTACCGAAATATTATACCATGAAGCATTCCCTTCAATAATGCTGCCAAAGTAGTCAAAATTCTATGCTCTTCCCCTTACTGTTTTTTAGACCAAAACGAATAGCAAAAGACACGTTCTTTGAATAAAGTGTAAGAAAAAAATATTAAGTGTGCCTCGAAAGCAATCTGAAAGGTTTTGGAATCAACAGCTGCGAATCGACCCGAAATTGGCCGAATTTTGAGGTTAGCTTAGTCTTTGTCGACTTTATTTGGTTGATATTGGACTACCGAAATATTATACCATGAAGCATTCCCTTGAATAATGCTGTCAAAGTAGTCAAAATTCTATGCTCTTCCTCTGACTGCTTTTTGGACCAATACGAACAGCAAAAGACACGTTCTTTGAATAAAGTGTAAGAAAAAAATATTAAGTGTGCCTCGAAAGCAATCTGAAAGGTTTTGGAATCAACAGCTGCGAATCGACCCGAAATTGGCCGAATTTTGAGGTTAGATTACTCTTTGTCGACTTTATTTGGTTGATATTGGACTACCGAAATATTATACCATGAAGCATTCCCTTCAATAATGCTGCCAAAGTAGTCAAATTCTATGCTCTTCCCCTGACTGTTTTTTAGACCAAAACGAACAGCAAAAGACAATTTCTTCGATTAAGCTGTAAGCAAAAATTATTCTAAGTGTGTCTCGAAAGCAATATGAAAGGTTTTGGGATCAACAGCTGCGAATCGCCCCGAATTTGGCTGAATTTCGAGGTTACCTTAGTCTTTTTCGACTTTATTTAGTTGGTATTGGACTACCGAAATATTATACCATGAAGCATTCCCTTCAATAATGCTGTCAAAGTAGTCAAAATTCTATGCTCTTCCCCTGACTGTTTTTTAGACCAAAACGAATAGCAAAAGACAATTTCTTCGATTAAGCTGTAAGCAAAAATTATTATAAGTGTGTCTCGAAAGCAATATGAAAGGTTTTGGGATCAACAGCTGCGAATCGCCCCGAAATTGGCCGAATTTTGAGGTTAGCTTAGTCTTTGTCGACTTTATTTGGTTGATATTGGACTACCGAAATATTATACCATGAAGTATTCCCTTCAATAATGCTGCCAAAGTAGTCAAAATTCTATGCTCTTCCCCTGACTGTTTTTTGGACCAAAACGAACAGCAAAAGACACGTTCTTTGAATAAAGTGTAAGAAAAAAATATTAAGTGTGCCTCGAAAGCAATCTGAAAGGTTTTGGAATCAACAGCTGCGAATCGACCCAAAATTGGCTGAATTTCGAAGTTAGCTTAGTCCTCTTCGACTTTATTTAATTGATATTGGACTACGGAAATATTATACCAAGAAGCATTCCCTTCAATAATGCTGCCAAAGTAGTCAAAATTCTATGCTCTTCCCCTGACTGTTTTTTGGACCAAAACGAACAGCAAAAGACACGTTCTTTGAATAAAGTGTAAGAAAAAAATATTAAGTGTGCCTCGAAAGCAATCTGAAAGGTTTTGGAATCAACAGCTGCGAATCGACCCAAAATTGGCTGAATTTCGAAGTTAGCTTAGTCCTCTTCGACTTTATTTAATTGATATTGGACTACGGAAATATACCAAGAAGCATTCCCTTCAATAATGCTGCCAAAGTAGTCAAAATTCTATGCTCTTCCCCTGACTGTTTTTTGGACCAAAACGAACAGCACAAGACAATTTCTTTGATTAAAGTGTAAGCAAAAATTATTCTAAATGTACGGCGACAGTTATAGTCATAGGCCGAGAGTCGACACCTATGGATCGATCGGGATGTTGCTGCATTTCGAGGTTAGCCCTAGTCTTTGGTGAACAGGTTTAACTGATATTGGACAGCAAGAATGTGTCACCATGAACCGTTGCTTTCAATAATTTTCTCAAAGTAGTCGAATTTATCAATTTTTCTTGATTTTCCTAGATGCTTCCAATTTCAAACGACAATCCCTTAGTTTCAACTAAGATAGCCTGAAGAATGGCTGAAACTGTAATGATCCAAGAAATTGAAAAGGTTTTGATTCCGTTTACAATAGAAGAAACGAATTTTATGGTTTCGTTTGCAAATCCAATTCCACCTGAAACCTGTAGCCAAAAACCGTGCTGACAGTTTAGATGCTGACAGGTAGAGTATTGATCACTTGGAAATAAATCTAAAAAAAAAAGAGAGGAAAGAGCAGCAAACGGCCAGATGAATCAATTAATTGCGCGTCAATTATTCTCATCAACTTTTCCTTTTAGACTTTTTTCGTTGTTGCGAAAATGTCGATGGATGGATTGTGTCACGTGCATATTATTTGCAACGTTATTAAGAGGGGTTCGCAATTTTCACGCCTCTTCGAAATACGTACATAAACAGTCATGCGTGTATGTGAGGCCGTGTGATGCGACCGCATTTTGCGAAACGAGCGTGCAATATTTATGTTTTCGTCAAAAAAAAAACAGAATGGCAAAAGAGATAGTGATCTTTGCCTCTTTTCTCCGGCGGTATTTTCAGTGATTGATGAACGAGGTTGGTACGGTTTGGCGCCCAATGTCTTGCAATCCATCAATGTATAAAAGTGGCTGCTCGGTAACAACAACGTATATGTCGACCTAAATATTCGTGATGCTTTTTATTTCGACGATGAAGTCGAAGATTATTATTAAACATTCGCTCTCGGTAATGATAATTAAAATGATAAATAAACAACTCTTTGATCCATCTTCTGCGCTCTTTTTTTTTTCGCTTTTTCGTCTCTCTCCCATTTTCTCGATGATCAAACATCCAAAACGGTTTTGTTATTCCATTAAAGAAATATAGACGGATTAATTAAACTAATTTCGTATTCCAACTGCGAAACTTTACTTTTAACGCCGCGATTTCTCTAAAAGAGAAGAGGGAACCGTCATTGAGGAAAAATCTTTTAAGAAGCAGCAAGCAGAGCACGACGATGAAGAAGATCTGACCGTATATATACGATATCTCGTTTACAAATCTTCGCAGCAGAAACTCGCAAACAACTTTATGTAGAAGTACCATGAAAAGAAGAAGAAGAAGTAAAAGAAGATGTAAATGTTTTCAGTCTAATTATTTGCGAAACTTTGTTAACACGCGACGTATTTAAAGGAAATTTGCAAATATCTTTCGCTCTTTACAATCTTTTAATAATACTTTGTGTCGTAAATTCACTTGCAGAAGAAACGTTGGCAAACTTACGAGATCAAAAAAAAAACTTGCAAGCAATTTAAAAATTGAATAATTTTCGTCTAATTGGCAGCCGGTTAATATAATATTATAATAGAAAATAGATGTACACGAATTTAAATTGGATTATATAAGGCGTTAAATGCTGCCTATCAAGGTAGAGATCATCGAGTGGCAAAAGTTATAATCGAATTAAACGCGTTGGTGGACTTTGCATTTAATTGCATCGAATTAATTGCGACTGAAATGTACAATCAGCGCAGCTATATTAGCAAGTTATCGGCAATAAAGAAGTAATTTTTCTTTTGTATTCCAACACGCACCGATGAATGAAACGAATTGCCATCGTCGAATGTTGGCGTGCGTTATTTGTCAATATTAAAACGTCTTCCTGGAATTAGGTTAGGAATTATTAATAAATTCCGTTTGCAACAAAACGTGAACCGACAAATTTAAAATACAGAGGGGATCCTCGAATTGTGTCGTGTTGAATTAAGTCGTTTCGAATTACGGTAATTTATTTGACACCTCTCCTCTATCAAGCCCTATTTCGAGTTACGCTGTTCTTGGTCGCATTTGATTGGCTGATTGTTCGTGATTTACTACATTCTAGATATAATTTGTGCGATTTAAATCATTTGCAATCTTCATTGACGACCACCTGTATTGCATTTCCTTTGGATAACCACAGAAATTGATTTACCTGTGGACATTTAAAAGCGCGATCACGAGCCTTTGCAGATGATGAATATTAATAAGTATACGTCGTTTGTTCGCAAAAAAAAACATTAAAAAAACAAAGTCTTATTAATTGCGAATTGGAGTAAAATATGGTGTGACACATAAACGTAAGACCACCACATTTTTCCACATAACCCCTTTCTGTTTCCTGGCTCAATCTGAACCGAACCGATATTATTGGATTCAGAATGACAAAATACATCTAATTAATTCGTTAAAAACAGCCATTAAATTTTAAAAAATCATTACAAATAATTGAAATATCACTGACACAGAAATATAAGATCACTTGGATAAATCACCTCAAGCCATTTTAAAACAAATGAAAATCTTTGAGAGTTAACTTTTTGCAATATGTTAGGTCATTAATCAGGATTTTGATAAAAAATTTGCGTTTCAAAACCGTCCTGCAACATTTCTTGAAAATTCTTGATAAATATGGAACATTCAAACGTCTTGGACGTCCATCCATCCTCTTCGAACTCCATGTTGAGGGCAATACACAATTGTGGCAATGTCGTTCATTATGGGCCAAAATTCACCAGAATATACTTATTTCGCTTTGCGAATCTATGCAGAATCGTATTTTTAAGTTAATTCAAAAATACATGGAGCCCCTACTAATTGTTAAAACCTTTTTCTCGAGTGATCTTATATTTCTGTCAATAAAATTGCAGTTATTTGCAAATATTTTTAATAATTATCAAAGAAGATTTATCAAAATCATAGACGAAATACAACGTACAGTTGCTGCTGGTTATTTTGGACGTATAAAGCAGTGCTTATTACGAGGGTGGCCCAGTAATATTAGCAATTAAAATTTCGACAGCGTATTTCGCATATTTATTTACCCATTCTGAGTGTGTAGCATTAGTGACAATTATTATATTAACCGTGGAACTTCTTTTGCATTCAAAAACCTTAACATGCTCGACTTTCCCTTGGATAATATCAATTGCAGCGACATCGAAAACATCCACTTGGAAAAAAATTTACTTTCCGCTTTTTATATCAAACTTTATTCCCTCTACTGTCAGTCACGTCCCCTTCTACGAGTCTCGCAGCTCCACCATTGGTCAATGTTTGAAAATTAACCTATTCAATAACAACCGAGGGAAGAAATTATTGATATCATAGCTGTGCCATTCATCAAGTCAGTTTGATATCTTTAGGACGATTTCCGTCAACTTTTGGCGCTAGAACTTTTTGCAATTTAACCTCCTCTTGCTTCCTTTATTACCACTTTGTTACATATTTATATCGCACCAGTCTATATAAACAAAGTTTTCTGTTTGGCTTTTTTCGTTCAATCCCCTTATTCCCATTGCCTGCACATCCCCATAATTTGAAAACGAAGCCTCGAGTTACATTAAACAAATTCAATTCGCTTTATGCCGAACGCGACGTTTCCGAAAAGAAAGAAGCAAATTTAATACGAAATTTTAGCATACGTGTGCGAATAGTTATTTTTTTTTGCTTCAACTAGAACGACGGCGAGTAAATAACCTGCAGAAATAGTAGTTCGTACAATGGTTATAAAGCGGCGAAAAAACAAGACGTAAGTGAGTGAAGGTAGAAATTTCTCTTAAGAATTCATTAGAATAACGAAATTGAAATGAAATATAATTTATAACGTGAAGGGGGCGAAAGGAGGGATGTAAATAGGTGGAGCAACTTCATATCGAGGGGACGCTGAAGAAGAATGGGAACCGTGCAAAGATTTATATATTCGCATTCGCGATAAAATAAATTCTTCGGTAATAACCCTCCTTACAGGTAGAACCATGCATCCTTGCTTGCCATCTATTTGTGTATTATGTATACGAGAAGCGTGGCGTATAAGGAACGAAGTTAGCGGTAAGTAGTTTTCCTTTTTGACGAGCGACAAGAATAAAAAAATAATATAGCAATAAGAAAGGAGACGTGTTATGAAAATAGCGCAGAAAACGATAGAAAAATCAATCATATTCCGCATTCAGAATCTACGTGCAAGTAGATTAAATTACAAAGAGGGGCGTGAAAAATAAAATAAATCGGATGAAAAATGTGTACGAAAAGCGGGAACGTTTGGGTGTTGATGAGAGCGTTCCTTCGAGAGAGAGAGAGAGAGAGAGAAAAACTAAATAAAAATAAAGCGCAAAGTGCGGGCTCCTCTCGGTTAGAAAATATGAGGTCGCATTTGGAGCTCGATTATAGAAAAGTGCGTTCTCGAACGTGTTCCATCTCGAATAAACTCTTTGCCTATTCGGATTTAAGTACGATAAGAAGAAGAAAAAATATGATCGACAATTTTTGTGCGGTGCTCTCTCCAGCGCCATCATCCTCAGCACGTCATCTTCCGGGGTCTTCGGCAAAATACAAATCGACCGGAGAATGCGGATTCTCTCGTACCTTTTTCGCCGTGAAATAAGATCCGTCTCTCATCGAGTAATAATCATTCAAGACCATTTTTCCATTATACTATTCGAATAAATAGTCGAGGAGTCGGTTTTTTTTTTTACTTGATGCTCCCAAAAGGTCACCACCGGGATAATCCGGATAATTGACATTTGCTATTGAACGACGACGACCACAGAACCGACGACAAAAAGGATATTATCTTTATTATTATTATTATTACGAAAAGACGAGGAGTGGTGGTGTGCGAAAAGGGGGCAGCAGCAGAGTCGATTGAAAAATTGTCCGTGTAAAATGAAAAATCCTGGAAGGAAAATTACATTCTCATTCTTCGCAAAACGAAAATAATCGAAAATCTCATTTATATACGTGGGGCTCGACTTTATCACATTCTAATAATGATAATAATGGCGCTGTATCGAGTGTCTAAACAACTTTCGGCTCAAGAGCGCTGCCGAAAAACAATTGCTTTCGACGGTGGTATTGAAACGTTACATTATTAAGACTTAAGACCATAAAAAATTTTCTTATGGTAATTCTAAGCCATTAAAAAGAAATTGTCTTTGGTCTGTAAACCACTATTCAACAACATGTTGCTTCATCATTTCTCGAAAATCTCTGACCTTTCAATGGTTTTTTCGAGATTTGGTGATGAAAACAGTCTGAAAACAGTCTCCCACCAATGCAGAACAAATTCCATCAATTTTTTGGCAGTTTTCTGCAATGTTTCTCCACAATTTTCTAACGAAATTTAGTTAGCAACTCAGTACAAAATGCTTCCGTTGCAAATAATCTATCATAATTAACCCAATTTTGTTCTTGAAAATTGAAGCAAGAATTTTGCCAGGCGAATTTTGAGCAAAGAATTTTCTTGGGTGATGGCGAACCAACGTGTTCCCACTGTTTGGATTGCTCCTTGGTCTCTGGGTCATAGAGATGCATCCAAGTTTCGCCAATAGCTACAAACCAGTCCAAAACGTTTGCCAAATCTTCTGCAGAAGGGTTCATCGATATTCAAACATCTTGGAATCCATTTGGCCGAAAGCTTTCTCGCGCCCAAATCGTGATGAATGATGTGACACACACGGTCATAGAAAATGTGCAATGTTTCTGCAATATTAATCGCGACATATCGATTTTCTAAAGTCAGATCATGGACAGAATCAATGTCTTCCGCAGTGGTCACAGAAATTGATCTTCAAGGGCGTTGCGAAATTTTCACCTCTGATCCTCGTCTTTTATATTCCGCAGCTCAGATTTTTAACAGTGGCATATGAAGAGCCATTGGTCACGTAAGAAAAGTTCTTTGCCAGAAACTTCCCAGACTAAATAGATATCAATACCCCCTCTTACTAAACGTGTGTTAGTGAACCTCTTAGGAATTCAATTACGACGATTATTACTTATTTTTCCTTATAAAATTGATGTCAAAAAATTCATTTAACCTCAATTTGATTCGTTTTGCTCCTAGTTCTCATACTCATTCAAAATTATCGAACGACCTGCATAAAATCTAAAAAAAAAATATTAAAATTAAGATCCATATTAATGCAATAAAGAACCATTTTAAACGAATTCGCATCATTTTTACGGCCAACGCCAACCCAAACGAATGCGCATTATTGTTTCCACCGAACCAAACCCGCAGAGCATTAACCGTTATTAAAACCGTCCATAAAAATAATTACGGTTATTAGATATTACAATTATGTATATGTGCTGTGGAACAACACATCCATAATATTGTTACCATAAATTTTAACAGTTTGTCATCATCGTTCTTTAATAGAGAATAATGTCTCCAAAAATGTGCACGCAAGAAGAAGATGTCGCTTGTTACTGGAAGACATTCGAACGAAAACTTTTTTGTTTGCGTGGTTGGTCGTTGCGGTTAAGAGCCATCCGAGAGCTAACAGAGACGACGACTAAATTTATATGGGCCTAATAAAAATTTTAAACAAGAAAAAGATGGCCCATATATTTTTCCTTGATATGCCTTAAATAAACTTCTGGCATAACATTGGTTTTATTTTATAAATTAATGATGAAAAAATGTGACGAACGACGTCCTCCTCCTCCCTTGCACTCCCTCCTTCGAGGATGGAAAACAAAAAAAGCTTGCAAACAACGAAGAGCGAAACTTTTTGCGCTTTAATAAACCGAGATCATCTATTATTTAAAAAGCTCTCGACAAAAATAAGTATAATTGCTTCAACAAAATTCGAGCAACATTCTTACTCAGTGATAGCCATTACAAAAGGAAAAGAAAGAAAGAAAAAAACGAGCAAAGGTATGCGAAGGGGTCTTTTGGACTTGTTAAACAAGTTTCTCTCCGGCGTGATGCGCGTATTGATGGACCTTCCAAGAATGAACGAAAACCACTTTACAACTAACTGAAAGTACCAACGATCTTATCGAATATTTTCAAATGCTTCAGCAACAATTTGCATATTGCGATGGAAATGTTTGCCCATCGACAAGAACCAATTGGATACGGATTCTTTGTGGTATTTTGAATTTTGTTAAGAAAAAAACAGCGGTGAGAAACAATCCACGCCTTAATGCACGGGAATTTAACTTAGTTTCTTCATTAAAAAAAAATCTTCAGGTTATTAACCGCAACGAGCCGGAGAACGAATGAAATTAATAGGCGGAAATGTATTTGAAAAGTACTTTTCATTAAGTTGATTCATGTTGGTAGATGCGATTATTGAATGCTGTTGCGGTTTCCTTTAGAGAAAACGAGTCGTATTTTGTGGCTTTGCGAAAAAGTGTTTACTTCTTTCGAAGACCGACACCAAGAAGTGGTATTACCGATTGGAATTGCAATTAAAATTGCCATCCACGTCCCGCAAATGCATATTTTTTACCAGTTCATAACCCATAAAACTTTTATAAGCGAACAAAAGTATTTGGGATTCCATTCGAATAAAACGATCATGCATGCAAAGGTTAGAAAAGAAAAGGACCGCGAATAATTGCACTGACTCAGCAACGTTCACGGATACGCGTGACGTTCGTTCGTCGAACAAAATTGCACACAAATTCCTCGACTAGGGTTAGCGGCACTTAAGCAGTAGTTTAATGGAGAAAAGAGAAGCGAGTTGGTAACAGTGCCGACATCAATAACGTCGGTAACCGTTTTGCAAAAGCACAGGACACAACGAAAGCGGATTTGTGTTTTCCGATCGCTCTGTACATTTACAGCAAGCTTCAAACTTTAACGATAGTTCCATTTACAGCATGCGCAAAAAGGAGTTGAACAAATGACTAAGTGAAGAAGGTACTTACATTTTTGAAAGAATCGCCTTTTCTATATCGTCCACTCGATTAAAATCTTTAAACAGTTTTAAGACGCAACTTAACGCGAAAACTAGCAACTTGTAACAGCAACAACGTGTAACCGAAACTTGTGGAATTTTAAATACGACCGAAAAATTACTACCGACTAGACAACAACAACAGCGTTCGACATCGACGACCAGCAGCACCAAGAGCAGTAACAACAACAGGTTTTTCGTGACGCAACCGAACGTGTCTAGCATATATTAAAATCTAAAACGAGGGAAAAAAAACTTCCGTGACTGAAAAATCGATTCTCTCCCAAAAACAAAACGAAAAAAGAAAAAAAAAACAACACGACATTCAACTGGTGTCCGTTGGTGTCACAACTATTTGCGTTTTAAAGGAATTAACGCAACACATTGAGTTCATCCCTTGCATTTGCACCTCCCGGCGAAACGTTGTACGCAGCTTAACGCCGAAGACGATTTTAAAAGAGCAGCGAAATAAGGGCAAGACGATTGCAAATAGAACGGGAACGTGAGAGCGACCGAACTGCAAACGTTTCGCATTACAAAAACGAACGGATACTAACGAACCGGCGAACGCGAAAAGAGACTTTTTTCCCGACGGTTTGGTGCGAATTTATTAAAAATAATAAACTTTACTCAAATAGAATTCAAGGACGTACAGTACCACTAGCAGCGCTAATGCGGAAATTACAGTCGAGTCGAAACGATTAGCGCACAACAATACGTCATTCAAATTTATCGTACCAAATTTTAACACGCAAAACAAACAAAAAACTATAATTTTTTTAAACTTAAAACTCGATAAGTAATCGATACAAATTTAGAATTAAAGTTTTCATTGTCTAATTGGTAGGCACTTTTAAAAAGCGGCCTGTCGAAATTATGCTTTAGGATATATGGTTTATTGCTTATGCAATTGCAAGTTAATGATCATATTCTAATTTAACCCTCCACCTCAAAGAAATCTGCTAAAAACGCAACTTTGCAGGTTAAAGATTCCTTGCATTTGACATTTGTAATGACAGCGGCGAACGAGAGGTTATGACTTATTTAAAAGCGGAGGCCACTCATTTGTATTGGGCGGATCGTTACAAAATTTAATCGCCCCCTATATAGTTTGGATGGTGAATTGACCAATAAAAGATTATGACATCCTTTGTGCACCAACAATCTACTGCCTCTACTGTATATTTCGAATCTAATATATCAAATGCAAATAGTGCTTTGGACATAATTTGATCGTTGAATCGTATCCGAAACAGATTCTAGGTGGTGAATTGATGAACAAGTGTTACGCCATCGTTTGTGTACCATGGAGCTTGCCTCTACTGTATTATCAATTAACTGCATTATATAAAAATCGTCTTTTGCGCATAACTCCGCGAGAACAAATTAGCCAATTCCGGTCGGGGCGTTTTTAACTCGTGCGTTCGCACAGTAAATTCCCCATTTTAATCGAAATTACGCCATAATTACAGATTTATTAAAGCCTCAACGAAAAGAATAAGTAAAAGAAAGCGGAGAACTACATTCGAGAGGGATTAGAATAGGAAACGAACGTGAAAATGTTGCCACGCCGGACTCTCCAGTTGGCTACAGCAAATAACGTACTCACGCATTATTCTTCGTTTCAATCGAAGGCCTCCTCTACCACGCGATCGTTCACCTTTTACATAACGAACAAATACAGGAACGACCGACGAAGAGAGTCCGGTTAGAACGAAAAAAAAAAAAAAGCAGCGCGATGAGCAATAGAAGCAAAAGTCTTCGAAGCTGTTGGTAGATGGTAAGCAAGAGCCGCACGAAGAAACCAGTTTCTAGCGAGTGCTTCGTTCTCTTGTCGTCCGTCTCTTTCGTTTAGCTCGCCTCTTGATGATGATGGCCAGTTTATTACAGGTTGATGGCCCACAGACCGATACAACGCTCGTGAAATAATTGAGCACGATTTATACGGATAAGAAATGTAAAAAAAAAGAATTGATGCTGGCGAGGCATTAAAAAGTCGACGAAAAGAATTGCACGATTTACAACGAAGATTACAACAATAACAGTGAATGAAACGAAATCGAATTTGTTTATTATATAAACGAGGCACTTTTTCTTTTTTCGTTTTGAATGCACAAACGAAATCGAAAGTGTTCCACAAATCCAAATAACTTTTGAATTCTTTCGGTTTCCCTCTCGTTCTTTCGCTCGCTCATTCTATTTTTTTCTTTCTTTGTTCGAAAGCGAAATTAGCATGCTACGTGAATAAAATATGAGTTTCCGTTGCGTTTCGTTTTTTTTTTTTCTTCTTTCGATAATAATAAATATTAATCGGCGTTTCGTGTAAGCGCTGCACTAATCGGATTCGATTTTAGTTATATTGAAATAACAGTAGTTTGCAGACGATTGGAGAGAATTCGAACTTTTTCATTTTTATTTTCTATCTAAGCTGTTTGTTTGCGAATTGGATGGGAAACGGTAACGAGGGAATAGTAATTGTGCAATTGATGTTGTTTCAAGTATGAATCATATCGTAATATTTAGAGATTAGTAAGAGAACGACTAATTATACAGCATGACACAATCTGAGCGTGGATAAAGTTTATTTATTTTAATAATATTTCTGCCATTACGGCATAATTCTGCGTTATGACAAATAGAAAAATCTAGCTTATTTTCCTGAGGAGACTTTTTCTTTTTCTAAAATCGCATTCAAAATTTGTGTTGTTAATTTCATAGTTTCACACGTGAAATATTTAAGGAATGTTGTCGATTTTAATTTCACACCGAAACATGTCGGATAAAACGAATCATAAAAACGATTAAAATATTGTGATTTTAATTGCCTATTAAAACTATTTCAAAAATATTATGACGCCCGCCGATTGGTATGTTAATTAACTTCTCGAAAACTTAAAACAAGAAAATTGAGCGTTTCGTTTGTTTGTTTTTTTTTTCTTTCTCTTCATCCTCTGGAACATAAAAGGTCAATAACACCGAGCAGCAACTTCTTCGTGCGCGATGATTCATCGCGAAACCTCGCCGTCAATTCTTCGATACTTTTGCACATGAATTGATTGTAAAATTGACGTTATAAAACTAATATAACAATTGTTATTGTTTTCTTTTTCCGATAGGTTTTTATAAAAGGAACTCGGCGAAATCATTTCGATTTAATAATAAGAAAGCAATGAGAAGGAACTTCTTTTACCGAACGGACATTGTACAATTTCCTGTGCAAACTAGGAAATGCGCTCGGTATATTACACGAATGAATGTGCCTGTATATTATGATAATAATAACGCGGTTCGCGAATGAAGGAAGATGGAAAATCCGAGCGAAAAGAAAAAAGAACAGGAACCTTAAACACAATTCTAGCCAAATATAAATCAACTTGAGATTAGCAGGAAATTGTTTCGTCCAATTTGTTACATACGCATGTGCTTGATATATACCGTCTGTCCCAAAAAAATAAAAATTGCTTTAAACATTAAAAAACAACTGCGGAATAACTAGTTTCCTTTTTAATTATCAGTTTTTTAAGATGTTATTCGACTGACTTTCGAAAACAATATATAATTTTTGGGACCGTCCTGTTTAAATTGTCAATTGTTTGATACATGTTTTTGTCTAATTTACTGTTCTTAAATAAGTATCTGTCGTAGGCACGAAATGCTCCTAAGAAAATCGCAGCTTAGAAGTAGCTTTTGGGACAGGCTGTATAATGCATAAATTACACCTCCTTTTCCTCTGTACACGTGGCCACAAAGAAATATAGTTGATTTTGAAATAGATCCAACACTTGTTACTCGCTATCACATTTGTGCTTGTAAATTTTTGGGTTTTTGTAATGGCTATGGGATTTTCTTTTTCAAATTGCTAGACGCCTCTTTTAATACGAGGGCGGTTCAGAAAAAAAATTAGCTATATATCAGTGGAAGAAAAGACGAAGGATTGCAAGTTTTTAGTTTGATTTGTGCAGATTTGCATTGTTTGTTAAATTTATTATAACGCAAATTTATTTAGTGCAAGATTTAACAGTATTAAAAAATGAAGGAAATAATGTACGTTGTTGACAATTATTTCGCGAATTAATAAAAAAAAATCCGAAATTTCGCAATTGAATACGACGCTGGGAAAAGTGTGCTGAATTATGTTAACAAATGAAATATCGTTCATGTTACGTAAATCTTAATTCGCAGCTAAACATCTTTCTAAATTGCCCTCGTACACTAAATCAAATTCCCTCTCGCATCACCCCCCGCATTTCATTAATAAATGGAATTATTTATTTATAAATTTGAATTTGCACTTTAAATAATTGAAACCGATTCCATTTGAAATCAATTCGTTTATGTTAATTCTGTAAATAAGCGCCCTTTTTTTCAAAATAAAGCCACATTTTAAATTATGGAAAACGTTTCAATTCCATAATCGTCATTACCTACATGTTGACCGGGGGGTGTGGAAAACTTCGTTACGAACAACTGCGCGTGATGCAATTTGTAATTCGAACCGCAACAACAGGTAGAGAGGAGATCGAAAACCCTCGGTAGGGTTTGCTCGCATCGTTCTTTTTTTCTCTCCATTCGGTCAATTTTGAACGTATCCGTTACAAATGCGTTTGGTTAATTTGAAAAATAATCGCGCCCCCGCCCCGGCGTTGTTGCCGTTGTGGTGCCGTAGACCTTTAGGGGTTTTATGAAATTAAATGAAAAATACAACAAATTTGAATAAAACAAAAGGGTCCACGCATATCGGGTTTCAATGTATGCAGCAGCAGCTACAACAAAAAACCATTTAAGTGGCCCTATACAGGGTGTTAAATAAAAAGTGTCACAAACTTTAAGGGATGGTAATATGGCCCAAGATAAGCAGAAAAGTCTTAATGAACATGGGTCCGGAAATGGACCGTTTCGAAGATACAGAGGATTGAACTTTTTTTTAGCATATCTTCGTTAGATCCGCCGTTTTTTTGAAAGCTATTTTTTAGCCAATTCACAACACAAAAATTGATGGTAAACCCACTCAACTTATTAATAAAGGTCCAAATTATCAGCCATTTCAATTGCAGCCTCATATTTGCTTGCTAAGTGGTCCATTCCACGTGTACAAAAGTGCTAAAAATTTGCAACTTTACATGCCCTTACATCGGTCACCAAGTAATCAAAATATTTTATTTACCTGGTAACCGATGTAAGGATGCGTAGCTACAGATTTGTAGCTCTTTTGCACACGTGGAATTGGCCATCTAGCAAGCAAATAGGAGGCTGCAATTGAAATGAATGATAATTTGGACCTTTATTAATAAGTTGTGTGTCTTTAGGATAATTTTTTGTGTTGCGAACTGCCTAAAAAATAGCTTTCAAAAAACGGCGGATAATTATGCACCGATCTAACGAAGATATGCGACAAAAAAGTTAATGTTCATTAAGACTTTTTTGCTTACCTTAGGCCATATTACCACCCCTTAAAGTTTGTGACACTTTTTTTTAACACCCTGTATATCAAAAGGATAAATTGAATTAAATCCTCGTGAGCAGAACGTATATGAAAATAAACGGTAATTTACTGATCGTGATAAATCGAACGAACTCTCTCCCCGTTTGATTGTTTATTTGATTATCATTTGATTATTACATAAAGTCGAAGCGGCTACATCAAATTTATCATCTTTTAGATTTTATACATTCCAACGAAGAAATTCCTAAACGTCTCTCTCTCTCTCATTTCCTCTCTCTTATTTTCGCCAATGCGCGCGTGTGTGTGTGTTGTGGGAGTCCGTGCATTATCGAATTAATGGTAATTGGAGTTTCGCCAATGTTCGGCCGTATAAATCAGAGCTGCCATCGAGGAGATGGGTTATATATTGCCTCGCACGCAGACTTGGTCCACGCGCCTATTTATACCTTAAAAGCCACCAAATGACACTTTCATGTTTAGCTAGTTGGTGGCACATTCAACCACCAGAAGTCTTATCAATTAATAGGGCCCGCGATAGATTACACAATTGTATTCGTCGAACAAATGCTTCGCTCTCTCTCTCTCTCTCTCTCTCAGATAACAACTTTTAGGTTAGAGGCAAACATACAGAGTGTTAAAAATTGATACTTCCAACAAACGTTATGAAACTATTGTTTGTACGTTCTATGAACAGATATTTTAAATATGTAACGACGCGTTTGGTTTCATTTAAAAAAAACTTGATTGTTCTTTTTCAAATCGGACGATAATGAGGGAATAATGATAGCGTTTCAATCGAGAGATACAAGTAACGCATTCTCGAGTTACACGCCATTTTTACGTTCAATCATCAAACAAAATCTGAAACGCGAAGTAGATAATCGAATATATAAAATCGATACGAAATGAGGCATGAAAAACGCTCCATACAAACAATGACAAAAAAATGATATTTAAATACCCTGACCTGTATTATAAAGTAATCAGTGTTGTAGAGTCTCGAAAACAGAGAAAAAATGGAATTATTGAAAGATTGGCTAGGATTAACAACAACAACAAAAATAATTAAAAAGATGCATCATTGGTTCGGTTTATGTATTTTCCCTTTTGTTGCAATATTCGCTGAATTAGCCGATAAAACCTCCCTCGTCCTCGTTGTCGTTGTTTATTGGACGGACGTTCGCTTTCGTTAAAATAAAAGGCCCATAATATCTAGACAATAAACGCCGATTGAGTTATTATTTACATCGGTTCGGGGTCCATTATTTACGGGCTAATAGGAATTTCGGGACCTCTTCATTATACTTGCACCAATGTTCATACATACAGGGTGTCCCAATAGTGGGGGCTCGCAGGATTACGCCAAAACGGCGCAGTCGCTAAAACTTGCAATTAAACTTCAATAGAACACAATCTTCGTCGCTTCTTGCTTAGTAGAATTAAAAAAAGTTCATCTCTCTATCGCAAATAGTTCCGGAGTTATATGCGAAAACACTGAAATAACACCGATGCATCGTGGCATCTTGGGCATGTGATTGTCGCCCATTGAAATTCAATAAGGAAACCAAAAATTGAATAAAAAAAAATCCGGGTATATCCGGTAATGCGCCATCTTGCCAAATATTTTTCTGTTGCAGCGCTATCCCAGAGAAAACTTTTTATCTGAAACATTTTACTCTAAAACCGTTTGACCACAATCCTCCGAGCCAGCATAATTGGGACACCCTGTATAGTTGTTGTAAATCCATACGAAAGTGAATAGTTCCAAAGGTTTAAGGCAAAGAGAAAATGTTTGTAACGAATGTCTGTAAATTACGACGAAGTAAACATAATTGTTATTGAGAGAGGGAAAAAAATAGGGGACGCTAATGGTGTGAATCAGTTAAGTACAGGGTGGACGATAAATAAGTTCGGTATAAAACGTCCATTTTCTAATTCTTCCTTCCTCTTAAACAGTTACACTTGATAATCTTAATTGCTTTCCATAAGTTAGCAACAATGTTCGCGTAGATGCTCAAATTCAATTTCATGAATTCAAACATTAGTGCTACCAATCCAATGCTTCGGAAGCTTTGATGATTACCAATACGAAAATATCACAATCATTGATTTATACGTTATACTTTTGCTCTAAATATTTTCTTATTATTACCTGTCATTACGAATCAAAATTAAAGAATATCCTATAAGCTAATTTGGTGACTTAGATCCAATGATGGAATTTCTTAAATCTTTTTGAGATCAGCTGGCCAATTTCTTTTCAGTCTTCTATTTGGTTGATCCAATAACGGCTGCAACAACGTGTTGCTGTTCTCTGATATTGTCGAATGCTACTAGATTTTATCACATCTTTCACAAATGGAATTGGCAAGTCTTCGCGAATGGTTAGATTTGTAACGTACCAGGTTGCACCAATTAATTAGACGTAGAATTTTTGATTGGCATCTTTGATTTACAGATGTAAAAGATCTACTAGCACAACCCCATATTTCAATTCCATGAGTCCAAATTGGTTTTAAAGTAGTTTATGTGACTCAGAATTTTGCTTTCAAGTGATAAATTTTACTTTTCCCCAATAAAGCTCTTTCAATTTTTACATTTGTCTTCTCTTTTTGATTATATTTTAGCCTGGAATCTAATTGAAAGCACTGGCAACTATCATTTAGAGGCTCGACGTATTTCGTTGTTGTTGAGAAGTTTTGCTGGACATTGTTGATTTCTCAGTGTAATATCAACTTGTTTGCTTTTGTTTAGATTTTGTTTTATCTTCCACTGTTTTAACCACATTTTTTTGCTCTAAATATAAAATTAATTGTTTGATATCAGTGCAACCAACAGTGATATTTGACATTTAATAGTAATTGACACATGTCAATATGGTATTTGGCGGGAAAAACAAATTGATTAAAAAATTATTTAAAAACATCAATGCTACCAACGTTATTATGTTTGATTTGACAACTAACACGAAAAACATTCAATAATTTCCTTTTATTTTTAATAATATGAGTATTAAAAGTTTATTTATTGAGATTTATTAACGTGGCATTTGGCGGGAAAACGGATTCGATTCAAAAATAATTCAATCTTTGTGATAACATAGAATCCCGTGCGAAAACCTATAAACTAAAAGTGACTTAATATTTGGCTCATTCGCTTATTGTTCACCCTGTACAATAAATGCCAACAGAAAAAAAAAGTTACCATTGTGGTCGTTGTTAGTGAAGTTATCGATTCGAAAGGGGGCGAAATACAAAAAAGAAAACCTTCTTTCACACAACAACAACAACAAAGCCTCTTTCCCACCCTTAGATTAAATGGCCAGCAACAATTAAAGCGAAGAAACAAAACCGAAAAACTCCTCATAAGCGTCATCTCTCATCTCCTCTTCGTCGTCTGCCATCGAGAAAGAAAAGTTTATACGGCCGGAAGGAAGGTACTAATCAAGGACCGTTCTCCTCGAGATTGCTATAGAAATACGTACAATATATAAACTACGAGCAATTTGACCGCCTTCTTACAATGTACAATGAAGAAGGAAGGAAGGAAAGAATGAAGGAAAAAAAATGAGGATAATGAAAAAAAAAAAGAATTGGAAAGCATTTAAGGACGTGGAAGGCGGGAGACAACAATTCGATACCCTTATACATAAAAATCTTATGGATAGGCGTAGGAATTTTAACAAAAATCAAAAGTGAAGAACCCAGAACAAATAATAAAAAAAAAGATGCTGATGAACAACGAAAAGATGGTATATACATGAGCCAGTGAGGAGAGCAAATGAAAGTGGAAAATGAGTTGGTCGTTGTTGTTGCGGCGGTAGATACACGACCGGCGAAGAGAAGGAACGAGGTCTGGTCGAGGAATGCTGAAGGAATCCGGTCCTAGATAAAAGAAAATGAAAAGATGAACAACGCACGACCTCAACAGCACTACCAAGAACAACCGGGCAAGCGACTGGAAATAACTCGAGAGCCCTCCACGTCTTATTCTCGTTCTTCGACGGTGTTTAGGTTGCCTATCAATCGCCCTTCTCTCTTTATTTTTCCTTTCATTAAAGGGCGAAAAATTAATCACTGGCCAATGAACTGAAATTCCTCGTTGGAAGCCCAAAACCTGCGTTTATTATGAACTTACTTCGTGAACATTGTTATCAAACCGATTTGTTCGTAAATCGAAACTATTCTTTCTCTTTGAATTAATGTTACGTTGATTGATTGTGAACCCTTTTGTGAAAATGGTAAAGCATTAGCTTAGTGTTCGTCCATCTAAAAGTGTTCTGCTCACAAATTTGGTTTGCAAATCGTAACGCTTTCTGCTCGCAAATTCCTAAATCTAAAAGCTTTCTGCTCAGAAATTTTGTTTATAAATCAAAATGTTTTCCGTAAGGAAATTTTTCCCTAAACCGAAAAGCTTTCTGCTCATAAATTTTCTTCGTAAATCGAAACGTTTTCTGTTCGGCTATTTTGTTCCTAGTTCCAAACTTTTTTATTTGAAAACTTTGTATGTAAATCAAAAGGTGTTTTTGCTCACAGAATCTTAAATGAAAAGTTTTCTGCTCACAAATTTTGTTCGTAAATCGGAACGTTTTCTGTTCGGATATTTTCTTTCAAGATCGAAACGTTTACTGCTCGCATTTTGTTCCTAGATCCAAGCTTTTTTGCTTGAAAATTTTGTCCGTAAATCAAAAGGTGTTTTTTACTCACAGAATATTAAATAAAAACTTTTCTGCTCACAAATTTTGTTCGTAAATCGGAACGTTTTCTGTTCGGATATTTTGTTTCAAGATCGAAACGTTTACTGCTCGCATTTTGTTCCTAGATCCAAGCTTTTTTGTTTGAAAACTTTGTTCGTAAATCGAAACGGTTTTTGCTCACAAATTCCTAAATGCAAAAGTTTTCTGCTCAGAAATTTTGTTCATAAATGAAAACGTTTTCTGTTCGCAATTTTGTTTCTAGATCCAAACTTACTTGAAAATTTTGTTCATAAATCAAAAGGTGTTTTTACTCAGGAATTCCTAAATCGAAAAGTTTTATGGTCACAAATTTTGTTCGTAAATCGAAACGTTTTCTGTTCGAATATTTTTGTTTCGAGCTTTTGCTCACAAATTCCTACATCAAAAAGCTTGCTGCTCCGAAATTTTGTTTATAAATCAAAACTTTTTTCGCTAGATTTTGTTCCTAAATTGAAAAGCTTTCTGCTCGCAAATTTTGTTCCTAGATCAAAACGTTTTTATTCAAAATTCTTGTCGTAAATCAAGAGGATTTTTGTTCAGAAATTCCTAAATCGAAAAGTATTCTACTCGCAAGATTAGTTCGTAAATCGAAACGCTTCCTGCTCAGACATTTTGGTCCTAGATCGAAACGTTTACTGCTCGCAATTTTGTTTGTAAGTCGAAACGCTTTCCACTCGCAAATTTTCTTAATAAATCGAAATGCATTCCACTAGGAAATTTTCTTCTTAAACCGAAAAGTTTTTTTCTCTTAAGTGTTGTTCGTAAATCAAATAATTTTCTGGTTTTATTTGTCCATCGAAATGTTTTCTGCTAGGAAATTTTGTTCGCAAATCCAAACGTTTTATGTTGGGAAGTGTTATTTATTATCTTGTAGCTTGAAGATTAATATCGAATCGAATAATAATTCGCGACAATCTCATATCCTTCGTCCATCTCTCTTTTTTTTGCATCTGTCTCACTTCCTTCGTCTGCAACAAGTTGACATAAAATTTACTGCTAACTGCGATTATACGATGGCGAAACTTTATCGTTCCGTGCACTTTAATATTACATGCATTTCGGTGCACAGTAGTTGAAGTTGCGCTAATTAGATTTTGCTATTAAATTGTTATTAATTATTATTTATGCGTGTGTACGTCTATTGGACGAGATACACGTATTGAAATTAAAGTAAGATTTACACACACACACACACACACACATACTCGTAGTAATATATTTATATCCAATTACGTTCGCAGTTGGCAAATTATTGATTTTGCACTTGACAACAATGAAACTAAAGCGTTTACGGAACTGATCCAATTCACCTGTGCACAAAATCAACCGGGTGATGCAAATCTCGTTTAAATATGCGTACGAAACGAATTAAAATCAAGTATTTTACGGCGAATGATTTATTTCTATTTATTTATTTTAATAAATACACTTACAACGGATTTGATCTGTTTCTACACATTCAAGTCAAGAATCCTTTATTCTAAGTTTAACACAATGACTTATATTACCCGTTCGCGACACCCATAAATTCCAAATGTTTGTACAAGCAAGTGTCAAATCGAAAATCCCCCCCAAAAAAAAAGTTGAATCGTAAAAATTTTTCTTAAATGACAACGCCAGCGTTGCGGCGAAGATGTGGGCAAAAAAAGCGTATAAATTAGATTTATAGACAAATTGCTGAGAACAGGAAAACAATCGTAGGATACATGTGAGAATCATTTATATTAAAACAATCTAAATTAATCTCTTTTAAAGTGGTTTTAAAATAAAATTTGAGAAATGGCATTCGTATTTAATTAAATACGAATGTACAGGAAATAAATCAAAATAATAAAAAGAAGAAATAATCCGGCGATAGAAAAATAATATAGTGTTTTGCATTTGACTTAATTGAATTTAGACGGATATAAAAAGCTTCTTCCTATTAGAAGCGTGGGAGGAACGATCGGTTTATTAAAATATAGCAAAGCAAAAAAAATCGTTTATTCTTGCGCAATTTTCAATATTGTTCTGGAATTTCTATCTTCTTCTATACGCGTCTGTTAATGACCAACAGTATTCTTCTATTTTTATTTCGGTCGAAATATCGCTACCGCTGTTGTTCTCGATTTCATTTCTTCTTTCGTTTGCTGCATACAACAACGTTATTAATTTTAATAGAATTAATCAATAAACGGGGGCCTCCGAGTCGAGTATGAAAATTTAATGACGCTTCCATTTATTAACACACAACACATTGGATTTATGTATTTTGGAATAAAATTCGTTGTTTTTTTGTTTCTCTAAATTTGTTTATTAATTCATATGCGTTTTATCGATCATCATTAATCTCCATCATTTTTTCAAATGCCTTTTTCGCAAAATCCTCCACGCTCAAAAAATTCGTCATTTTTATACGTTTAGGTGCAATACAAGTGTCTTTGCTTTGAATACGAGGGCAACTCAGAAAAATGCTTAGCTAGGAAACAATGGAAGAACGATGGCATTTTTTGTTGTTGTCGCATGTTTGTGGGGTTTGCAATCGTAAAAACAAAGTTTCGTATCGATTATTTGTTGGCAATTTAACAAATGAATATTTGCTTAAAAATTACCGAAATCAAACTAAAATTTACCATTTAATTAACAAATACATTAGCGGGAAAATGTTGGCATCATATGAAAGAGTCAATATATACTTTTGACAATTATTTTGCATACCTTGCAAAAAAAAATTATTCACCGGCCGGTGCAGTTGAACAAAATGTACTTGGCGGAGACCGATGTGAGGGCATTCATAGCTGCAAGGTTTTAGCTCTTTTGTACACGTGGCATTGGCCATCTAGCAAGCAAATCGGAGACCGCAATTGAAATGGTTGATAATTTGGGCATTTATTAAAAAATTAATGGTGTTTGCGTTAATTTCTTTTGTTGCAAACAACTTAAAAAATAACTTTAAAAAACGGCGGATAATTATGCACCGACCTAATAATAAGTGTCGAAGGAGGTTATGTTGAAATCTGTACCCGTTACAATAAGTTTTCTTTCCAAGTTCCGTAGATTCCTTTCTGAATTGCCCTCCTAAACTAAACTTAAATAAATTAAGCAGCAAAAAATAAACTTCGCAGTACTTGCAAAAAGAAATTAAAACAGATGATCAATTCGTGCGGTTTTATTTATGTTTCAGCTATATTCGCAAAAATGCAGACCCACCAATCTTACTCGATATTTGCAATCAGCAACATCATACGATTTATGTTTTACGCTCGTCGCAACTTCAAGAATTGTACAAAAAAGGAAAACCTTGAATGTTTCCGGCGCTTTTTGCTTCCACAATAACATCATGGTTAACGAACTACTTTTATTATTTGCCGCCGTTTAATTATTCACTCCATCCCAACAATAGTAACAATAATAGTTGGGTACCATTATTTTTTGCCATTTTAACTGTCGACCGTGATCGAGAACATTGACATTGATATCGAGTTGTTTAATCAGATAAATTGCTCGATAATTAAATCACTCGCCGTTGTTGCTTTCCTTTGCCGACAAGCGTTGAATATAACAATTGAATTAATTTTTTGCTATTTATATTCGCAATAACTCAAGCACAGGAAAATTTATTTCTTATAAATCCACGTTTGATTAGAGGTATTAACAAAAGTTTGCTGTATCGTACTCATTGCGCAGAATTTAATCGTATGAAAGTAAGACTCAAACCGAATTGCACAAACATAATTTTTAATAAAAACAGCTACAACAAACGAAACGTATTGAAATAATTCAAATCCCGCGTTTGGCATAGATCTGTATCAAAACAAATGAACAAAAAATGTACGTATTTTATTAACCTGTTTGAACGACCTGCGAAACGTTTGCTAGTCGGCAAATGATAAATTTAATTAACATGTTTATATGGGCGAAGAAGAACAAAGGAGGCACAAAATGCCTTTCGCATTTGCCATTATTATTATTAATATTATTTATCTCAAAGTAAGCTCGATTTAATTATCGCGCTCGAATTATAAATATTTCGCCGAGTTCATACGCAGATTTTGCTAATTTCGATAACAAATATCGCTTTTCCTCATAATACGTACGCCTAATTCAATTGATCAAAACCTTTGGGCTATATTTATACTCGAGTCCCCGGTGTATAAAGGTAGCGACAATTACGTAAGAATTACAATTTGCTCGCCCCGTATTAAGGGATTGTTAAAAACTTACTTTTGATCCATCGGCGGAAAGGGGGAAAAGTTTCGAAGGAAGGAGCTTTAATAATGTTTGTTTTGCTTGAGGGGGCGGGGGGCACCGTTTTAATTACGTTCACCTTAAAAAGTATTTGCCCGAACGAGAAAAAAAAAAGAAAATTTATATCGCAAAAATATTTTCGCCCCTATTTTATACTTTAATAATGGCCATCCGCTATTATTTTCCCTCTTCATTAAATTCTCCCTTATTATTATCATCATCATCGACGTTACTATTATTATTATAAACAATGTATTTTTTTTTTCGTTCCTTGGTCGGGTTCCAAGCTCCCTCGCCATTCTTTTATTTAATGAAAATCGTCTTTAATTTGTAACCTTAGGGATAAAGTGAAAAACTTTCTTTCACGGGGAAACATTTCCCATCGCCAATTCCTTTTTTTTTTGCGTTCTCTCTCTCCCTCTCGTTACGTGCAAAAAGAGAGCTTTGAACGGTTAAATTTGCCAGAAGGTAGTGCAAAAAATCGTACAGCGAATCACAATCAAGTCTCGGGAAGATGATAATGAATGTCGATTTTGTTATAATATTTTAATAATATTACCTCAAACAATATTATAAGAAAATAATGAACTTTTCGATTTACAGGAAGAGGTTATTAAATTTATTTTTTCTTAACAGCAATTTTAAATGATTCGCAATAAGAAATCGAGAAAAATTTAAGATTGTTAATTGCGGGATTCAAATTAAATTAATAAACTGAACCCAATTACTATTGCTCAAATTAAATAATATACAGAAAGAAAAACCTCTTAAAAAATACATGTTTATATAGTTTTGATCATTTTAGAAGCAACCCAAATACCATTCGTTTTCGCAAACGAGTAAAAGTTTTATTTTTGGTACTTTTTCCAATCTAAACAATAAGGCTGAAAGACACGAGGCTATAGTTAGACTCTTAGCAAAACTGGCTTTCGTTAGTTTCAAAATAACGCAAATATACAAGTTACGAAACGGCTAATTCTAAAATCTTATCATTGATAAATGACGACGACTATGTAATCATTAAATAATCAAATGGGCGCAAATAACGGACAATTAATTGACTAAGTCATTTTTAATGGCGACCGATAATTAATAATGAAAATTTTAATGGAATTGCAACCTAATAATGGAAGCAACGAATAATTAAGGTGATTAATAATTTACGTGCACAACAACAAAAATTGTGTTATTTAAAATATTCGATTCCATTTTCTGTTTTATTCTTTTCGCTTTTCTATTGCATCCTTATTCCTGGATTTATTGCACCAGAAATATTGGTAATTATAATAATCTAAATTCATGTGAATAATAATGAAATGGGTGAGGTAACATATTCTATAATTAAACAGCGAAAGAGATGCAAGCTGTAGGGAACAGATAATGATGCTGCTGCTGATGATGATGAGGATGGAATGGATAAAATTGAAACGCGAAATACAATTATTGTTAAACCGCAAAATGGAATCGTTTGCATCAACTATGAGCGAAGTGGCATCGTATACATGCCAAAGTGCCCCAACTAAATGCAAATCAAACCGGACAAAAATTATTAATTAATTAATACCAATCGATCGCCGGTAAAGATAGAAATTAATTACAATTAGAGATAACGATGTGAAATATGGACTGATTTATTTTAAAGTGATGGGGAAATGTAAATAATTTTACAGGAACTAGTTAAACTTACTTACGAATTATTTTTGTTTGCAAATTCCTTACCTGAAAAAAGAAGAAAAAAGTTTAAAACGATTACAACACATTGTCGAAAATTTGTTTAAATTTGCATGAAACAACAATATAAATTCGAATTAACAATTTTTTTGCCTTGTGCAAATTACCAAACATGTCGCACAACCAGGAAAAACTAATTTTATTGCGATTTTTTTTTGCAAATTGCAAGGTGAGAATTGCATTATTATCTCTTTATTAAACGCTCGCAAAAAAGTGTCGAGCGATAGATAACGAGTTTGTTTTTTAATTTCGCCGGTTAATTAAATTGCATTTGTTAAAAACCAAAACGGCCACTAATTATGAATTTTACCATCAACATGATGGTAACGTCGATGGAATTAATTTGATTTTTATGATTTCATTTCAAATTAATAGAAACCATTCGATTAGTTATACAGAGCGATCAAAGAACAAACGATTCATAATTTGTGATTTAACAAATGTCATAACTTGTTGATGAATAATGGCCGTGCTTTTGATGTTTGACAGCACCTACTTCATCCATTACTTTTTGATTGCCCTGTATCAATAAAATACTGCAATGGCAAACATAATGGCGGTCAAAACTAATTAAAAGTTAAACTTTCCCTCTCGTACGTTTTTCCCACAAAGTCACCTTCTTCTGTTATGATGCGTTTGCAAGATTGGTTGTCTACCCTGATAATGAGTATATTCTTTTATCAGAAGAAAGGATTAACTGAGGAGATACGGGGAGCAAAAAATGCTTTTTTGAGTAATTCGATCGTCTTCCCTGTCATTTCTTCCCGAATTATAAACTTTCTTCTGGAGGTGAAAGAGGCCCCTCAATATTTTTGCATCTTTCTTTTTTAATTTGCTGCATTATTTTTAATCCTTTTGGAACAAAAAAAGAATGGTGATTAATGTCGACGTCGAGTTAAAAGAAGCATTAAACAATAGGAAAATTTCACGTAATTTTTATAAATGGCTCGTTAAATATTCATAATAGCTGGCTAAATGGAAAACTTTAAAAAAGATACGACGACACTGTTCTGTTATGAAAGATGGTTTATGAGGCGAAAGAAGAAGAAACCAATTTTTCTTTGTTATTTTGATTGTTAGTAATGTTTGTAAAAACCGAAATAAAAAACCGACTAGGAAAGATTTCAGCATCAAAATTATAGGCAATTATTCATAATTAGCAGGCAAATAACTCGCGAGAAATTATCGAATCGGTTTATTCACGAATTCTATTAGAAGGTTATTTTTATACGCGTCCATCGTCGTAATAAAGTGGATAACTTTAATTCCAAATTTTGAGTTACGAGAAGTGAAAAAAATAAAAATTGATCCAAGTATTGCCATTGCTTCGGGCCAAAATGATTTAATTCCATCGACTAGTGGTCGACCTTCGTCGATATTTTTTTAATCCTATCGTTAAAATAGAGATTATTTTTAACGAATCCTTAGCAATCGATAATCATCAGAATTCCATTAATCCTAGTTGCTGCCATTGTTTCATTGGCAATTACATCCGCTATGTTTATAATTAAACATTAAGCAAACAAATTCATTAACATGCAACATTTGTCAGCACGTCGATAACTTTTCTTTCGAGAGATGACGTTATTTCGTTAGTTTATGTATTGAGCAGTTCTTTGAGAGTTACTTCCAAAGGAGATTCGTTCTGTGTGAGCAGAAAATGGTTTACAAAGCGTTTAGATCACGTGCAATAATTTGTTTACCTCTTTAGTTCGATGCAACGACCAAAAAGTTGAAATTGTATTCAACTAACACGAATTTCTACCGGAAATAACAATGGCGAAAAAAAATTGAAAAGATGGTTTTGTACACGTGAATAAATTCCATTCGTTTTCACGAAATGCATCAGCGCGAAATTCGATTTGCAGGAACCTATTGACGGTCCCAAAAATTGTGAAAATGCATCGCTTTTCACATTGGTGCGCAACAAATCAAAGAAAAGTAAATAGTTTAGACGATTAATGAACTAAAAATAAGATTTTTATTCAGTGGGAAGTAGTAGAAAAATAAACATAGTATGAAGAAATTTGGGCGAAGACTGACGTGAGACCGTAACCGATAGTTTGTGGCGTTTTTTTCGGTTTAATTTTTTTTTATTCTGGAAATATACAAGCAACAATTTGCAATCGCGCAATTTAATCCTATTCGTCTAACAATAAATTTTATTCTATTTAGATCTGCTTGCAGACATAAAATAACTTCTTCTTACTTAAAGATATAATAAACATTTTGTGCGGAATAGCATATTTTGATCTACTGAGTGTTATTCTTGGCAGTTGATTGCAAATGGTGTTGCAATATTTGAATGGAAATTCCCTCTGTATAATAATTTCTACCTCTTTTTCTGTTTGTCTCTTTTCCTTGTTTTATGTAATATAAAAATCGATTGAAAATTGCAGAGGAAACCATAAATATATCCAGTTTCCTATATATTTAATTTGATTATCTAAAAAATTCTTTTTGCTATATATACAAGCAACAAACAAGACGTCTTAACTAAACGCGCTTTTGGTGGATGAAAAAGAGAGCTTTTGGCGAGCTGTGCCTCCAAAAGCACGAAAAAAAAACAACTAAAACGTAAAGATGACAGCCAAAACTTAAATAAAATTAAAAAATAATGGGTGGACAACTGTTGGGATCGTTAATAAAATAGAAAGGATAATATTGCCTTGTCGTCGAAGCGGCAATAAATTTATAGTCGTTATGAATCCCATGATTTGAACATTAGAAAAACCCAAAACATTCTTACAATTTTTTGTCTTTTCGAAAAAGGCGTTGACGGAAAAATGCCCAGAACAAACGGCGAAAACTTGTGGAAAAATCATTTTAATTGAGTTGTGTGGTCCATTTTTTTTAACAATAAAACTTAAAAAAAAACTCAAAAATGAATTATTAATATAAATTCTTTTCAAACTGAAAAACGCCTAACCGACGCCAAGTTTGATCTACTTTTTTTTGTTTTTCAATGCGGAAGCTCTTCCAGTTTATTTATTCCCTATTAATAACCGACAAATATTCGATTGTAGTTCCTTCTTCTTTTTGATACAATTGCATTTTCCGCAACGAACCAATTGTTAGTTAAATATGTTTGTTTACTATTATTGTTCGATAATGGTCGTGGATAATAATTATCATTATTCTAGGAAACAACAATGTATTTTGTATTATAACTTTATTACCGCAAAATCATTTTACATCATTTATTGTTACCGGTTAGTTCATTGTAAAATGTTAATATTTTTAAAATAACGAATAGAACGTTAAATAATTTATCGATTCAATGCTGCGATGTTCGACAAATGGAAGCTGTTCAATTTTTTGCAACAATTTTTGAAATATAAACTAATGTTTCAAAATACAAAATAAAAATTATTCCACTAAAAAAAGGACGATTCTCTTGTTAATTAATCTGATCAAATTCTATTCGTTTGCTACCTATTGGCAATTGCTCCAGGCAAATTTCGATAAACCCCAATTGGAAATATTATATTTAACTTAAGATAAAGTGCTATTAATTAGTGTTTTGTAAGACTGATCGAATTGTTATTGTCAGCTAGCCGAATTTTGCATTAAAAACAAATTGCAAAGTGCGATAGAAATCGCTTTTATTATTCTATTTTTGGTGTTATTAAACATATGTCCTCTACATGCGAATGTTTATAGTAATATCCCTTTTATTTTATTACCGTTTTATTTAGTTAATATATCTATAAATCATATTATTGTGCAAATAATAAAATCCGATATATAGATGCCGTTGAATAAATTTAATATCCCAAAAAAAAACAAAAATAAAAAAAAAACTCCAATACCACGTAAATGAAATGTATGGATATTATCGATTCAACTTTTTTTCTACCCAAGGGCCAATAACAAAAATATAAAAACTATAAGAGCGAATCGACGCGCGTCATTTGATATGCAATATAGTTTAATTTAATATAAAGTAAAATAAACACAAAATAATAATTGAAATAACAATACGAAATTTAAAATCCGTTGAATATTTCGACACGCAATAACTTATCAAGAAAACGCGTCACTTTGAGCTTACAATTAGTGGAAACTTCATAATCAATTAAAACGTTTCGACAGTCTTAAAATATAACCTTTCAATCGTTTAATGAATCATCAGGTGAAGTAGCGGCTCAAACATTGAAAACATCAAATTTTTCACTGTGCGAATATGACTTTTTTGGCATACAATCATTTCTATTTGGTGTTTTCAGCGTTTTGTTCCTTTTGATCGTTTGCGTACCGAAAAGACGACAGTTCGTTACCAGTGTTCTCACTAAACACAATAAACCGAACAATATTTTATTGCTACGAAAGGAGTATGTGTTTATTACGTTAGTTTCTTTCGTGTACCTTTTTACTTGTAAAATATTCATTCTTCTTTATATTCATTCGTCAAAAAGAGTATTTGTCCATCGTAGCAAATCAATACTGCAGCAACTACATCATTGTTTGAGTATAAGAACATCTTCGTTAATAGTTTGGTCGAGTCAGAAGGAACAATAGCCAAAGATTGTGGCTAGCTGATCGAAATGAAGTAGCGTATAGTTGCGAAATATGATAACAAACACGACCTTCATCCTCCAAAAAACTAGTTGCTAATCAAAAGTTTAACACTTTATAAAAACTTTCAACCAAACAACATGTACAGAACCACATAAGACTTAAAACGATTTAACCACAAATAAACGAGAAACTTCGATATCTCTCAATCTAGAAGAGAACTCGAGACGCATCAGAGTGACAAGCTGATTTTCAAGTTTTATCAAGATGTAGCAACAATGATCGTTCATATCTAGCAGTAGATTTCGTTCCTCCTGTATATTAAACGGTTTGCTGTCGATGCAAAAGTTTATTACTAAAAGAAAATCGTTATGCCATTATTTTTGCGAGCGCTCGTAACCTACAACTACCGGTTACTTCTTTCTATATTTGTCCTCGGCGCGTATTATTTTTTACTCAATAGAACCACTTTTGAAGTTCGCCACAACAACATCGAACTATTCCTTTTCCCTCTGGCCCGAGTCCAAGTGGGCGTTATGTATTTTTTAAGTACGTAGGCTTCCGTTCTTCCACGTGAACCAACGAAATGAATGAACGTTAAATAGAAGCACTCGAGGTAATAAGGAGACAGAAATAATGTTCAAACAAAAATATTGGGAGAGCGAAATATCTAGGACGGAGGACAGGATAATAAAAAGTCTGCATGTTTAACGTACGTTTCGCTTCTAATGTTAGAGATCTGAAAGCTAATCAAATTTTGTCGAGGTTCATCGCTATTGACGTACTGGATTCCATACAATAAAAATCAATTTGGTGTCGTGGAAATTAATCAAAATCGGAATCAATAATATTGCATTAACCGAAACCTATAACTTAGCAGTTGTATGGGCGTCGTATGATTATTATTACCTCCATCATCATCGTCGTCGTTGCCTATAATAATTTATTGAACACCGCGGTAGAAAATTAATGTCGTTTACGTTAGAGAACGAAAACGAGCAAAAATTTGCGAATAGTTTGAGGAACATACACACCAAATCGAATCGGGCAAAATTTAATTAAACATTCAACCAATCGTCGTCAGCGTCGTTTTGTCGTCGAAACTAAAACTTACGGTTTGCTCAGTAGAAAATAAACAATAACTGTACCAAAATATTAATGCGTAGAGGTTAGTTTTATGTTCCGTCGATTGGCCCGAATATCATGAATATTTAATCCAAATCATCAGTTAATTGACGGCCGAATAGTCCAACTAAGTATCCCCGCTTTAACTTTGATAATCGTGGAACTTTCATAAAAATCGTTTGGCTTTAATAGAAATTGATGATGGAGTAATGGATAAAGAGCATAATAAAAGCAGGCATTTAAATAAATTGCATTTGTAATATTGTTTTTGGATTATTTTGAAAGTTATGTTAAATCAATATACAAAGCGTTCTGGTGATGAATATTGAAGGTATTATATCGTAGAAAACAATAAAGCAAAATCGAAAAGAAATTAATTCTCTTTATAAAAAATTATTCGATTCCTAGGAAGTGAAAGAAACATTTTTGTTGCCAACAGCACAAAATACTGTCAAAATATTTAATTTAACTTAAGATATTGAAAATTAATTTTTAATCAGTAAAATATTAATAGGTAATGATTAATTAAATTAAAATATATGATACTTGTTGAATTATTCATTTTTCGGGCCATTCAATTGAAATTTTCGCGGACTAGAATAAATTCCATGCATTTTCAAGTGCTATTGCGAATTATTTTATTAAAATATGCAAACATGTCAATATTAATTCCGTTTTTCTTTTTCTCGTTTCGAAATTACTACATTTTAATTAATTAAAATAAAACTTACTATAATAATAATTATTATTAAACATTCTATCGCTGTGTTGCTGCTATTGTTGTTATTACTTTGAATAAATAATTATCTACGGTCGGTTGAATGTTTATTATTTATTGAAAATGATAATGACTAAATACGGTCCATAATATTAATCATATAATACGGCCACCTTTTTAGTCAAATTATTATTTATTGCAATGCAATAAATGCATTAATATCATTTTGTTCATTTAAAACAAAAAGAGTAAAAGCATTTTTTTTAATCATCGCTCGCGCTCATTCCTTCTCATTCCCACAGGATTAGCGAGTGCAAAGATAATAGTTAAAAAAATGGCTTCCACCTTCAATTTCTTCGGATGAAACATAAAATTGTCCATTTCATATGGATTCCAATTAACGTAATAATAATAATACAATCCATGCGGAAACAATGCGAGATGCAATTGAAATTTCTTACTTAAACAAGTCACGTACAATATGAGAGTGCATTCGCAATAATAATAATAATGACGATGATTGCGACGACGGTTACATTGGGATGATACGGAATTTTTACAAGTAATAACGTACGACAAAACGAAAAAGCAAACGAGTTGGAGTCATTTGTGGATGAATAAACGAAAAAAATGGAATAAATAAACGAGGCAAATGGGACGATTTATTTTTTTAAATAGTGCAAATGAACGTGTAAAACAATGAAAATTGGATCTTTAAATTGGCGTAACGTACGTGTAACAAACATAATAGTTATTGCAAATAGTTGTATGTGTGTGTGTGTGTGTGTGTGTGTTTTTATTAGGGCCAAGTTGGCAATGTTCCAAATCGGTGAACACTTGTTGAATTCACATTAGCGAACGATGTAACTATGAATCGTTCTCTCTCTCCCGCTCGCTTCGTTCCATTTTATTCCATTTTATTCCATTTATAGTTTCGTCTTTCCCTGTATTCTTCGCCATTTAGTGTTCTCTCTCCCTTTTCCCTCTTCTATTCAACAATATGCTTCTCTATTTTTTTTGCTAACCATGAGCAATAAGCTCACTCAATTTCGCATCCATTGAATACACACACACACACACACACACACGTGTGCGCACATTCGAAGCCATAGTTTCCTAAAGGAGCTTCCCTAACTGAATCTAGACGTTTTCCTTTCTCCCTTTCGGCTTTCTTTATCCTTCCGAGGAAATTCCCTTTAAGCGAATTAGATTACACTATATTCCGGACTAGGACTACGAAAAGGGCCGTAGAACGTGGTACAAATAAAAAGATGAAATGGAATTACTATTGCGTAGACGAGATATAAAAGGGGCAGCAAAAAAAAAAAATATGAATGGTTAGTGGTAATCTTTAGATGAGAAAATTGATTCAATTTATCGATGGCTATCGTATTTCCGCAGAGTGATTTGCCCATTACGAGTTGGTATATCGCCAAAGTGGGTCATTTAAATTGTTTAACCAGAAATATCAAAAAATGTATTGCCAGGATAAAAGAGACAAAATGCCGGTGAGACAGTTTTTTTTTAGTTGGTACACCTTCTAATGCTTTCCATAGTGAATTTTAATTCCTTCCCAAAAGTTGGCAATACTACATTTCATGTCATGTAAGTCATGCTCGCTCAAATTCAAATTAATAAAGAGTCAACATTTTATTACTAATATTATTAACAGATTCGATTAAAAACCAGCTCAAAAATCCGAAGTATAATAATAATTGGTAACATTGTTAAACTATATGCTAGAAAGTCACTATTTATTGACACTTTGAATCACTGTGTCTGTTTAGGTTATATTGTAGTTATATTGCACAAACAATTTCATCGTAAGGATTATATTGTTCGATTAATAAAATTATTTTGTTTTCACTCTCCACAATACCATTGCTAAATTTGAAAGAATGGACTGTCGATAAGATGTTAGAATAATGGTCCAAACAAACCAAAGCAACAATATTCTTTTCTAAAGTGATTAAACGACAATATTAAGAAGGCAGCTGAATGTGACTAACAAAGCAACTGAATTATCTTTGCAGTACAATGAGAAAGATGCATATTTTTAATATGTGCTAAACATTGTAATGAACTAAAAGAAACTGTGTCAGAAATTGTCTTTTTTCCTCATATGTTGGCACACTTGTTCAAATTGAAATTAATGAACCGTTAATATGGTGGTGATAATACTAACAGATTTGATTATCAAAGGGATTCAAATATCATTGCTACCAAACTAATATTTAGAATTACTGACAAATGGTACGTGTCAATAAATGATTGTGATTTTTCCCACATAAGTTGGCAATAGAACCCATGTTTGCATACCTGGTATTTTATTTTATGTATTAACATATTGTGGCGTGTGTCCGTATTGAGGTTTGATTTTTTTCTTGTACGTTGGCAATAGTGTCAATATTCGTATATCTACTCAGATTCAAGTTAACGTTTAATATTAACAGATTCAATTACAAAATGATTTAAGCAATATTTGGTAATTGTTGCCAACTTGCACGAAAACAAAGACCTACAATTGGTACTAAGTTTACCAAACAATCAATTATAAAATAACTAAATATTCTTGTTGTTGATTTTGGGTAAAACTAAAAAGTAAAATGTCTAATATTTGTTGTTCGATAAAATTTAGGAATTATTATCTATTATTAATTATATCTTGTTAGTTTATAACCTGATCTTTATTAAATTATATGCGAAAAAAGAGTGAAATTACTCCCTTGTCATTCCTCTGCGGCATACAATTTCATTTTCTTTCTTTAAGCATTGCCTCGCCTTTTTTTGATGCCGTTGCTGTTGCCCTTGCAGAGAATTCGAATATATTTTATTTAAGGCCCTGATTTATTGTTTCTTTCGTGGACATTATTTCTGAATATTTTATAACATTCATTGTTATTTACTGGTGTATTATTGATTTCCTCTCTTCATTCGCCATCTCGCTCTCTCTTTATTTTATTTTTTTTAGAGATAACATCTACATGCCAACTTAACATTGAAATGATACTTTTGTGACTTTTCGATGCTTATTAACATCATCTTGAGATTATTGTCGTTTATGGATTATACTGATGAATATTCGAACAAAAAATCGGATGTTGTTCTTGCATAAACTTATGGTTAATAAGTGCGAATGCAGTTTTAAAAGTGGGTGGTGCCGGCTGGGTTAATACACTTTGCAATTTGCAACAATTTTAAATCACTGATTGTTATATTTGCGTTGAAAACGATTGTTAAGAAAATTTCAACAAAAATATCGTTTTTAATAACATGAAAACCTGATATCGGGTTTCGTTAATCGCATACCTCCGTTTACTTATTGAAATTGAAACCTATTCAATTACATTTATTTATAAAAAAATAAACTAATATTGTTGTTGGCGTTTTCATTCTTTATATTCGATTCAAGCGGAAAAATTAGCTTTCCAAGTAAAAATGCGATACGTTCCTTCGATTCTAAATTGTATAAATAATTTTTAGCACGTCAAGATCGTGCATTAATGGAATAACAAGCAAACGTACGCGTATCAATTTCAAAATAACGTTATCAAATTAGGGAAGCAACAATTTCAAACAATAATAAACAGGTTTCTTAATTATTGTTCTAAAGTGAAGGCAAAAAAGATGAATTTCACGGTCATCCTAACAAAAAAAAATTGACAACACATTAATGACCAAATAAAAGTGGCTTTCTTATAAGAAAAAAGCCATTGAGGAGGCACTCAGTATAACGACGATCAATGCAAAATAACTTCTAGCTCGAGGATTACATGTTAAATGAACGCACAATCAAATTAAATGTGGCCAAGGTTACGTTAAAAATTTTGTAATGTACCAAAAAAAAAACGGTTACGTATTGATTCTTACCAAATAATTAAAACGCGATTATATAATTCGACAAAACTCTTTCGAAAATGGCAAAAATAAAAATAATGGCACAATCGTTAGAGTGAATCCTATAAATGGCATACATTATTTATAAAAATAAATAAAACTTTCAGTTGGATTCCTATTAATTGAGAAACGATTAGCTAATAGTAATAATTCGTACGTGCAAAAAAATATTTCGTTTTGTATGCGTTCCATGATATTTTGCACTCAGCAGCTCATTAAAAAAAAAAAAGTTTCAATGACGTTCGCTATTGAATATTTATTGCCCTACCCAACGTTTTCGTTTGGATAAATGGTAAACCAAAAACAGAAGATTGAAATAAATGTGCCGCAAGTTTCTTTTTTGTAAATATTAAGTCATCATTCGTTTTATTTGGAGGAATAAATGCGGAAGTCGTTTTAATTTGAGGAGCAAAATGCGAGTTAAGAACGAGCAATTATTGAAGTTTTTGAGAAAGTTCCAAGACTTTTTCTCATCGTAGCTGTTTTTGTTTTATTTATTTTTGCCAATTTGCATAAATTTCGAATCGTACTAATTAACTTTACGCGCAAAAATAATTTCAATTAAATCTTTCCATCGACAATGCATAAAGAAACGATTAAGTTATTTCCCATAAATAGGAATTAATACGAAATTTTATTATTGTCCTAATCATCAAGGTGATCATCTTGCGGTGATAATGAACTTTTTGCGCTACTCGTCCAAAAATAACATCTAATCGCATTATCATAACCACATCGTTTTCGAAAGGTTGGCAAAAACTGCCAACATTAACATATCATTGGACACAGTCGTAGAATTTAGGCAATAAAAAAGCGAACCTACACCAAAAACAAAAAATCTCCTTGAAAAAAAAGAGAAGAAACCATCAGTTGCCAACTTTAACGCGCAAAAACGGTCACTACAATTCTTGCTCGTCCGTTATTCAACTGATACATAAATATAGGCGATAATTGATGATTGTGGGCGGAATGAAACAGTTCTAAAAGAAAATTTTCCGTTAAAAATTTATACGTGAATTTATTATAGAGCGGCCACGATATAATATAAATCCTCCAAATATGGACAACTGACCAAAACAAAAACAAAAATTCCGCACTAAATTAAAACTTTACGTTTCGCTTCCGTTTCGACTGAACTATCGACAAACGTTGCAATTTTATTTTACCTTTTCACTTTTTTTTTGCAATTTTTTTGAAAGCATCTATGTAAAAACAAAAAAACGAATGTTGCTGCTCTATTACATGCATGTTTCCGGTTATTTTTAATGAAACCAACATCGTACATATGATCGCTATAGAATGAACGATGGAAGAATTAACAGAAAAAAAGCATCACAATATTACAACGTGAAGCAATGAAAAAATATTTTGATAAATACTAAATCGAGCGGAAAAATTGGCGATCAGTTAGCTTATATTTTTCGCGATCGATTACGATGGCATAAGAGGTTAAAGAATTTCTTTATTAAATGTTTAACTTGATGCCAACATTTGGCAAAATTGCAATTTTTATTAGAACCTCCATTAATTGAAGCCAATCGCATTGTTTTTCCCCTTTCATACAAATTTACTATCAATCAGATTTGACAAACTTTATTAGTAAAAATTTGCAAACCATTTTTCCCAGTTTAATTTTTCGAATCACTTGGCTATCAATATACATTACGCCAAAAATACGAAGTTTCCGAAGAAAACCTTGAAAGCAATTGACCTAACGGAAAATCAGCTTGGAAATGATTCAGACTCTTGCTTGAATAATTCCTCAGAAAATGAAGGAAACTAACTTTTTATGAATGCAAATTCTTTTGCTGATTAAACTCTGAAGTTTGCAACAAATGAACGTTTCCATGAAAGCATTTCTTTTTACAAAAACCAGCAGATTTTCGATCCTATCACCTTAAAAAACAGACGTGAAATGATTTCTTTTTGCAATTTGAAAATTTCTTAATGATTTCCAACATTTCACGTTTCCTAAATTCTTGCTAATGATAACTCTGACGATAATAATCAATTGTAAACGATTCATAAACATTATTATCCATATAGTGCAGGAAATGAATATTTGTCGTTTATTAATTCGCAACATATTCACTTGTACGAAAACAAAATCAAAATTTAACCAAACTTTGCGCGATAATTTAATCGTTTCAAATTGAGATTCGACATTTTCAGTCGCGATCTCGTTGCTTTGTTTGTCGAACGGGTAAAAGTTTGAAAACGCGCAAAATGTTATGCAAAGCGCGAAACATTTAATTTCATTACAAAATTTACGTTATTAACACACACACCAACATTTTTCACTCGGGGTCCGTCTAAAACGTCGTAACAAGTGCGAAATCTTTGCGCGAATCTGTTAATTGCATCGGCAAACAGACGCATCCGAAAATATTTACATTTAAAGTTATATTGCTCCTTTAAGGAATGGAAGAGATGACGCAGTTTCAATTAGCACGCTCTTTTCTCCGATGTTAGGTTATGTAAAAAAAATGCAATTTGCGATGAAAATTGTTACGTATCGATTGAAACGAAAGCATCCTGCATCGTGGATCGTTAAAAAAAAGCGAACGATTTAAGATCAGAGATTGGGAAACAGGAAACATAAATGTTTTCGTTTAATTAGAAAAGAGGTTCTCTTTGGATCACTCTTTGACTCGTTTTAATTCCAACGTTTACGAAAAGAGAAAGAGGATAAATTAAATTACGTGAGTTCATCAATTTCGTAACGTTAAGAAAGGCAACTTTTCAGTTTTGGATTTTCTCGGAATTTTAATTTATTAGAAACAACAAGCAGCCAAAGCAAAAACAAAGTTCATAATCTTTTGATATTAATTAAAGCAAAACCTGTTTGCAATCGTGTGTCAACGCAGCGGTTGATCTTTCTTTCGCTTGGCTCGATTAGAATTAGATATCATTCATTGAAATCAAATCGATTATTATAATGCAGCAATTTCCAGTCAAGGTTCGAGCTAATTCGTATCGATTACAGTTCGAATGCGATTCTTTTTCCTCTCCAACAGACTAAACGAATCGCCCACACATGCCCAATATAATAACAATAAAAATAATGGTTAATGATGATGATAGTTATCGTTTAATTATAATCCACCGCGTTTTATCGCAGCATTTTTCTATTTTACTTTATTGATGTCTCTTTAAGAAACTTTTTTTAGAACGGTTTCCAGCGAATTTTAAACGAGGAAAAAGTTTTTGAAAAAATTATTATTAGCTGCTTTATACAATTAATGGCCCCGTTGACAATCCCGCAGCGACATCGACGACGGCGGCGGCGAAGCGACATTTCGTGCGGATCAAAGCAATTTCACCAAAACGACTAAATTATTATCTTAATTAGAATACAACGCATCCTGTAGACAATTTAACGATATAGTTATAGGTTAATACGAGCGAGAATTTACATTTTCAGCATCATCATCATCATCATCGTTCCGCATAATCGTTGATTAATTTAGTAGGTTAATTATCCGAGCATGTGCATCAGACGGAATTTTTCCGAAGAAAAACGCTTTCTGTAAAGATGAAGAAGATCCCCCCCCCCCCTTTTTCTTTCTCTCTCTCTCTGACAACGAAATCGTTACGTTAAACATTATCAAGAAACCGTCACTCTGCGACGATGACGTTCGCGTTGCCGCTGTGTATTTAAAGAATTTAGTCGAAAACCTCTTCGGGGCCGTCCCCAAAGATCCTCCTTCGACAATACGGCCTTAACAAATACGTGGGATCGAAATAAAACTGCGGGCACAAAGAAAATAAAGCGTCCAGAATTTAAACAAACTTAAGATTGAGGATAAAGGCTAAATAAACATTATCTATTGCTCCACACACACACACGCACACACGCGCTAAGACGAAAAGGAAAAATCGATTTCCAAACGGAACGAAATGTAAATGGCGGACGGGAGGCGTTTTCTTTTTTTTTTTTTTTTAATTTGGCACGATTCAGAAACAAATCATTCGCACTCGATTTCGCGCCTCTTGCGACCCCGCAATAACGTCTATTTTCATATTATTCGGATATCGATACGCGTCCATAATAAATGTTTGCTTATTTAAGCGGGCAACACAATAACAAACTAACAAGAAGCAGATATTCAATGCGCGAATTGGACAAGTTGCGAATAAAAACTTAGACGTCGATTTTGTATACGAATTTGCGTCATGGATTTTTACAATTCATTCAATTATTCACAAAAACTGATTTGTCGCTGGTTAGAATTAAAAATATTCAGTGTTACCAACCAAACAAAATTTCGCTTTCTAATTAACATTATTATTGTTATTAAATTCGTTATATTTACATAAAAACCGCTAAGAGAGTGAAAAAATAATGGTTTATTGCATCTTTTGCAAGTCAAACATACAGTCAAGGTGAACAACCTTCTTGTGATGCTAATGAAGTTTTAAAGAAATTACGTTTTTAGAACAAAAATTTATTTGAATTGCCTGAGTTATTTGAAATACAGGGTGAACGATAATTATTAGAAAGTTCTAGTTAAGAGAGTTAAATCGTGTCGAATTAAGTCCAACAATTTGTTTCCGATTTGAGTCGTTTGTTTCGACTTACGTCGGTCACTCTGTCGTAATTTACTCGCACTACGTTTTACTAAAAGTTTTATAACACAATTTCTAATGCAGGTTTAAACAATGCGAAACTAACGTCAAACATTTAAATCTTGCAGAAAAAAATCCCAACGGAATCGGGGAATAGATTTTAATCGTATGCGGCGTTGGCGAATGTTAATGTGTGTACAAAAATTTTTTTCTGCTCGCAATTTAATTAAACAATAAGCGGAGGTAAGGATATTTATCCGAAACAAAAAATAGGATGTTACCGCCAATTTGATTTTATTTTCGTGATTAATGATCCTTTTGTTCTGTTTTTTTTTCTGTCCTTTGTTCAAATAATAATTTACAAATTGAAATTCATCGTTATTGCTTTATTTTTGAATTTAAAAATTTAATGAAGTCATCATTTTTCATTGTCCCGCTCAACTCGTTTTGATCACACTGTACCATGACGTCTGTTATTGTTCCGAATTTAAAAAGTGCATATTATTATTATTATTTCGCATTATGGCGTTAGGACTCGTTCGAAATTTACGCCCCCATTCGAAACGAAATTAATGTTTTAATCATTCTAAACTCTAGATAATTTAATGAGTATAAAATGATTTTTGCAGTAAATTCCGTTCAAAACAATGAACCACACGAAAAAGCTCGTAAAAATCACTAATCATAAATATTTGAATTGATTGAAATTAATTTGACAGGATAAATTACGATTGTTATTAATGTTAAATTATTTAAACTACGTGCATTAATTTAAAAACCCATTTCCATAAAATTATTATTTTGTACTCGAAAAATTGAGCGATCCAAAGGGATATTCCATAATTAGTAGCCCTATTAACTTGATATGTAACAAGAATCCTTTTGTAAACGTTTTAATTTCTGACATAAAACACACCAAGAATCCATTTAAATGAAGGCATTCTTTCTGTGACCTAACCTCAAACTCTTGACACGGCCAATTGCACTTATCCGTGCTTCGTTGCTGACCTCGCGCTACCTAAGACTTCTTGGACCCGTTGGAAGTAATAATGTAAAGATAATGAGAAAAGAGAAACAATTGAGGTTAGATGTGGATGGATCTTTCATGTAATTGACTGTTTCTTGCATTAATTACACACTAATCGTGCCGCCATTCTTCGCACGTAAATTCAGTAATAAAGTTTTGGCTGCTATTAAAAACTATTGTTTTGTATTATTTTTACAAACTTAATTGATTCCTATAAATCCTTTTTTTTAATCATTACGTTAACGGACTAGATTTTATTACGATTTTTTAAACCGTAAATAATACGAAAATCCGTTAAGATTAAAAATTTCATTTAAGCAGAAAAAGTTCAATATTTATTTATATTTATAGAAATGATTGGATTAGAAGAAACGAGAGTGAGATAGGGAAAGAGATTATTGTGAAATGCGAAACGATTAAATTGAAATTCAACCGCTATAGAAGAATTTAATTAATTACCAATCGGTTCGATGGAAATTAATATGGTTTACAAAAGAAATCGCTTTCAAATGATGCATTTATTTCATTGTAAACAACAAAAAGTGAATAAATGAGAATTTGCAGGAATTAATTTATTTAATTAACACGAAATCCGAATGCAATGATTTATGTTTAATTTTTTAAACAGTGAACAATCTCGTGGGACCGTTTTCTGTTAATTTTTCATCTAAACTCTAAAATCATTTATTTTATCATCGTGACCAATTTCAAAAAAAAAATATGTATATATCGTCGAACTTTATAATGCTGGATATACGAAGGGAAATAACATTTCTAGAGGAACAGAGATGTTGATTTATTAGTAACAAATTATTGCAAAATTTCAAGCCAACAAGTGGAAACTTCTGCAAACATGCCATTTTCAAAAATAACCACGAAAAAAATTGATCAAATATGATGTCGTGTCATGATTGTGAAGCTCCATCGGAAGAGGTTATGGGATAAGATTGAAGATGTGGATGTCCATTGGTAATGGCTGCCCTGCACATCCCACATTGTCAAATATCAGATTGCGTCAGTCAACAGAGAAAAGTTTACCATTCAAGATGAGGTTAGAGCATTTTTAGTGTCAATCCCAGCAAATATGGATCCATGACAAAATTCTGTCAAACTGTTAGATTGAATAAAGTTTTATAAGGCGCTAATTTTCCTTCAAGAAGATGCGATGAAAACAGCTTACAGGCAAAACAAAATTTTCTACTAAGCTCAGAGACACTAGAGGGTCGTTGAATTAAAAGGGTGGACATTTTCAAATACCAAACTTCCATTGTATCTAGGGGTAGGCTCGATAGAATATATATCGATGATACACACACACACACACACACACACGCATTTGAGAGCATTACTATGGCTTGCGTGCCGTTCAATTGAACGCAATGAGGGTTAAAGATTAAACTTGCAATTAACCCCTGAGCCCTGCCATTATTATTATAATTATCGATGATTAACACTGCGTACGAATTGACAAACAAAAATAATAATATGCGGGCACGAATTCCGGAATATCATCCGTCACCGAATAACAATTATCGTTAGCGTTACATGAACGAAATGAATCATCGTTTCAATAATATTTATACAGGGTCTCTGAAAACATATCTCCAACATTTTAAACTTAAATTACAAGGTAAATTCGATTTGGACGATTCTCCCCCCCCCCCCCCCAAGGAATGAAATTTGGTTAAGAGAAATTGTGTCCAAGTGGAGACCATCTTTCTCGATAATTTGTCACTTCATGCAGTTAACTATACTGTAAAACTGAAAGTATAGGAGACCCAGTTAACATACAGAAAAAGAGATTTAGCAAAAAGGAATGCAACAGCACGCGGTGTTCCCAGGCAGTCACCTATCCAAGTACTAATCGCGCCCGACGTTGCTTAACTTCAGTGTTCGAACGTGTACTGGTGCATTCAACGTGGTATGGCCGTTGCCAATAGATCACATCTAACACAAAGTACGTAAGCAAAATCGACGTCCTTCGTATGTAGAATAGCAGCAGCAGTGTTGGATTGATCGAAAAGTTCATAGTGTCTTTCTTTTGTGATATTTTTATTCCCTTCCTCCGTCAAAAAAGAAATATTTGTATATATCATTAGATGGCCCTTTTGCTCCTCTGCAGATCCTTTTTTTCCATTTTGGAATGTCAAGTCGAAAATAATCACAACATGTCCAGAACATTCTGTTATTAGCTTTTAATCAGCAGAAAAATGCTTTCGAAGCTGCGCGATCCATGCGAAATATTTCTGGAGGAAACTCAATTGACGATTCCCCAGCTAGAAAACGGTCTCCGGATCGAGAGATGACGGGATTGTGTCCAACTGGAAAAAGCACATAAACTTGGAGCCTGGATTTCATACGTTCTCAGCGAAAACAACAAGTTTGTTTCTGGACAAGGGCATCGTCCATTTCTTTTGGAATTCATCAAAGGAGACGAGAAATGTTGCTTCTACATTAATGTAAAGAAGCGGACTGATAAAGAAACGCATCAAAAGTGCAGAAGATTTGCGAAATTGGCTCGACCAATGCTTTGCATGAAAATCGGTGACATTTTAGCAATTAGGAATCTGGAACCTTGTCCAATGATGGGATGAAGTGAGCGAGGAGCAAATGACAATATTTTCTTGATTAATCCTTCTGTTAATGTAATACAAAAAAACATTACGAACTTTACGATTGGCCTGATAATAACAAACGACATATTAATTAATCGCATGATTACGTTAACAAACAGTGAATGGTGCGAAATAATTCTTTGTCTTGTTAATGTAATATGCTTTACATTCGATTGTAACGAATCGTCGTTTTGATGGCCGCTCTTCGTGGAAGCAGCTCTCATCATCGGGCAATATTAAAATTACTTGTTTATTTTATATAATTAAAACACCAGCGTAATGTGGGGAGTAGCTGTTGTAATATTGTGAAGAAAGCATGATGATGATGGACGAGACAGATAATAATAATAAAACGTTTAATGCCAACCGACAGGATGTACGCGTGGACGTGCAAAGAGAAGAGGTTATAAACATTATTGTTATTTAGACCGTAATATTAATGTTTATGATTAATACTAATAAATATTACTAATTCGCCTATTATTTACCACTATTGCTAACAAAATTTATTAACTTTCATTTTGGATTTCGCTCTTTTTTAATTATCACCTTAATCTTATCGAACAATTAAAATACAAAGCGATCGGAAAGCAAAAGATTTCGAGTACGTAAAGTGGGGAAGTGCATATCTTCACTTAAATCAGCTAATTAGCGGCGTCAAAAGTATTGCCGTTGGTAATTGATAATGACCGATAATCGCCATCGGTTTTTTGAAATTTGACGGCGTCAGCGGCTACTTCAAAGCCCTTTATTTTATTATCGCTCTCTACTAGCTGGAGTTATCGATTCTTGCAAAATTGATTCTTAGGAAGCGTTTGTTTTATTAGCACAAGGCGTTGAACGTATAAAGCGGCCAGAAAAAAAGCGATCGCTTTATTGCCAATTTATCAACGTTAAACAAAACAATCAAAAAACGAAACCGAAAGTAACGCGAGCACCGGATACATTTGATATTCGCAATTAGCATTATTATTCATTTTATCAAATGCATTATTTTGCATAAATAACCAACCCCCACCAACATCGCGATGTTCTATGATTGTGCAAGTAGGTAATTTGCAACATGACAGCTACCGGCTAAACAGGAGACAATGGCAATCAGTGGGAATTTTTATTTGCGAATCGTCCTACTTGCTAAAATATTAAAAAAAAAAACACGATATTGTTCGAGCAAAAGAATTAACCACACATCATCTTCGCGATGGTGGCCCGATATACAGGGTGTCCCGATAGTGCGGGTAGGGAGCATTACGATTTGAAGGGTTAAATTTAGACGAAAAAAAAAACTTCGTCTAGTGAATATTTTCCGACATGGGGCAGTTCCGGGTATAACTGACATTGATGGTTGCCCCGTCATTTTTTCCCCTTATAAATTGACATTTGCAAAGGCGTGGAAAATCGCATACATTTTCGCAAGTATTTGAGATAGACAGTTGTTTTACTTCATTTAAGTATGAAATGACGAACATTTTGTGACCTCTTAAACTTTGACAATTTCAAAGGTGCAAAACTTCTCATTTCGTTTTTAATTGAACCATTTTTTTTTTTCGATTATATTAAGGTTTGCGATAATTTTCGAGTTTTTTGTAATTAACTGCATTTTCCTTGTATTCACATTAAAGAGACACCCTGTATAGTAGATCTTTTCAATTACGAATATGAATGAATAGCGAACGATGTAAATTAGGTCAAAGAATCTGTCTGTATATGTATTAGCAATAAATTAGTTTTATAATCAACAATTGCGGAATTTGCACGCTTTCTTCGCAACCGGAAGGAAATGCAATAAGCAATAATCTTCGTTTTTTCCATTCATCTCTCCTCTATCGGAGTTTGGCTCTTGTTAAATCCGCAGAAAGATTAATTTTATTCTAAGGACGTTTCTAAGAATAAAGCTCGTGAGTGTGCACATGCGAATTGAACGATTGTCATTCATAAATTAAACAGAACAATATTATATTATCGAGGAGCCGGATTAATGAAGAGCGGACGATTGAATTGAGCATTTGTTTATTAGCAAAAAAACGCTAATATCGTAAAGGGAAACCCAAGAAATTTTCGGAATCCTTATAAGAAAATTCCCTACGCGAATACTGCGAAATAATCAACTATTTCTCTTTTTCATAATAGATTACACGTGGACGAACAATTTATTCCTATCGACATTTACAATTAGAAACAGCGCGTTCGTCTTACACAAAAAAATAATCGTTAATGAACTAATTCAATTAAGTGCAATATGACGAACAAAAAAAAAGCGTGCGGCTGAAAGAGTTCCATTGAATAAATAAAAGGCTCACGAGAGACGACGAATGAGGCCTTGAGACCCATTTAAAAATTAAATTGACTCTTTGTTACTGCTTTATCGCCGTCGTTGAGACGCATTCAACGTTTATTTAGGAAGAACAATTTTCGGAGTTTATTAAAATTGATTAAACCGGCAACAGTTAATTACATTCAGCGATGATGTAAGACGCTCACTATGACTTACAGCGAGCGAACGTTCTTTTCCTTTATCGATAACATTCATTCAAACGCCATCGTCGATAACATACGCAAACAATAAACAAATCGATTCTGTATTGCCCCTTTTTTTTGCATGCGTGCATCGTGATTTAGCAAACTGCAAGACTTAAGAATTCAATTAGAACAGTAAAACAAGGTAAAAATCGTTGCACGAGCAACGTGAATTTCGATGCTTCTAGGTGGAACCGAAGAAGAAGAAGAAGGCAAGGCCAAACAAAAGGCAGGTGTCTGGTTAAGTTCGACCGTTTGAAGACGACCACTAACCACCTCTAGGACGCACGTTCTAGAAATATCCTCATCATCGTCATCTTACCTTGTTGCTTGCTAGCGTACGTAAGAGAGACACGTAAAAAGTTCTTGTCGGTTTTCCTCCTCGTCGCTCTCGCAGGCACGTACACGCTTTCCTCGTATATCTGATATTATATGCGTGCGTATTAAATGGGCGAACAAGAAAACTTCACGAAACACGAACAAATATGCAACAACACAGCACTAAACAGCACAAACTTAATTAAGACGTTCTTAAATTAGTCGACAGTCGAAAGGTAAAAAACAAACAACGGAAACAATCTACGACTAGAACGAAACTGGATAATAGACGGTCTCTAATCCGAAAAAAGTACGAGGTACATGTAATAGTCGATTTTATTAAACAGAAAACTTATCCGTGTATAAAATAGGGAGAGGACGCGCCAATCCGACTTAGCAAACGTGCTACGAACACAACGGAACGCTACGAGAACCGGCGAAGTAAGACCGAAACGATTCAAAAGCGACACAACAAAAAATTTACACTCACAGACACACACACACACACACAGAGAGAGAAACGTATGTGTGTGTGTGCACACACATACCTGTTGAATAAATTTCGGTGTTTCTTTTTATTTTGGGGGGGCCCCCAGGCACAAATTATAGACGAGGAAAAAAGAACAGAATAGAAGTGGAAGGAATAAAATAAAATAAAAAAAAACGCCGCCGGAGGTTACTCTATTACTTCTTCTTGCTGCTACCTCCGGCGCAAAGACTTCGTGTAATAGGTTGAGAATCACGTGCAGGAAGGAAGAAGCAACGAAGGTTAGGTTAGGTAGGTAGAGCAGCGAAAACGAGAGTAAATATAGTAGAGGCACGCTGCAAGGTGCACCACGTCACAACAAAAATGCAATTCTAGCGCTCTTATTCGAAATTTTTATGTTAAGCCCAACACCAACAATAACTTTTTCCTTTATTTATGGGTTTAGATCAGGCCTAGTCAAATTCCAGTTAAATGATATTTTTATTATATTTTTGTTTCAATTAAAACAATTATATTAAGATGGTGGGATCGATTTGACGTTGAGAATTTTCTGTTCCGAATTAGCATTTGCACGATAATTAATCCAGCAACAACTTCATTTGCGCTTGGCGCTTTTTTAAATTATTTCGTAAGGTTATGTCAAGTTTTCAAATACGAAACCTCAAAATTAACTCTTTACGTCCAGAATCGATTCATTTAAACATCTGCAGACGCCCCCCCAGTTAAGTCGCATCACAAGAAGTTATTTCGACTTATAGGTATCAATATTTTGACAGAATTTCAGTTTAAAATCCATTTTGTTCCGATTTACGTCACACGCTCTGATTGGGCCGATCGTTCGCCATTTGCGTTTTCTTTACGTTTAGTCTAAATTTGCCTACAATTTAAGTCACTTTTGATCATCACTAACCTAGCACAACTTCGAATACTCCCTGTATCTACAAATCTTTGTATAATTGAATTTTCTTTGGATTTTTTTAAAATTTTAAATGAAACTGGCGACTTATAGACTTTTTAATATCGAACCATTTCTTACACACCTTGTATGCACTTTTTTCAACAACAAAATTGTGTGGTTTCGTGCACGTCGACGTTTGCCTCTACTATAACTCGCTATACGACAGCATCAGCAGTTACTTGGTTTTGTTTTCTTTTTCTTTTTATTTTTAATAAACGCCAGTCATCTCGTAGACGTTGTTTTGTTGCCGATTATGATGATGGTGATGACGGAATTCTCGTCTTCGTTCGTCTAGTTGTCCACTAGAAGACTCTCACTTTACGCAATGTGCCGGCGATTGTTTTTTTTTTGATAGCGTTCGTCTGTTGCATCGCATGATTTTAATGAAATAGTTGATTTTTTTGGGGGATTACTAATTAGGTCGCACAAATTTGCATACAGTTTAATTTTTTTTATCAAAAATTACACTCTCTCACAATTTTTTATGATGCTTCTTATACTGACCCACTGAGCATTAAAGCTGCTCATCTAGTAGCGCACACAAGTAGGAAGAGGTGAAAATTCTTTATTATTACTGTCGCGTGCTTCGTCTCTTGCATGTTACATTTCGTTTTATTAATTTGAATGTTTATTGTTATTGATACCGGGTTAGCGAATAATTTGTGTGGTAAGGAAATCGCTCAAAATCGAAACGTACATGCTTTTGTAACCATAATTTCTTCTCCCCCTGTATTGCTTCCCATTTTTCGCAACGTTCGTAGGACCAATTCCATTAAAATAATACAGTTATTGTTCATTGGTATAATGAATACTTCAAAACGACACGCGAGATATAATTTTTATTTAAAAAATATATAACTAAAAGGTTTTTTGATGATATTGTGATAATAATTTTATATATTATACAAAAAAAAAATGCTTTCATCTAATTTAGAAAATGCCTAATGTACGAGGGTGTATCGATTGATATGTAATTGCCACCGTAGCGATTTAAACTTGGTATTAAAATTATTTTATTACTATACAGGGTGTCCCAGTGGTGCGGAGGATTACGGCCAAACGGTTGACATTAGACGAAAATTTTTCACATAAAAAAGTTTTTTCTGGCATGGGACTACCGCGTAATAATATTTTCCAACATGGTGCACTTCCGGATATACCCGGAACTGATACTTGCCCCGTTACTTTAAAGGGAAACGTATATTTTTTATTGTGTTTTTCGATTCCCTATTGAATTTTAAGGGGAGTTTATTAAGACAACCATAGGTGTAAAGTGTACCGCTTTAGAGTTATTTAAATGTTTTTTTTTCAAAAAATATCATTTGGTAGGTCGTGGAAAATCGCATATGTCTCCGGAACTATGTGAGATAGAGAGTTGAACGTTTTTTTAATTTTTTTAAGAAAGAAATGGCGGAGTTGCAACTGTTTAAAGTTAATTAAAGGTTTAAATGGCTTTGATTTGTGGCCTGATACAATTTGAAATTCTTAAATGCGTACGACTCAATTTTTCCAAATGGAACCTTATCTTTTTTTATTATGACATTAGGCGCAGAAAATTATTCTCTCTCGATCATATTAAGGTAGTTGTTGACAGTTTTCGAGTTATTCCCAATGAATTAATAATCCAATTAATAGCAAAAACAATCGAAAATCAATCATATTTGTGTTAGAATTTATTTTTTTAAGGTTGTCCTTCAGATTATTCATTAAAACTTTAATCAATAACTCCAAAATATATATAAAAAATATGCCATTCCATTTAAAATAAGGGAGCAAGTAGCAGTTTCCGGTATATCCGGAAGTGGGCCATCTTGGAAAATATTTTTACGTGCTAGCCCTACCACAAGGAAAACTGTTTCCTCTAAAACATTTTTCTCTAAAGTCTACCGTTTGGTAGACCTTCCATACGTTTCAGAGCGACTCTGTATAGTACCTTTAAACCTTTCGAAATTCTTCTTCATCTTGTTCCGCAACTATCTTATCTTATCATATAAGAAAATTTGCGTCCTTTCAAACTTTTTCCAGCTTTGAAAGTAAGTAGTAATCCTAAGAAGCCAAGATATATGTACAACTAATTGGAATCAAAAAAATCGTGAAGCTTAATCTAATTCGTATTCCAGTATTTTGAAATTGATTTCTTTTTTAAATCCCTTTTTCATTAAGAAATTGACATGGACAATGTGTGATGGACGGTCGTATGAAAAATTCAGCGTCTCGGCCATTTCTACGTTTTAGCCAAATTTGACGATCGTGTCATACATCATCATTGGCAATATAAAATCTCGAATTTCCTTTTGACAGTAGCAACCTAATTTTCCACGACAATCGAGGGAGTGTCCTTTTAATTAATATTTATATTGTGCAACCCCCATCAGAATCAGTTTCATAAAGAAAGTTGGATATGATTTACTTTTTGGCAAGTTGTTTGACGTGAAACTTTGCAATAATTTCTTGATCGCGTGGATCAATTAAAGTTGCGATTCAATCCTCAGATTGGGCGAAATTAAATTTGGAATAAAGTTCATTCGAATTATGATAACCTTTTGTGGCCAATAGCTCAGGCTGATTGGAATTTAATCGATATACAAGGGGATGGCCATAAATCGAGGATTCGAGAGTCAAAGGTTCGTACAAAATTTTGCATCACGGATGATATTACAATGCACTTGAGTTGCAATTTATTTGTTAAAAATCTACTCGTGCAATAAATTAGATGTGTACCGTCGAATTAAAGTTCTTATCGCGTTCTACCATCATAGGAATAAGGAAATGGATGTTGTCTTTCTCGGTCACATTCTTCGTCTCTCACAGTAGATAATGCTGCACCATTTAGAACGTCTTTTATAATACGCCAGATATGATTATAATAATGCTTATGGTTAGAAGAATATAAATAAAACGGCATAGAATTACGTTATGAGCGTAGCAGATTCCAAAAATAGTTATTATTATAGTAGTAAAATAAAGGAGAGGCAAAAAGAAGACGGAAGAAACGGCGAATGATGATAATAATAAACCGTCGTTTTTTTTTCCCTGTACTAGAGCATGTTCTCCTTGTGAGTTCTCTCGTTTTAGTATGCACGACAAGATCGGATAATGCAAATCTCATCATGATTCACGGTCTCGTACTCCGGTTACCCACACAAACATCGGTCTCTCTACTGCTACCTCTCCGTTTTGCATTCGTTTCATTTTGCAAAAGCACATATTTAAACGTAAAACAATAAAACAACAATTTAAGTAAACTGCACAAGCGTTTTTGTTTTCTTGCCGTAAATTAATCACGGCAAGAATCTTGTTATTGTTGTTGCGGTCGCTGTACAATGAGTAACCCTCAAGATTACGTTCAAGACGTTGATGTCTCAAGGTGATTGGGATCGTGGACCGACTTTTTTGTTCAAATTTCGTCGAGGGAACTGTGCGATATTTTTCTCTTGCTTTCAAATTTTTATCTTTTCCAAGACATGATAATTAAATTTATGCTCGGTGGAAATCGGGCAAAAACAAGAGGTGAAATTAGTTTCTCCTCAATTCATTTTTGCACTTCATTCCTACCTGATTCGGAGGACGTATCGATAGGTTTGCCAACATAATGAAAAGTTGCTGATGATGATCAAGCACTACTCATGTTGTTGCAGAATGCAATGCAATATGTAATTTTCCACTATCCCAACATTTTTCCACTTGATGAATGTTCGCTCGAATAAATCTACGTATGTAAAATTACCGAGGAGAAAAGGATACGTTCCAAGTGATATATTTTATGTGCAATATTAATAATAATAAAGAAGGGACACCCCCATTTTAATATTAAACACAGGCTAAGTTAATTTAAAATGTATTAAGACGCAATTAAAATTTTAATTAAAATCCAAAAATTTCATTACGAGGCTAATTTTATTGTGGCGGTTCGCGTGGTGGGGCATCCTTTCTTATTTAGATTTATCAGATGGAAAAGTTATGAAAAGGGACCGACGACTGCGGAACCGAATAATCGCATAATTTTATCGCGATTGTGTTGTCAGTGTTAAAGGGCCAATTCTTTCGAATGCCAAAAAAGATAAAGTATTATTATTGCTGAAGACCGATTTCTCATCCGATGCCAAAATGGCCATCGGCATTACTTGTTGGAACTAAGTTGAGGCAAACTTTTCCATGCCTCTTGTTTGAAGAACAATTTTCTTTTAGTAAAAGCGATTTGAAATATGTTGGATTGTTTTGTTTGTTAGTGATTATCTCTCAAGTTGAGCATTTAATTATTTATTTGTAGTTTGGCAAATGTTCAATTGTAAACGTTTAGTTAATACTAATTGGACAAATAAAAATGTATAATCAATTATCTAATGTAAGCAATTGTGTAAATCAAGTTGGAGATTAATTAAAGTGAATTTCTTACGGGTTTATATCATAAAAGGAAAAAGCACACCGTTAATGCCTTGTAACGTTTGATAATGAAGCGTTAATGGTCAGTTGTAATTCCGTCATGTACAACAATGATAATAGTTATTACCGGACAGAACATTTTCATTAAGCGCAACTACTTTTTATTTATTTATTGCTTCTTGCAGAATATGCAAGCTTAAAAGCAAAATCACTGAAGTAACTGTCAAGAAAAACTTAAATTCAAAGACGGCAATGAGCATCAAGGTATTATGTGCTAATGCTTCACTCATGATCTTTAATTGATCAAACACAAATGAAAATAAGCGCTTTGAAATGGGTTGGTAAGTAAGTAAATCAAAGAAACATTCGTAAAAAGTAGCAAATGCTTCAAAGAGTATCAGTTTAAGCAATTGCACGATGACTATTACACTTCAAAGGAGGACGAGAAGTTTGAATCAGATCACAAAATATTTCATGTTTCTGTTAGAGGAAATCTAAAATCATTGCCAATTAGAGCTGTCAATATTAGATACTTGAAGCGACATATTTTGGTGAATTGCATGTAAATTGCATCCCAAACGATTTCTGGGTCAACCAGAAATTTGAATCATTTGACAAATAAGACTGAACAAAGTTATCTGATTTTGTCAGAGTAAATCTAAAGTCATTGCGAATTTGGTGTATCAAAATCAAATGTGCAATCAAATTTTTGAAAGGACACATTTCGGTCGCTATTTAAAAAATATAGGAGCGTTGCAGCAATTTTAAAGCGACGCTGAGGCTTTAGGGGCCGATCGGAAGTTTGAATGACTTCACAAAGTAAATGGGTCCACTTGATGTCAAAATGTTATATAATTTGGTCAGAGGAAACCTAGATTCATTGTCAATTGGGTGTATCAAAATCAAATGCGTAGTTAAGTACTTGTGAGTCCATATTTTGAGCACTGAAGAGAGTTATTTACCTTAAAGGGTGTTCAAAGGTTGGATTCAGCTTACAAGTAAAACTTAGCAAACTTTATATCAAAATGCTACCTGATTTTGTCAGAGGAAACCTAAAGTAATCGCGAATATTAAAAGTTATGAGCGGTTGAAACAGTTGCAAAGTGCTGCCGACATTGTGGGAGGCGATCAGAGGTTTGACCCAGTTCGGAAGCGATATCTAATTTTATCAGAGGAAACAATACAAAATGAATGGGAGATATCAAAATCGTTTGGGACGAAATCAAAAGAAATTTGGGTATTACAAAGACCCATCAACTTTGAGCATGAATATACTTTGGATTCTGTACTGTCAGAGTTTTATTGAAACCGCCCCTGACGACTAAGATTGCCATAATTTTAGCTGTTGTTCGCTTTGGAGACCCCTTTCGGATGTTTCTTTTTTAGAAAAGACTCAACCCCATCCTTCGCTTAGCGTTCGCAATATGCTCGTGCGAGTACAATATTTTAACAAACGGAAGTAAGTAATGTTAAAGTCGATTAAGTGGCGGCACACGTGGGCCGCTTCTTGCTTGCCTCCCTCGCCCCCCTCCCTCTCACACTCCCACTTCCTTGATACACTTAATTTGCAAAATATCCGCACATACACGCTTACGTGGGATACGTACGAACGTACACATACAGTTTTCCTATTTTAATTAATAAATAGTTGCTCTATTATTCTAAAACCCTTGTTTGAAATTAATTAATTTTCCATAATAGGTTTTAGTCGTTAGGCCCAGGTAGATCGTACAATAATAAATTCCACATACGTACCGGCATCTAATAAAAGGTTTATAAGAAAGCGTTCTCCATGTGGCTTGATGATGTTGAACTGTGGAACGAGAAAGACAAACTTCGCGCGGAGCGTATGGCGAATCCAAACAATTACTATTTACTTTAGGCCACTCGCTACCCTGCCGTTTAGCTAATTTAGCTGGGCCGCCAAGCCAACGATTATTATTATTATTATTATTGCCAACGACGCATCTTGCCGCTTGTCTTTGATTATGTTATTTTACAATTAACCTCTACGCGTACTAAAACTACAAAATCCAATCGACTAATTTCCACGCGTTCATTTTAACATTCAATTTGTTCGTTTAGCGTGAAATCGTTTTGAAGGCTCGGCAATCGATCGATTGCTCGACAGCACATCCTCGGCGATGGCTCGTGCGACGAAAAGATCTTCGAGAGTGGGCCAAGGTTCTGTTATTGGCGTTGTTATTGTCTCCGCATTAAAAGGTAACACAAAAGAACGAGTCGAACAAGATTTCGTGTACATATCATTGATGTGTCGATGGATTTCCATCGTAAATTTATCGTGATGTTAAGTGAAAGAAGGTGGCGGTCGGTGAGCAACAGCGACGTAGAGCGGGGAAACGTTCATGACTTACTGACATTCGCTTCGTTCGTCGATTTACTTGAACATTATGCGAATGTCGTTAAAACAATTTCGCTAAAAGCTCATTTGCCGAAACCCGTCTCTCACATCTCTTTGTGGGTATATGTGTGTGTATGTGTGCGTGGTATTTTATTAATATGGAATTAAACGTATAGTTTAATGGATAATTTTGAAATTAATCCTCTTGTAAATTGCGGTGTTTCATATAATGGCATCACTAACGTTTTTAATTGTACATGGTATAATTGAAAAGTTAGATTGAGGTTTTGCTTTGCTGAGGGTTATACAACATTGGTGATGCAAAAATTTTGCACGAAAGAAAGAAAAACAAGGTCTTATGACTTTGAGACTCTCTAAAGCTACAGGGTTTTCCAATAAGAGTGTCAGAACTTTAATGCTCAAATTAAGCTTTCCTTGGAATGTAATTGTCAAATGTCGATAACAAATGTCTTCAGTATATTGTGGCAAATTAATATGGAGAGATATACAATTCAACGGCGATTAGAAATAATTAGAATTTACCATCAAAATGCGGTATGCCGAACATTCCATGCGTTTGGAGATATTTATGTCAAGATGCGATATTTATGTCATGATGCGATATCACACCCGTGAACTTCTTCTTAAGGGGCCATGTGATGGCTCTGGTGTACAAAATTAAGCCAGGAACAATTCCCGACCTCAAACGGAGCATTGAACGCACCATTCGAAATATACCACGCGATATGTGTGAAAAAGTAGTTGCAAATTGGGCCTCCGGAATACATTCGGTGAGCCAAAGTCGAGGTGGACATTTAAGTGATATAACTTTTAAAACATAATGCCATCGATTGTTTTTCAAAATAAAACAAAGATTAGCGGATTATCTCGTATAGTTATTATTGTGCATAATTTTAAAGTTCTGACACACTTATTGGAGAACCCTATATTTCCAAAGCACGTTCCTGACGATTCACTAAATGATCCAGATATGTGGATTTTATTTGGGGAGCAAATATGAATTGTGAAATATTAGGAATACTGTGCAAAAAATCAATTGCTAACACTTCACGCTCTCCAAAACTTTCGACTGGGGTTGGAACTCGGGAGATCAAATAAGAAAGCGCCAAAGTCAACGAGAAAACGTAATAATGTCAAAAGTCTATTGCTTGAAAGTTAGTGTTGTCTTTTCCCTCCAAAGATTCTCTTTCCCAAAAGGGAAAATCTTAACTCCTGATAAGTACTTAGCGATTATGATGCATTAGAAGTAAGTTGTCAATGTTTGAATTATCCATAACTTGAACGGTGATCAAACTGTGAATTTTTGAACATACCACGAGCCTGACAAAAAGAATTTGAAAAAAAAACGAGTTAAGCTCAATTATTAAAATATTTATTTTCGAAAGTGTTAACGGCCACAGAAGTTTTTGCTGGCATGATTGAAACCTTAAGTGACCGGCGACTTTCATATGCCGCTGATAAAAACTAGTTTACGGAATATAAAAGAGAAAGATCGGAACCTGGAGGACCAATTCCTATGATCTCCGGAAAACATTGAGTCTTCTGTCCATTATTTCAGAACTTTTAGTTGCTAACTAAATTGTGGAAAAACGCGCGGAAAACTTGCCACAAGTCGCTCAAAAGTCGTTTTCAATCGGTTGACAGTCCCTTAGTCCCTAGCCCTAATCCCCAGATTTAGCACCGACAGACTATTATTTCGCCCCAAAACTCAAAAAACATTTGAAAAGCAATAGATTTTAGACGTTGACCAGTGATTTGCAGACCAAGACAAAGTTTTTTTTTATGGCTTAGAATTACTTTAGCGCCCTTCTGCTAAATGAAAAAAGTCTTAAATGAGATTATGTTGAACAAATCAAATTTGCTGGTGTTTTATATGGTAGGCTAAGTAATTTATCAAAACCCCCTCTTACAATATTTAATTTTATGGATATAAGTTAGATTCCTGAACCAAAAGCTCATAGTTTCTTTAAGTCACGGCAAAAATATGCAAAACAACGACCAAAATTTTTGTTTGTGCGCGAGCCCATATTGAAATCATTAAACCCAATTTTCGACATTGACCATGGGCGACAATGGACGAATTTTGGAAAGGAATCGTTTGCACTTTGATCGAGCCACGTACGATGTTTTCGCAATATAAAACTTTCGAATAAGACTAATAATTGCGTATTTCTGCTGGTGGGTTAAAATTAATTACGGAATGGATTCCCTAACGCTCGTACGATTACCGACGCCGCCGCCACCATAGCGAACACGATTCGGTTTCGGGCTGGCAGAATGCGAATAAACAGTACATGTAGTGTAAGATTAAATAGATTAAAAGAGGATTTTACACGTTGTTGGTGGTCCATTCGAACTCGAACGCACTAATCTTATACAATTTAACCGACCAAAATATATGTATGTATCTATGCGCCGTGCATAAAACACGTCTCGTACTTTCGCCCTTTGACCGTCCCCGTTTTCGTCGCATGAATTATTTATTGAAGTTTGACGTTTTACTTAAACCCATCGAGCAATATCATTATGTGTTTTATCTCAATTCGCAAAGGTACACACGCGCAAACTATTTCGTTATATTATTATCGGAGCGAAACGGCGGCGGCGAGCAAGGATGATAACGGTTTAATTCAAAATTAATGTGCCTTTTCGAAACAATTTAATTCTTAACTCGGCCACGACAAAATAATCGCATTGTAACGACCAATTTGGGCAGAATCGCTTTATCGACGAACTAAACAAAGGCAAAATTAATATTCGAGGCTTCGTGGGACGAAGGTTTAGACGCAAGCGAGAAAAATTCTTTTTGATTTAGCGAAATAAGTTCCGATTGCAACAAACGAATTACACCGGTATCAAAATAAAAAGCAACTTAATGAATCTAAAGTTAGAGGGAAAAAAATAATAATGATAGCCAAAAAATAAAGGAATTATTCCAGGTTTGCCTCGGTGTCAAATTGATAAATGTTAAGTCGTTTATGTGATGAATCGTGTGGATATTCGCAACGCAGCCTCGCTTTAAATGAGGAGATACTAGGACAAAAGATAGAATTAAATGGATGGTTATAATAAAGGAGAAAAAGCAAGCAAATGGTTACGTGTAGAAAGAACGAGCCACAAATAAACGACTCGTTAAGTGCAATTATTTAATAATAAAAGTTTATTAATGTTTTATATAGCGATGATACGTTGGGGAATTGCTGCGATCATCATGATGGCGCCCTTCTTGTTTATTCTAAATTAAAATACTTTTATGTGAAATGGTCGACACCGGCGTCTAATCGATTAAGGAAATGTGGAAGTTTGTTGAATTGAACGAGAAGACGAAAAAACGTTTTCTTGCCGGAGAATAAAGAATTTTCGCAACTTCCAATCGAAATTCAAGTCACGGGGGAATTAGATTCCAATATAAACGGTATAATAAGAAATCATTGAAATAATTTATAGTTTTTCAACTGTTAAAAGTTGAAATTTAATTAGAGTGCAAACATTTTATTTATTACGCTCATTAATTTTTATTATGCACAATTCGAGCGGTACATTTTTTTTAAGAGCCGAATTTTTTGAAAATAATTTTAAAACGGTTAAGTGGAAAGGATTTTTGTTATGAATAAACTCATAATTATATTCAGTTTTTATTAAACGCAGAAAGAGTTCATTTTTTTTTTCGCTGTGAAATAGCGCGCACAATTTTATTTTGAATTAATTGCTCAAAGGACATTAAACCTGAAATAAAATTAAAATCGCTTGCCCTATTACTCGCTTTTTTTTGCAGTACGTACTTGTCAGTTATTTGGAAAATAAAATATTCAACGCACGGATAAAACATTTCCTTCAGGACTTAAAAAAAAAACAGGTGCAAATTTATCATCCTCTTCAAAGTCTTTGTCGTTGCAATAATGTAACGTTAACAATAACGACGATTGTTTATAAATCGATTGCAAAAATATTTAATGTCGTTTAGTTGTTGAACATGTAAAATGTCTCCCCCATCTAGTTCATTGTTACTCCATTTTCTATTGTTGATAGTTTGTGACGATTCGATACAATTAAAGCGACCAACTTAAATTAGGAACAACAATGCACAATTGCACATATACCAGGTGATCATTTACAAGTTGGTATCTAGACGTTCAGCATAAACACCAGTGATATTGATAGCTCATATCTAAATTAAAAACATATTAAAAATCAGAAAAAAATGACTTCAAACACAAATTTAAACGATAAGTATTATTTTGCTAATCATGAAATTCATTAATCTAACTTTTGTTTAATTTTATTGCTACTTTTAATACGAATCTCATTTAACAAATGTCAAAATTGTGGCGTTAAACTTGGGAATCGAAAATGATCATCCAGTAGATATGTTTTTATGAAATATACTGTACATGAATGTACAAACGAAACGGAAGTTTTGTCCCAATAACATTTTCAGCTTCGCTGAACTTTACATCGAATAGCACTTCTTGTTGTTCCATTTCTTTCGTTTCGTTTATGCCATCACGCTGACGCAATTTTCTATATTTAGGCCTTTATTTAATTTTCAAATTAACAACAACAATATACACACACATACGGCCCTAATAAAAAGTAATAATTAAGTGATGTCATCGTATAATTTGTACAATAGTGCGTTGAGGAAACTTCCACAATTAGCCTTTATTATTGTGGGGTTATAATATTGAAATTTAAAATAATTCAGAAATCAGATTAACCTAAAATTGCTGTGGCAATTATCGTGATAGAAAAGTGAGAAACAATTAAAATAAAGTTATTGGATTTTTTTTATGTTTTAGATTTTAGGTTAGGTTTAGCGAAATATTTGACAATTGTTGTGATTCAAAGGTCAGGGAAATTTAAAATTGAGGCAAATAATTGCAAAATTTTATGTCCTGGGAATTAGAAACTAGGTTACGTGAAGGTTTAAGTTGTATGATTGAAATGCAATGGATATATAAAATTAAGGAAAAACTTTTGTTTCATGATTTAAGGACTAGGCTAGGTTAACCTAAAATGGTGGTAGCTGTCGTGATAGAAAAGTGAGGGAAGTTGCGACATTTTATGATTTAGAAAATAGGGTAGGTTGACCTAAACTTTTGCTGGCAGTTGTTATAAAAAAGTGAACAAAACTTCCAATTAAATTGAGTAATTACAAATTTCTGATTTAGATTAGGTTATGTTAACCTATAAATTATGCTGGTAATTATCGTGACAGAAAAGTGAGGGAGATCTAAAACTAAGAAAAACTTGTTTCATGATTTAAGGTTAGGTTAAACTAAAATGTATGGTGATAGCTGTCGTGATTGAAAAGTGAGGGAAGTTGCGACATTTTATGATTTAGAAAATAGGGTTAACCTAAATTTTATGCTGACAGTTGTCGAAATAGAAAAGTGAACAAAATTTCAAATTAAAGTAAGTAATTACAAATTTCTATGATTTAGATTAAGTTATGTTAACCTGAAATTTATGCCGGTAGTTGTCCTAACAGAAAAGTGAGGGAAATTTAAAATTAAAATAAATAACGCCAAATTTTCATAGTTAAACGAATTTTTACTTGCACTTGCACATATTAAACTGGAAAAGCTTCAATAAAATTTATTTTTGAGTTTAGAATAAGATTATTTTCCTAAACACTCTGAAGCAGTTGGTTAGATTCTGGAATGCGCTTCCATTCATATATAGTTTAAAGCACAAATTTGTTCAGTCTTTATGTCATAATCTCTCGGTTGGTAACTCTAAAGATTTATATAACTACAAGAAGTATCTTCGTTTGCAACCGCGATAGAGAAGAATTTCTGCAGATTGCTCCATTGACAAATTTATTCATTCCACGAATTCAGTTAATTTGTTTTACAATTTCATTCTTAAAAAAAAATCATTCGAAACGTTTCAGCACATCGTAGATATATTATAATGCATAAAATCTATTTGTTTTAAAATGTCGAGATTCGAATGCGCGAAATGGAATCTCTGAAAGGTATAAAAGAGAGAATTTGAATTTTCGAAATTGAATAACTCATAAGTTCAGTACACACACGTGAACCTACATGTAATAATAATCATATATCCAGATGAATGTTATAAGTGTGTACATAGAGTAAGTAAATGGATATATTATTTAGTGACAAAATTAGAATATCTTCTTCGTAGATGGTCTCGGCGTTTTTAAAGGCACAGAAAGAGATGACGACAGCGGCGGCGGCGGCGGCAGTGGCGGCGGCTACACGAAGATTATTATATGCAGGATGTATGATAAAATCCGTTTGATTTCTGGGTGCCGCCCTCGAGGTAAATGGAATGAATTAAACTAGTTCGGCGATATGAAAAGAGAATGAACTAGAGAGAACATTATAAGCCTTGAACCGGGGGGATTTTCATCATTCATGTACGTAGAACGCAATTTAAACCGAAGCACTTTCCATATTATAATCTACCTGTGCATATTTTCGAACGTTTCGCATTTTGCTCTGCGAGCAGAAATAATTAATGATAATGTTTAAATTTTAACGGAAAAAGAAAGAGAGAGAGAGAGTTAGCGAATTGCAATAATTTCATATCGGGACTAATAGTCCTAAATAAAATGGCACGTTTAATAAACGATATTTTCATTTTGTCGGCGGCATATTAACTGAATTTCACATTCGGTACGAAACAAATGTGCAACCACGACGGCTCATTAATAAATATTGCTAATCTATTTTGCATTTTAATCGACAGCAGTAATTTCATTTAGCCACATTAAAAACGCTAATAATTCGCAATTATTAGCGGCCCAACGTATCAACAATAGCAATATAAACAAACAAAACAAAAAAAAACGTATATTCGCGCGAACGAAATGTGGGACAATAATGGCGATTTTAATTGGATTAAAAACGTTTTGCAAACAGTAATTTAATGAGCGACATTTAAAGAAATAACCCATAAAAAAGGTAAATAATCGCGGATGTGTATTATAACGTAAACTACCCGTTAGAAACTTGAAATTCTTTAAAAACCCCATTTCATGTACAATCACATTTGAGATTCTCAAAGAGTTCTTTCTTCCGCGAATAAAAAGATTCCTCTCTGAATTTGTAACGTTACAAAAATACACCGACAAATAAAAACGGGATTCTTAATGCTATTAAACGAAATTTAATACTGGTACCTACTGCTGCAGTGCTACCATCTCCTTTCAGCGGAGAGCAAAAACATTCAAAGATAAATACGCGACGACAATCTTCCCCATACATCTTTACCCCATCGCTTTTTCATTAAATAAATGATATTCGCATATACGAAAGAGGTAGGACGACGTTATTTGTGTTTATCTTACGATACACGCACGAATGTGTGTGTATAAACCTTAAGTAAATATCAAGAAGAAGAAAAAAAACCTCTTTTCTGCCATCGAATAATAAGGAACAGGCACTAAGAGATCAAACGGAAGAAAGCGAGCAAGGAAAAAGGACCGGGTCGAATTGCAAAGAGAGACGGAGCGACAGAAAAAAAAATACACTTTTAACTGAAAATGCAAATAAGAATGGAGACTCTTTCGGCGAAAAGAAGAGAAAACGAAAATTCACTGTGATTATTTACCGTACTATGTGGGACTTTAAAGAGACGGTTCGTGCAGAGAAAAAATTAAAGTACATCAACTAACGGACGTCGAGAACTTCGGAAGACCGAACGAAGAAGAAAATATTTAATCCACATATCGATTGCGTCGTTCCGAGGGTATTGAAAAAGGAAAACGAAAACGGTCGGAGACCGTCTGCCCGAATTTTCCATCGCTTTTCACCGACGGTACGTCTCTTACAACAAATCGATTTTAATAATATCGGACATAAAGCTTTTTTATGTGCAACGAAATAGGTATTGTTATTATTTTGTTGCCGTTGTTCTGTTAGTAATAGTTTCTTACCTTTAGTGTGTAATATATTGGGTCGTATATTATATTTAGCGGCCGGTTCCTGTCGAAAGGCGTCGATTTTATTCCGCTCGGACGTTAAGTCAAACCTGCGGTTGGAAAGAAAAGCAAAACAAAAAGTGAAAAAAAAAAAAAGAAACGGAAAATAAAATGAAAAATTACACGTCTAATGAATAGAAATTAATTATCGTTTCGCCTTATTCGAAACAAAGTTGGTGAAAATGCCATAAATCTCCCTTTCGGATTTAGTTTTATTCGAAATTATTTCACTTCTTCTATTTTCTCCTCTCCAAACGTGTATTTCGGGTATGACAACGTGCAACGACAGAGAAAAATGCCCGTGGACGTGTATCGTTAACTTCAAAGGTAAAATGATCTAATTAAAAGGGGGAAAAAAATGCTTTCCGCCTAATTATACGATTCGTTTGCATGTATTATTTTTCATTTAATAATCGGTAACGTAACCAAACCGCTCGAGATTAAAGAATCGCACAAAGAACGACGAAAATAACACGCGAAAATTTTATAATCTAACAAGTTATCTGCCAACAAATCTTCCATTCTTCTATCGCAAATATTTGGACTTGATCCAAGGAATAAAAACAGCGACGTGCAGACGAAAACCTATTACAGGGGGCCCTTGAAGTTAAGGCTGCTTAGAAACTGTCGTCAATCGAATAACTCATCAACAAAATGTGATCAACTTCAACAATAAAGCACAAAAGAGAGCCTGCGACGGAACTCGAAACATGCGACTTACATCGGAACGTCGTAACTCGAAACAATTTCGAGCCACCCCTGTATATAGTTTACAATGATAGTGTTGTTAACAATTTAGACGTGCTCATAATTAGACAAGTGGCCATAACCGTTTTTAAAACGTTTAATGCATCGCCATTATTACCGTGAGCGAGGAGAATTTTAAATTTGATTAGCTGCAAACGGTTGTAAATGTGTAATGTTAACACAAAAAAAAACAATGCACTTTTCGGCAAAAGGAAAAAGTGAAATGGCCCTCGGTAAATTTTTAATTCCTTTCATCTCGCCCATTTTTCTTCTGCCACTTCGATAAATGAGCGACGAGAGATCGTAAAATTTAATTGAAATTTACGGAAACTTGTTTATAAAAGTTTCGGGGGAAGCGAGAAAAAAAAACAACAACAAATAATAAAAATTGCTGCTTAGAGAAAGAGTGGTAAATAGACGAAAAAAAAAAAAAAGAAGTGTGTGTGTGTGTGTGAAAGTTATTGTAAAGCGTCTTTTAAAAACCTTTTTCATCGCCACACTTTTTCGCCCTTTCTCCCCCTTACTCTTCGCCATCTGATGATAAGTAACGTAAGCTGAAATTGAGTTTATTAATAACCCACATCTTTTCAACTTCTCCCAGTATCGTTATTACGTCAACATTAAAAGTGGCATAAACGTTCGGTACACGGTTAAAATCATTATTACACATTAAAAACCGAATTGTAATTATTAACGTTTTCAAAAAGTTCCCAGTAAAGTTTGTGCACGAGTTTTAATGAAGCCGAGTAGTATTAGGTTACACGTGGAGTGGAGTTTTGTTAAGTTTACTTACAGCTTTCTTCTCCGACATTAAAAATATTATTAAAGCATAACTTCTTATTCTCATCTGGGATGTTTAAAATCTTCAGCAAAAAATCCAACTTCAAAAGAGCAAAGAGTGTCAAAATCCGCAGACGAGATTTTTTTCTAACACCAACAAGTTAAAGACTTCAGATGTTCGACACCAAATGAAAAATGCGATAGAATTGGCAATAATAGTTAGCAAAAATCGTATAAATCAATGTTGGTCCTTCGAGCCGGATCCACGCTTAAAAGATACGAGAAATTGAACAGAACGTGCGTTTTTTTCTATTCTCTTTTAACAGATAAAAATTATTCAACACCATCCAAGTTGAAGAATAACAATTAGCGTTTAGTTTTACGTTTGATAATTAATCGATGAGAACGTGTCGAAATGTGTTACTCTCGTTTATCGCATAAATTTAACACGTACCAATTAAAGTTTGTCTTGGAGTCGTCGTAATAATAAGCCGTTTCCAAATTAGCCATGTACATATTCCGTTATACTGCGACGCTTGGAAAGTCCTGCAATTTGTAGTAAAACGTTGCAACAGTTCAACTTTCGACTCGTGTAACACGTGCGATTTTAAATTAGAGCGCAAATTTTCTTAAAAATTTTATTGACCGTCTCCAAATCCCGAACGACGGAATTATAACAATACGCGGAGGTGCATTTAAATCGTCAACAATTAATTACGTTTACTTTATTTAATAACGTATGCACTATTGTTTTTATTATTTTTTAAATTTATTTCTTGGTGTCTTATACAAATCGCTTTTCCCCCCTCAAAAGACTTCCTCGCAACAACGGCAATAATAAGAGTTGGAAAAGAAAAGGAATTCGTGGAAGAAGTTTAGTTTCTTAAAGAAAAACACTTGTGGCATGAAAAATTATCGCCCATGTTCGGGCTCGTATCCATATATTTATTCAATTCCGCGTTTTGAATGTATTTTACTTTCTGATGGTATTCATGATATTCATTTTTCCATCTTCCATTTCGACTTCCCTCTTCTGCCTTCTATTCACGACTCATCATCCATGTTTACCATCAACTCCTATCGCCCCAAAATTTCTTTGCCTGCCCTTTTAACTTCAATTCTATTCAACACTCGAACACAATGGCACCGTAGTGGCAGAGTGGAAGGAAAATACTCTCTTAGTCGCATTTTTCACTAAGAAAGTTAAAAAAGTTGCACGTTTATTTATGTACGTATGTTATATATTCCAAGACGGAAAAGTTGAAGGAACTAGAAGGTTGAGGGAAGTGTTCCATTGTCGCGTTTAAAATTCGAAATTGTCTTTCGTTCTTTCAGCAACAACAAGAGAGGGAAAGAGCAAAAAAAAAGTGCCTTTCGCTGCATAACAAACATTTGTAGCGATTTATTCCTACTTATTATCGTAGTTGAAAAGTTGCTGAGAAATGGCGGGGAAAAGTGATGCACTGCAATTTACCTTTTTTCCTGAATTTATAAAACTAAAGCGTTGCAAAAGAATAAAAACTTGCTTTAGAGCAAAAGTTTTTGTGTTCCTTTTTTATTTCATGAAAATTTGTGTCGGTTTGACACAGGTCAAAATTTGACATAACATGGCTTCTGTAATTTACGTAATCAATCTGACAGTTATTTTCAAAAATTAAACGGTTGGCCAATAACAGGCGACAATGAATCAATATGAAGTCATCGACAGTTGCAGTAGAATATTGTGTATCGTTGACACATGTCATTGATTTTGACGTGATACTGCCTTTGACGTTTCAATAGATAAAACGAACAATATTTATTTGCATAAAACGCAATTTGTTGCAAGAAAACACATTTATTTGCAGAAAGACATTCACTAGCTGAAAAACAATATTTGCTTGCTGAAATACACAATATTTTTGTCATTTTTGTGATCACTTCAAAAGCGTTTTCTTTAATTTGTTTGGCACGAAATTCTAGTGCAAAACTAATTTTTAAAAATCTCATTTTCGAGCTAGTTATGATTTGGATACCATTGATGGAAATCAATTTCTTTCGGCTGTTTCTAAGGATGGCAACACTGAAATACCAAATAAAGTGTTGACTGTAATTTTGAACTTTTCAACAAAAATGTCTTGCTTTTTGTGCAACCTAAAATAAAAATTGATGGAAAACCCTCGTATATTCCCACTTTTTCGGTCTTTCCTTCTTCTCCTCGTCTTACTTTCAATATTTTTTTAATCAATCTTCGCAAATTCCGACTAAGGTGTCGTCGCAACTTATTCAAACTCCAAGACATTAATTGCTAATGCAAGATGACTGTTTTAGAGCGTACCGTGTGTTGTGTTTTTCCTTATTGCACGTCGCATGAGATGGATCCTTGATGGATTATATTGTACATGTCGTTAGAAGTAAGCAAAAAATAAATTGCAAGCCCTAGCAAATTATTGCATTTAGAAAAGCGCAATCGCTGCAATGCGACTGGTACCACCACCACCACACACTCTAGCATTATATTGCAGGTATTAAAATATGGATAGATGCAATACTTGTGTGTGTTTGTGAGGGGGTTTAAAGCGGGTTATTGTAACCTCCTTTCTTTTTTTTTCCGCATTTTCCCCTTCACGATACTTTTGTCCGAGGCTGAATTGAAAATTGTTGCAATTTGCAAAATGGTTAATTGACAGAACGTACGTATGGCAAAAGAAATGAAACGTTACCAATTGTTATTGACTTATTATTATTACACGTGTGCCTCGCTCGATTCATGCTCGATTGTTGGTTTTTTTTCGGGGGGTGATTGGTTATTTGGCTATACATATTTTAATCCGGTAATGTACGGGGCATTAGTTATGCTGGGAATGAATGAGAAATAATGATGAAGATAATAATTTAATGGCGACGGCTTTTTGCACCTCCACAAAAAAAAATTTTAATGGCAACAATAAAGATTAACCATTTGAGGCCGTTCACAAATGGAGATAGAGAGAACAAAAAAGCGCGGGCCCGTTCAATATTGGAACAATGAAAATTAAACGTCGATTCTGGATGATTTTTCCAATTGTGCCGCGGCATAAAATTTTAATTTTTCATTTTCCACGGCTAAAAGCAGACTGAAAAAACAATAATTTTTTTGACAATTCCATCATTATTATTATCATTCGCCTGAGTGGCATTGCTTCGTTTTAGTCTTTCAGTTTTTATTTGTGCGCACGCGAAATCCTAATTACAATAATATAAATTGCTACTATAGTAGAGACAAGCTTTCTGGTGCACTGTTCTTTATTTCTTTGCCATTATTCGGCACTTTTTATTGTTTTACAAAGCATAATTTTGCATTATCCGCAATTAGAACCGATTTTTCAGAAACTAGCACATAGTAAAGGAAAACGACCTCAACAATTTGTATAATTTTTGTGTCGGTTTACCTACTTCAGAGTCCCTTCAATTTTACACCGAGGTTTTATTTCAATATTAAATTATGTTAATAAGTGCAGTTTTACGTATTGGGGCAGTTCGATTTGCGTGATATCGAATGAAATCGATTCGATCTACAACCATCAATTTTTCGACATCAATTTCGTTTTAAGTCAATTGTTTCGAATTCCGTTGCTCGAAATCCCACATCTGATTCCTTCTAGCGTCTAACCTGCCGTAACTTCGAGGCATTCAACATTCAATATTCATAGGAAATATTTTATTCTGAAGAGGAAATTTAAAACTTTGGGTTTCAATAAATTGTTGCTCTAAGTGCTGCGACAAAGAAAGTTTTCCAACATAAAACAACCTTTTTGTGTTACTCTTGAACGGGAACTTATTTAAACGTTCGCTATAGGAGTGTAAAACCGTTAAAAAATTATAGAATGTGATATTTTAGACGACACAATCACGTTTTATGAATCGATGCGGCTCCGTGAAGTTTGACTCTACTGTAGGTAGCATCGATGAAATACTCTTCGTGGTTGGATGCCCAATAATAATTGCTAAAATATAATATTGCGTACGTTTTATTAGGGCAATTGAAATTTCTACGACATGTCCGCAGCATATCGTATCCGATTAAAGGCCTATTTATATATAAAATTGTTCGATTGTCGCTCATGGAGGGTCAACCGGAAGCGAAATCAGTTACCATTCAATATTCGACCGAGCGATTAGCGTAATACCCGAGATGCGCTTTACGTGCATGCAAAATGATTAACCAACCCAAAGCTATTATTGTATCGATAAAAGAGAGGACGACAGAGAGAGAGAGAGAGAGAGAGAGGAATATCGCAACATCAAACGGAAAATCTAGAAAAACGGAAATCGCTTTTAACTGATCAATATAATTATTTACAATTTCGCTAAAGTTACTAAAGGGACAAGGTCCATTCTCATTCGATTCATTTAAAACCCGGTAAACTACTCCGCATGACCGCGATATTAACTTTGCGACCGCAAGATGTTAACGGTTTGGAATACAAAATTGTACTATTATTAAATAATACGTGACGATAAGTTTTGGAAAGTGGTTACTATTTTGGGGCCCGATTTAATACTTAAGAGCTACTTATTTGTTTGAGACGCGGACGTCGTCTTCTTCCTCGTACTCCTCCAAATCGTTTTAAACTAGTCTCCGGTACTTTATTTAAATACCGTGTTCCGTAATAACTAAATGTCGAAGACGAACAAGACGGGGAAGAGAAAAAACGAGACAACGCTATATTCGTCGGTCGGATTCATCTCGTCGATCGAAGTTTCTTGCACAACAATTCCTTAATTCGTGCCCGTAAATTACCTGGCTACGGTACATTAAGTATAGGAGTAACGAGACACCATAATTTACCTTGGCTCATTTCTTTCTGCCGTTCCGGCTGTTTTCTTTTTCCACTATTATTATTATTATTTCGGTAAGGTTCGGTTAGTCGGTCGGAGGAAACTATAGAAAATACTTGGGTTACACTTTAATATTTAGGCGTATAAACCGCAAAATGAGGCGAGCACGAAGGGAAGTAACGGGAAGTCAGGTTACCCAACTTCATAACTAAATTAACATAGTTCCGCCGTTGTTAGTTTGCCATTTTACATAGACACACACACACACACACACACGTACACAGTTTCACCAACCTCAACTTACCGCCACTCGTACATATTAGAAGATGTACAATAACTAGTTCTTAAGCGGGGTTCAATATCTTAAAAAAAACCGCTTAATTATGGTCGTTTTTCTTTTGATTGTTGATGGTTATTTATAATTGATATCAGACGCTACGTCTAAAATGTTGCATTTTGTATGAAAACACAAGTTTGTTGATGGACATGATTTAATCGGTCGTCGAATTATCGCGATTTTAATCGCCAAAATATTGGGTTTGTATGCAGAATAAAAAATTAGTCTCCAAATTTTTGTTCCTGGACTAGGTGAATATGGTTTCTTATTTATTCTCACGCAGCTTGTTAAATAATCAGATTGGTATTTAAATCAAAATATTTACCAAGTACGACTTCTTTATTATCTTTTGCATTAGCTATCAAAATTAATGAAAATCCTATAAGCTTGTTGGTTGACTTAGAGCTAAGTGCTATATATAGGCATGACGAGATTCTATTCAATGATGGAATCTCTTAACACTCTTTGAGACCAGCTGGCCAGCATCTTTTCAGTGTTCTGTTGGGTTTGTTACCAATAACAGTTGTAAAATAACGTTGCTGTGTCTATCTGTTCTCTGACAGTGTCGAATGCTAGTTAGATTTTATCACACCTTTCACAAATGGAATTCGCAAGTCTTCATGGAGTGTTAGATTTGTAACGGTACCAGGGGGGCACCAGGTAATTAGACGTAGAATTTTTGATTGGCATCTTTGAATTACAGATACACCCGATTTACTAGCACAACCACATATTTCAATCCCATGAGTCCAAATTGGTTTTAAAATAGTTTTGCAAATCAGAATTTTGTCTTCAAGTTATAATTTTGATCTTTTCCCCAATAACCAAATCAAGTTATTTTATTTTTAGATCTGTCTGCTTTCTCTTTTCGATTACATGCTCATTCCATGTTAGCTTGGAATCTAATTGTAAGCACAGGTAGTTAGCATTAGAGGCTCGAGGTATTTCTTTGTTGCTGAGACGTATTGCTGGACATTGCCGATTTCTCAGTGTAAAATCAATTTGTTTGCTTTTGTTTAGATTTCTTTTTATCTTCCACCGTTCCAACCACATTTGCAGCTCATGTAGATGATTCTGAAGGAAATTCGAGGCTCTTATGAGGCATGCAAGTACTATCATCAGCAAATGTTCCTATTGTTGCATATTGGACACCACGAACATATTTAAATATTAGACTGGCTCAAAAGAATGTTAGTTTTGCTAATAGTCCAGTTGGTAAGCGTTTGCTGTTGCCCCAACAGATAAATTCGAGGAAGAGTCGAGTTATCCTTTTTTTGAAAGTACGCAGCTTTAAACCGCCATGAATTTGTACCCGATTGGACTTTCGATGACTTCCAAACTTTACTGTAGACAACCGAAAAGGATGCACGCGAAATTGGCCGAGCATTGCTCAGCTTTGATTTATCGGAAACAAATTTTGTGTCAGGAAGAAAACGCCAAACGAAAGTTACGTCCGAAAGGGAAGTGCGCCAGAAAAGATGGCAGTCGGATGGAGTAAAACTCCGGACTTTAGGTTGGACGAGGAAGAAATTCGGTTGTGTCGAGTTTTTTGAATTTCTCTTTCGTTTTCCTGGCGCTGTGAGATTATCACGCTGTCTTACTGCAGAAGTACGAACTTTCCTACTCAACTGCAAATTATGCAGGAAAGGAAGTATGGCGATGATATGTGGCAGCTCTAACATGGAGATCTGGCATCGGACTACGTGTTACGTTATTAACCATTTATATCCATAATAACATTTGAGAGTTTGTCAGAAAATCGCCAATTTGTTTTGAGACAGTCTAATACTATTGTCCAATTAATTCGGCTTCCGTCAAAAAAATAAAATAAATAAAATGAAATAACGCCATCAAATACGAATTATTTGGACAAAGGGAATAAGATAAAATTGCGTTCTCGAATCGGCAAAAAAATTAATTAAAACAAATATTCTGTTGATCAGCTTCGAATAATTTCTCTCACTCTCTGACATAATCGTAATTATAAATGATCTTGTATCTGTTAATTCATAAATACGTATTAGCATCGATGTAAATGATTAATTCTAATAAATTCATGACCAATCGGTTGAACAGTTTATTAACGCTCAGATCGAAATTTTCATTTCCTCGCAATCGTCCACTTTCGCATTTCCTGCCCCCCGTTCGATTTCGATAAGGAAAATTGCTCGCTTCCCTACATTGTAGCACATTTTCATCTTTAATGAAAAATAACGAAGAATCGAGCACTTTCCTTCTTCTTCCTCTTTTTTCTTTCGCCTCCTGTTCACAATCATTCTCCTTCCTTCCCGCTTTCGTTCCTTGTTCTTCTTCTTCTTCTGGTTCGCTTTTTTCAAAACTTGTGAAATATAAACCGGATATCGCCGTTTAAAATGCACATCTTTAATATCCATTGTTTTTTTGAATTTTTTAATAAAGAAATTTCCTTAATTAAAAGCTCTCTATAATTTACGTCCCTTTGAGTTTTTAATTTTGAAAAGTTTCTTTTTCCGTTCCGTCTCCGACGCTCGCTCGCTCGTTTCCATCTCTCACTTACGTCGTACGACAAGCTTTGATTTTTATCTAATTATTTTTAAATTGTATGCTTGACAAATTTTCTCTTTTTTTTAGAAGGAATAAAGTGACAAGGGAGAACGAAACAGGAACAGGGGACACCAGCAGGCAGAACGAAAGCGAGGAAAAATTTTGATTGAAGAAAATTTTACATTAAGCATCGAATTTTCGCACTCTGTCCTACAGGAAGAAAAACTAAACACTTTCTTTTTCGTCTGGTTTATGTTGGTTTTCCCTCTAATTTAATTTTCATCATTATTATTTTTAATCGCAAAAGTACTTACACCAAATCGTTTGCCACAAGTGTGAGTGTGTGCGGCTGTGTGTTACATTCAATTTTGCTAAAGTTTAATTGAAAACTTAATTAGTGGTAACAAACGCGTACACGACGATTTGCTTGTTATCAAAATGTTTTGCAATTGTTGGAAAAGTGTTGATGATAAATTAAAAAGTTTTCCATGCTTCTGCAACAGATAATAAAATGACCGCACCGCTAACCCACCACAACAACAACAACAACGTATTCAACGGCAACAACATTCGTATGTTATGCTGTACATTTAAAATAAAACCGCTCACTTAACGTCTTCCCGCCACCTACTTAATATGCATTAGATGGAAATTCTTTTCCTCTCAACTATTCTTCGTACCTAATTTTATTTCGTCTGCCGTCACAGAGATACAAAGCCCTATCAAAAATTAAACAGTTTCCTTATAAAGTTCGAGTGTAATAAAAGGTCGGACAACCTTTTCAGTTATACAGGGTTAACCAAAACGACAACATTTTGGGCTCCTATTGCTTGACGAACGAAAAAAGAAGCGCTGCGAATCTTATAACAATGAAAAAATTGGAACGAAACCAACTCAAAATCTGGCATTTATAAAAAAAGTTATAATCCTCTTGTAAAAGAACAAGATGTAATTTTGAAATAATAATAATCTTCATCTGTTTACTAATTTGCTTCACATTTGACCTTTATTTCAAGCAGGAAAAGTATAAAATTGCTCTAAAACGCGTAGTTAATCTCCTCTGCTAGTCCAATTTGAGATGCCTTGAGAGTTTCTGCTTATGCAAAATGGGGCTACCTAGGTTGGTCAAAAAATATTCCCTGGAAATTTTCTTTAAAAATCCCTAAAGGGAACGAAATTACACATGTTTTTGTGTATAGGACGAGCCATAACAAGTAGTAGTAAACGTCCCAGTCGTAACTAACTTTCGTCGGTTTCGAGTATGATATATCAACGTTCTTACAGGAATAATTCCAACGTCTTTCAGAGGTAGACTTCCACGATACCCATCGTAGCTCCTTGGTTTGTCATCCGCATTTTATAAATTTGCCATCTTCTTAAAGCAGACAAAAGAGCGAAGTCTTCGTCTTTACCGTTTCTTTGCTTTGTTTTTAGTTTTCAAATGGCAGCCAGTTGAAGTTCGAATTCATCCTCAGATTTGTTTCAAAATTTGCGCAGAGCTTCCTTCTACAAAAATCTAGCACGTATCGTAACATTTTTGGATATCATAATTAGTTCAAGAGAAAAAAATATTATGCATCAAAATTGTACACATCCAACTTCAAACAGCTACCGTTCGAAAACTATAAAGAAACCAGAGAAACTGCTACGACAAAAGCTTCGTCCTTTTGTCTGCTTTAAGAAGTTGCCACATTTTTTAAATAAAATGCCCCCAGGAAATTACGTCGACATGCTGCATTTTTAGTTATTTTTTGTTTCGATTTATGTATTAACGCAGTCAAGGGTCCGTAATTACATATCACGTATATTCAGTAATTTTAATTATAACTCAATCAGAAAGATTTGGGTTGTCAATGCAGCATTAGCCAAGATTTGAGGTTAATTGCTGAAACAAAGTAAAGTTTTCTCAAAACAGCAAAACGAGTAAACGCTTTCTTCGTCTAAGATCTCCGATCGTTCTCTTATTGCAAACCCTTTTCCTACACAGAAATCCACTGTCCTCATAATTTGGGTACACCCCGTACGTTTCGAACACACGTTTCCTCAATCGCTCCGGTACTTTCTTGTGAAATTGTTTTGCCCTCGTAACAAAGTACCATTTTTTGTTTTACATGCACGTACCTAGTAAAAAAAATATATGTCCCTCCCCGTGTGTTGTGGCAAGGGTTCCTCTTTTCCACTTTTATTTCCGAAATGAAGTGATTTCGCTACCGTTCCTGTTGCTGCGGAGCGCCGTTTTTCTTCCTCTTCAGAACTTAACGACGCATCCGGCCGTGAAACCCTGTGTTAAACAGATAAAGCAACCAAATTGAATACGTCATGTGGGTATTTACTTTGGCAACGAACGAGATGGAGAGAGAGAGAGAGAGAGAGAGAGCGAGAGAGAGATGATCTTAACCTGCTCTCTTGCGACCGAAAAATAATGACAAAATTTAAATGGAGAAGTTATCCCATTTCCATTATACGTGCGTACATAAATTCTTTTTCCTTCCGCCAGTCGTTCGTCCGACATCGCTCACATTCCATGTTTTACTGGGTTGTGTACATTTTTTTATTTTTTTAAGGAAATTATAGGGGACAGAAAGAACTAATAAAACCCTGGACGAAGAAGAGGAATGCCTCGTTTTAAAGATATATTCGCTGTTTTGCTTAACATAAATATTATAATTTGTTCCATGTAATTGCATTTGTAGATTTTTGGGTTGTTTTCGTCATACAATTAAATTAAGAAACCCTTCATGAAGAATGCCGTTGTAAAAAAAAACGGAAAGTACTCTTCGTGAGTGCCGGATTTTGCCAACGTTCTTAGGACTTTTTCAACCAACCAAGGGAATTTCTTGTGGAGATGTTAAAACATATTATTGTACATAAGAAGATTATCAATCGTCAAATAGTTCGTTTAGCCATCCCGGCACTTATAATTAAAATTTAAAGTTTAATCTGTAAAAAGACTTACAAGTGGCTAAGTCTTTAAGTCCGCTATTTAAACGGTGGTCCCTCGAAGAAAATTGAAGTTGGATAGTAATTTATTGAAGAGACGATTCGACTAAATGTTTTCTGTAAGAAATATTTTCTATTTGGATATGCCTAAATAAAAATGATGATTTCTTAGAGCGATTGGTTTTCTTCACTTATTTAAAGATCAATCCAAGACAATAATTATTTTGCCAATGAAAGAAAAGCAGCAATTAATCCTGAATTAATCGATTGTTTTCGACACGTTCAGCATAATTGCAGGTTTTAAAAACACTTTCAAGTCATACATCTTGACGAGTTGTACTTTAGTAAAAGTTATTTGTGGCTAAACACTAATTTTGAAATAAGTTTACATTTTAAATCAAGAGCAATCCGTTATTATAGCTCCAATGGCAACCTTCTTGTAAATAAGTTTCGGTTTAATTGCGGAAAATTTCGTTACTAAAATTGCAACCAATGAACCGGTACAAAAATGGATAAAAGCAAATCATAAAATTAATAAGAGGAAATAGGAATTTAAACGAAAAAGAAAATTAGAAGACGCTGAATAAGATTTCCATACGTTGCCCTGTTTTCTAAGAAGCAAAAGAATGTAATTTTCTTAGGAAATTACAACCACATAAAAAAAGGACGAATAGATGTTATGCAGATATACCTGAAAGGCGCTGTCAGAAACAAACGTCTCTCCTGTATATTAAACGATGACGAAGAGTTTCTCTCTATTTCTCTCTCCTTCCATCATAATCGCAAGAAAATTTATCTCGAAATTAAACGCAAGATCTGAATTTGAGCTATACGTCTTTAGCTGCGCAAAAAAAAAACGAGAAAGAATTTAATAAGAGTAGGAAACAAGAGAGTTAATCTTTTAATTAAGCCACTATCGATGATAGAAGCGTTTGTTTCGTTGTATGACGTGATTCCTCTTTCATTCGCGCTAATGAAATTGTTTCTGATTAGTGTAATGCCTGCCAGTGGGATATATACCGGGCGTCCAAACGAACCCCTCGCCCCAAAGTGTCACGAATAAAAATGTTTACTAAACGTACGCCGTGATAGAAAACTCCTCTATACACAGCACTTTTGAGGAGGAATTTAGTTATGTGGTATAGGGCGATCAGAAGTAGACACTGCAGCTGTCAAACGTCAAAAACGTATGTCGCCATTACGAAATTCGTTAAACGCCAATAACACTCGAAAGTCGATCGTATTGACGTGTTAACTGATTTATAGTAAAGACGCTTGGCAACTTCAAAGGGATTCTTTTTTTTTTGATCGCCCCGTACCGTTAATGGGTTTCCCTTTTTAGAAAATTAGTTCTTTCACTCTACTAGTATTGTTTTTTTCCCTTTTGTTCTTCTTGTTGTTGCTTAATCGTTTTCCATTAGGTCGGAGCAACAAAACAAAGAGCGTCCACGTGTTCGATGGTACCGGATCGCGAGCGCAAATAAGACAGAGACACGAGCAACATAGGTAAATACGCAGGATGTGTTTGTGCGGGTGGAATTAGAGGGACGGTTGAAATTACTGTGGAAACACAAAAGGTACGAAGGACTCCCTTTTTCATAAAAGGCACGTTGCCGCGGCCTTTTGAACGAACGACACGACTCCTCCACAAAACTCCACCGCCACGTAATAATAATGATAATAATCCCTATATGATTGTTTTAGTTACACCGCCGTGGATTCTAATTGGAATGCTTAATTTCGTTGACTCCCGGTTTTGGCGGACTTAAAAGGATAAACGGCGACGGTTCATTGGGATTTAAATTGTCTGCTACCCGAATGTATGATGCGATTAATATTTGCGATTACGGTTAAAAGCGTTTCGCCATCAAAATTGGCGCAACGAGAGAGAAAGAGAGAGAGAGAGAGAGACAAAGGGTAAGAGAGAGATTAAAAACTCGATAAGGGAATTGGAAATTGCGAGATTTGCATTTACGTTACATGTCACAATGTTACGGTAGGTTAGGATTTTCATTTCGATGCGAGCACTTGAACGTGCGTTATGCTTCGACGAATTTTTCGCGGTACTTTTGTTTCGGTTAAATATAAATGTTGGGTCCTCTTTGATGTTGTCTAATTTCAACGAGGGGGAAAACGTGCGACGACAATTGCAAAATGAACGGCATGCTGCACGTAATTCGCGAATCGCAATTCAATTCGTTAATAATCGAAACGTAATTGAAAATTATTATAAATTTTCAATTACGTTGAATAATACTCGCAAAAGCAATTTCCAAATAAGATGGTCAGTATTATAATGGGAATGTGGTCATCCTGTACATGTGCGTATAGACATACAATAATGATAACAATAATATAAGCTCCCTGCATCCCTTTGTTATCAATTCCAATATAGAAATTCCATTGATTAAACAGAATGTGCGATAATTTCAAATATAATTAAATTTCGCAGCAACTAAAACGCACACATACGCTTATTGCAGGCTTTATTGTTATTTTTTTTTTTCATTTTCCATAGGATAATAATAAAGAAACACTTATTGTCACATTCCACTTAAAGGGCCTGAAAATTTTAGCAAAATTAATTTGTGTTACATTTAGTTTTGCCGTATTTTTCAAAAATGTCTTTGATTTATATAAATTTTCGTCACAAAATCAATTGGTGCATTCAATAAGGCTTAAAATTATGAAATACGAATTTAATCACATTATTTTAAACGAAAGTTACGGATAAAAAACGAAAGTTGTCAAACTTCTGACCGATACTGTATAGTTCATTCTTCACTTTCGTCATCTACGATATTAACGACACAATTCCAATCTATATTCACTCCACATCTACTTTGTATGCACATTGTACGCACGAATAATAATAATGTTGTTGATGCCGAAGGTCTTCTACCCGTTGTTAATTTACCGCTCAACTCGAGTGTACATGTTTATTAAACCGGCGATAAACTGCATGCAGCAGGTAAGACCGCGGAGCAAGTGAATAAGCCATCCAGCAGGACAAGCCATTCGTCCTATTATTTAATAATCTTCGCGTCGAAGAAGAGACGAAGGACTGAATCTTGGGCTAAATACGTAAAGACGGAAAAAGGCAGCGGGCGGGCGAGCGAGGATGTTGAAAGGTTGTAAACTTGAAAATGTTGTTAATATACGAGCGAAGTTGACGACGATACGCCAACAGCAAACATCGTCGTGAAGATAGAGGCTGAAGAACTTTTAATTAATCGAATTGACGAATTTCATTACTTTAACTTTATTGCAAAATAACAACAGTTTCGGAATTCTAAGAAATTAATTAACCGCGGCAGAAGAACCAAGTAATGTTAAATGTCGATTAGAATAGTTACAATAATTAGAATAATCCTCTTTTTTAAATTTAGAATTCCCATAGACAATTTCCACACTCAAGGGTACCGTATGTCCAATAATTGATTGCGATTTTATTTGCTCAAAAGTTGCCAATTGTTAAAATTCAAATTTACAGGCGCGTAGTTTTCAAGGAAAACCATAAAACGTATTCGATTCGAAAATATAACGATTTAAAGAAGTAATTGTTACCAAAATAATATTTTTCAAGTATTACCAACTATTCTAAAAAAAAATGCAATGATTTATTGACATATTATGGCGTGTGTCTACAATTGATTCGGACTTTTTCTCCTAATTTGGCAATATTACACACGTTGGCATACCTGCTGAAATTCAAATACACATTCAAGACAGAACGGATACGAAAATAATTTAAAGAAATCAGTGCTAACAAGAAATTTACAACGATTTTCGTAGTTGTAGTAATTAATTGTGACTTTTTCTCATAAGTTGTCGAATTCAAATTTACCGATGCATAGTTCAAACATAAAATGACAAAAAAGCACCAAGCAATCGAATTAGATTCCAAAATAATTCAAACATCAATATTACCACAGTAAAATTTATTGAGATGTTTTAGTGTGTCAGTAATTGATTGTGACTTCTGTTATATGTTAGTAACAAATACATACGTTGGTGTCCCTGCTCAACTTTACAAACGCTTAGTTTTTAAGTGAAAAAATAATAAAAAAAAGAAAAAATAATTCAAACGTCAGTGCCGCCAAAGTAACATTTAAGAAGTATTGCCAACTAATGCGAGTAAATCACCAACATATATTGACACGTTTTATTTTGTTTTGCAATTGCTAAATATTTATTATTAGTATTTGTATAAATATTTATTAAATTTTACAAAACAGAAAAATCCTTTTTGCTCGTAACACTCCTACCAACTTTATATTCAAGAATTGTAATTCAGGTTGTGGTGCCACGAATTGCTACAATTTTCGCTTAGCCGATTGCTATTCAAATAGTAAATTATAATTATAAACCGGGCGAAAATTCACAAATAATATCCATTCTAATGCGATTAATGGAACACAGCAAGAAAAGGTAATCCGCGACGTTCTATTTGCCTTGGACAAACAGTCTGAAAATTTAAGTGTACGGTCCTAGCGCCTCCGCCAAAAAGTTCGCATTCGCAACGTAATGCAAAACTATACGAGTCAAGGCTAATGGAATAGAGGGAGGGTTTATTATAATAATATCAAAATTACATGGTAGTTATTACAGGCGCAAATAATATTTATTTTCGCGAATCGTCTCTTTGTACGTATGTGTGTTCGCGTTAAGATTAGCGGAAAATCGTTTGTAATCTTCTAAAATCCACAGAAGCAAACACGTATTCGGCTTAAGATGGAGGCAGCACACATGTAAGTTAAATTAATCGTGCATTCACCGTTATGCAGGCCTATGAATTAATAACAAGGGTTGCGGTTGTATTGTCTGCATATTAGATTGTCACCAGCGTTAAAAAGAGATACATGTAAGTAAGTGGGCGATAGTGGTGGTGCAGGAGGTGGAATGAGCAAAAGATAACTTTTGGCTTGAAACAAAGAGAACATTGGATAAAATATTGTGGTTCTAGCAGCTGGAGATGGGGAGCAAGACTTTCGAAATGCGAAATCTGTTTATTATCCTCATCCTTAACTAGTTCCCTTGGTCTTCCCCAGCTACATACACAAATAGTGTATTAAACAAACATAGCTGTACAGGTAAGTACTGATAATACTTCGTGTAATTGTATATGATAGTGTGAGTCGTGGTAAATACTGCACATTGAAGGTGATAGATCTTGGCAAATGGTATTAAAATATTAACATTATCATATGTTTAAATTTTGATTACAGAATTCAAGTTGATTTAACTGTAGGATCATGGAAATGGAGGAATTATTGCGAGCCAACGAAGTTGATTGGCCCACAAGCTTTTTACAACATATTGCGACTCATAACCAAAGAATTTTTCTTCTAAGTTGCTTTCCCTATACGAAAATCAAAAATAGTTCAAAGTAAGTCCAGCATCGAGCATCAATCAAATTCTGAGCACACAAACGGTACAACTGTTTATGACCAAATTGAAATTTTCCCGTTTAGCATGGGATGTAAGTCGCGTCGTATCAAAAACCAACAAATTGCTTTTTCAACAATTCTGCTCAAAAACGTCTTGGGAAAATGGAAATTAAACTATTTTTATCAAATTACCGAAATCAATTGTCGAAATTAATTGGTGACGGGCAAAAATATGAAGAGAATAGGTAAATTGACATGCCATAAGGTATCAGTTGAATAGGATTGACAAAGAAAAGTCAAATTATAAACTAAGTTTAACCAAAAAAGAGACGCTCAAAACTCAACCAAAATAAATTCTTGTTTTGATATTTTAAGATCAACTTACAATTAGACTGGAATTTGGGCTACTCGACTATCACCTTTTCTGTGGGTATAGATATGAGAACTTGAAAAAAAGAGTAATTGTAACAATTCATAGAATTCAAATGGTTGACTTGCCAAATAATATTTCCATTTATTTATTTATTTTAATGTTGCTACAAAAAAGCTGTTGACCCATTCTAAAAAAAAAATAACGATATTTCAAAAATTCATTTGCCAAATTGAAATTAGCCCTGCGGATTAGCCCTGAAGAGAACCTCTTCCCCGTACAACTTTATTCGCGCTCGTGATTGCTCCATAAATAATTGAACAGCACGAAAAATTAGTAATTGAAAGTTTCGCCGGGTTTATTTCAAATTCCATTTTAATTCTACTGGATTCCCCTTACCGATTTTCCGTTGCTTTTTCCCTGCGCTCGCAGTTTTCTTATAAATATTTTAATTATAGGCCTGAAGAGGCAAACGACTCTTTTCAGGAAACGATTAAGTAATACTCGAAAATGAAGTGTACCATTTGGGCAATATATTAAGGTGGTTTACTTTTGGAGGGTGGAGAAAGGGTGCAAGTGAATTGCAAATAATACCATAAAATAACAAACATTTGTTTCGTTTTCTCCACATAAATATGGCACCGAAGCCAACCTGTAAAGGTGTACGCTTGTGGTAAATAGCATTTGTTCATTTCGTGCTGCTTTTGTAATACTAAAACTGTGGGCAAAATGAAATCCCTCGCTGGGACACAACTAGACCTATACAATAAATACATGTACGGCTTGAATGGTGCAGAACAATGATTCATTACAATGTTTTGTTTAACTAGACGATTGTAATACGTACCATTATTAACATTTTAACTTGAAAGAGCATTTTAGTGGCAACGGATCAGTTCGATATATTGGGATGTCGAATTAGTTCTCGCAATTTTCCAATAGACTGCCTTATCAGACTTGGCTGCGTGTAGTTTAAATTGATAATCAAAAACTATAAGCAAGTTTGAAATTCAGCGCATTTAATTTTGCCCAAGAGAAAACAAGTTTCTTTTCCATAGTGTTAAACACGTTGAATTTTATAACAAAAACAAAAGAATATTCGTGCGGAATTTTATTGTACTACTTTATTTATAAAAATAACTGTAATTCAAACTCACTCACTCTGGCCGAAAAAACATCCAGAGATTGGTTTAGACGCTTCAAAAATAATGATTTTGACACTGAAGATAAAGAACGCTCTGGCGCAACGAAAAAGTTTGAAGGCGAAGAATTGGAGGCATCACTTCATAGTGACTCGTGTCAGAGGCAAGCTGAACTTGTAGAATCATTAGGAGTTGACCAGACAACAGTTTCCAAACATTTGAAAGCATTAGGGATTATTCAAAGGCAACGACATTCTTCTCATGTGTGCCGCTTCAACGGCAGAAAAGGAAATGTTTTTTTTTGCATCGAATCCTCACTGGCGAAGAAAAGTGGATGTACTACGATAACGCTAAGCGTAGAAAATCTTGGGGTAAGCCCGGCCATGCATCGACATCGTCAGCAAAGACGAATATCCATAGTTCCAAGTTTCTGATCCGCATTTGATCGTTTTTCCAAGGTGGAATTCAAATGTTACCAGAAAGTTGGGAAAAGTAGTGGCTAGTGATGTAGAATACAGTGAATGGCGTGTCTTTTATTATCATTTCTTAAATATCCCTAGAAAACAACGAGAAGTTATTCAACGCCCCAATAGTAACATCTACTCTACTCGTTAAAGAGATATTGAAATTGAGTATAAACATTCTATTCTGGACGCACAGAATTTTATCGAAATAATTTTTGAATTTCTGAGGAAGAAAAATGTTAGTTTCCACCATCAAATTGATTTCCATCACGTTGTAAAAGACAAAGAAAACATAAAATATTGATGGTAGTAATTCGATAAAACGACGATAAATTAAACACGAATTCGTAAGAAAAGTAGCAGACTAACGAACATTCAATTTTTTACGGTTTTAAATTGGTATTTAAAAAAAGCAGAACGAACTTAAATAAAACATTAGTAAATCTGATTTAACTTATACTTTACAATAACTGCAAGCCTCCTTGGAAGTGATAAATGCTTCAACTGCCTTTTTGTTGCTTACGCGTTTGCCTCTTTCTAATTTGCTTCTCCAAGTGACCAATTGGCTTTGTATTTGGGCTCAATTCTTAGTTGAATATTTTTATTTCCTTTTAGAAAGTTTAAATAAACATTTTGGCCTATATTTGCCTCAAGGAATTTTCAATCGCCACCATCGCCGTACACTCTGAAGTAGCATCGCAAGCTACAACAACAATTGCTCAACATAATTTACTGTTCCTGATCAGTTTTTCAGAAGGTCATTCTCATAAGTTTACGGTATAATTCTTCTAATTCTTGTGGCCTTTCTATAATAAAACGTTAAAATTAACTTTTATCCTCGAATATTTTCCAGTATTCCATTTACTTTACTTTTCTGGCTTTACTTTTCCTGGCGAACAAAATGTATTTTTTGCAGCATTTGAAAAAAAGTAGCAGATGTTAATAGCAAATCCTTTAATTTCGTTTAAATTGACAATGACTAATAGGAAAGTAAGCCGCCGCCCATCCGCCTATATCCAAATCGTTTTCGTATTAACTAAGGGGCCGGAATAATCTTCTTAAGTAGATCAACTTTATTATTATGCACAATACGGGATTAGATTAAGATTACAGGAAAAATAACAAAAAGAAGAACGCAAACAAAGCAAATTATGATGGGTACATTATTCATTTACGCGTTCAATGGGAACTCGGTGCGAATAAAGCTACAGATACATTGTTCGTTATAAATCATTATTTACATAATAATCCACGTACATTCCTTGATACACTTAAGCAACCCACAAAAAATGGAAAAAAATCGTTGCACCTTCACTCTGTGATCGATCTTCTTTATTTATTTCCATAAATTTATTCGCTTTTTTTTTGTTCGTCAACCACTTGGTTGAATAATAGATTCGTTGCTGTTGTTGGTTTATTTTCTGCCACCGATATATTGAAGGAGGTATTGTACGTTGGCGAGGGATCGAGGTTAAAATGGGAAGAACAAGTATGAATAGGAAAATTTGCTTATCAATTTCGCACCGTTTTATAACATGTAAACACAACACAAAGGGAGGAGGTGGCGAGAGAAGAGGAAGAAAATTTATGTAACGCGAGCGAGAGAAAAAAAAAAGACAAGTTGTATACAGCCATTACCATCGCGAAAAGCGATTTTGCAATACGGCTCCTACGGTCCCTTTAGAACGATCAGTCTTACGAGAGGTTCGTCTTTGGCAAAACTCCAAAACTCGCTTATTATTTCCCATCCACATAGTACAAGTTGCTTTTCATGAATAATGCACGTTTGATGTATACGTAATATGCAACCGGTCATTTATATAAAGGTAGAAATTACCTTTAATCCCGTATTCGAATGAAGGGAATTCATTGCGCGCATATTCAAATCGTACGAAATAATTAATTTCTTTCCATACATTAATACGAATCCATTCATATTCGTCTTGGATTAACTTGATACGAATCACTTTCAAGAGACGTATTTTCCTCATCTTTAATTCGACTGAAATTGGAAGGAACATAAGAATTGAAAGAGAATTATGCAAACTTTCGATAATTTAACATTAAAAAGATGCAACACTAATTAAATCTCTAAATCAAACGTTCTCACTACGATCTTTCGCAACGCAACTATTTAAAATTGCAAAATGTCGCTTACTTTAAATAACGCGTAAATGATTTCTTAAGACCAAACTGTCATGTCCAAAGTTAACAAACCCCTTCTACTTTCTTTTGTAAACAGAAGTTATTGCTTTTTCGTGTTCTGGTGATAACATAAATAAAAATTACTGAATAATTAATATCAACAAACGGTTTGTAAAGAAAAAGGACCTGGTCAAATAAAGTATGCGTGTGCGTTTCCGCAGCGGAAAGTTTTTATAAATAATAAAGAAAACTCGTCCATTATAATTTCCATCGAGAGGCTTGTTTTTAATATACACAAATAAATAAATAAAGAGCAAACTGCCGAGAGAAGACAGAAAAATAACTCCACAACAAAACGGGAAAGAAAACAGTGACCCCTCAAATAATAATAAAAAAGACTACAGGTGAGTTATTCATACCTCTTCATCCAAAATAGCGACCGGAATTTACGAGGAAGTATGAAAGAATTACCCCCGAATGTGAAGAGAAAATAAGCGGCGCGAGAGAGGGAAAACAATTAAAAACTCGTGCAAAACAAACTTTCCATCATAAATTTGCACATATTCCGTGTGAGGGAAAAAAATAAAAGGCCTTTCCTCAAAAAAAAAGGGAAAATAAATCCGATAGAGTCCTAAAATAACTGCCGGTACGACCGAATCCAAACACACCCGAAGTGAAATTCATTACCATATCGAATCCATCAAAGTAGTGGGCTCTTTATATTTGCTACATATACGTGTATGTACGGGACGCCCAATTATACAAAATTTATAAACATTGAGCTCGCCCATCTGCATATACACATCCATCCGTCCATCTATATACCCATCCGTAATCCCTGTATGCGAAAGTTTGCAATAGAGGATAAAAAATCGTTTTAGAGACGGCCTCAATTTTCGCCAAAAATTTTAATAATAAAGGGACATCGACTTATCCACGCAAAACGAAATTGCTATTAAATAAAAAATACGAGGGTAATTACAAAAAAAACTATCCCCGAAGCAAAAGAACATTTGTAAGTTGACAACGACAAAGTTTCTTGTCCATTCGTACTCTCTGAGTGATACGAAACTAAAATTTATTATTGCACCGAAAAATTGACAAGATCGTAAAGTACTCTAGTTACGTCATCTAACCTATAAACTACCGACTTCTAATTCAAAAATATTGAAAAAAACATATCTTCAGCTACAGTTCAAACTGAATTTTTCAAACCAAACAATCAGCCGGAAAAACATTTGAAACAGATTAACATTTTGGATTAGGTTCATTTGAAAAATAAAATAGTCTGACAGAAAAGTGTAAAGCACTAGGTTTTTAAGCATAACTTTTTTCTAGACGATGCTAGAAAGATGAACTTGATATTTTTGGAATCAGAACGACGAGTTGAATCGAACCATATATATACTTCTTGATTTATAACTTAAAAAAAGAAACAATAGCCCATAATGAAAATGTCACTGACACAAGAGTATAAGGCACTTAACAAAAAATATATTTAATAACGAATTTGTTGGCCATCTTTTTGAATAAGTGTAAAAACAAGATCATTCATAGATTCAATTAGCGATTTGAGATATGATTGGGGAATTTCATGCCATTCCAAGCTTATCCCATTATATGACACGTCTTTCATACCTACGTGAATTTCTTTCCGAATTACCCTCGTAGATTGTGCAAAGTGTTCATGTGACCAGGAGAAAAAAATAAATGAAAACTATTCGAAAATGTGAAAGAGCCTTGGACTTGCAAACAAAAAATAGGTTTCTAAACTTGCGAGAGCAAATGTAACTAACACTTACGGTTTGTAGGACAAGGCGAGTGATGGAAACGGGGGATGCGGCGCGCCCTTTTAAAGTGTTAACCACTCGAATGCATTAGAATATCGTGCGGATTCTCGTTAAAACCGGGGCACCCCGACGATGCTGATTTCAATTTTAAATTGCCCCTTTTGCAGGTTACTGGAACGCACTCGATTATAGAGAAACTTTCAACTTTAATTTTAGCTGTCGTTTTTGTTGGTGGAGGCGCCAGGTATAAAACACGACAGCGGAGTTTCTACCTATTTTTGTGTGTGTTTGTAGACGCGGAAATAATATTTTCGGACGCATGAACTTCACGCCGAAGGTCAACGCGACATAAACTTTCGGCCCTCTAAATGTTGATTATGTGCTTTCGCCGTGGGGAGAGTAACGAAAATAAAACGGGGAACGAACAAACGCGGAAGTTTTGCGTTATTTATTTCGCATTCGGTCGCTTGTTTTTGACGTGCACCCTAATAAATATTTAATCGCCAAGTGCCGGGTCGAAAATAATAGTAAAGAAATTGGGCGAACGTAGATCGAGGAAGACGAAAAAATTATTCGTCATAATTCATTTCGCCTAATCTCCTTTATATCGAGCACGAAGAAAGACGATTTTTAGTTCGCTTATAGTATTTTCGCTCTCCTAAACTTTGGCGTTCGTCTTCTTATTGCCACCCATCTCACCTTGACTCTGTCATGAAATATCGCCACCATTTTCCACGTGCAACAACTAGAAGCCGGAAAGTTTTTTATCCCCCGTAGATGATGGAGAAATAAAAGTAAAACAATAAGCGACCAAAAATAAAAAATAAAACGAGAAACACAGAAAACTATTGCCATGAAAATATTATCCATTTTTCATAAAAAATCTCCCATGGAGAATAATTCAGAAGGAGACAGAAAAAAATGGAATGGCAACATTAAACTTCCACGTCAAAGTAAGAACTATACTTTAAAGAAGAACAGGTTTGGCAATTGCTCCAATTCGCTTTCTCCTCTAGTAGATAAACTTTCCTCGACGGTTAGCTAATCCCTTTGTTTTTCATGTACGAAGGACCTACTTAACACTATCGATTATTGTCCTCCACTCCAAACAAGATAAAACGGTTCTCTTATGTAAATTACAGTTAACCGACCGACTCACCCAGACAGAACGTACTTTAAGGTGAATCTAATAACCACAATTATGCCATATCGAGAGGGTAATGATGGAAATCCTATATCGTATTAGAGACCTTTACCGTTATTCCCCCCGTTCACCCATACCACTAAATGGCACTTAAAGTCTGAGAGTATTCTATTACAACATTAAAAGGAATCATCCCTCTAGGAATTTATTCGCATCTAACGTTAACCGAACTCAAGGTATAGTACAAGAAAAACTTCTCTTTCTTTCATTGTTCTTCTCCTGAACAAGGGAAAAAAGTGGATTCGATCAAATTTCGCTTTTGAGTTTCGTCTCGTCCGTTAACAAACCGTTGATTAACATCGGCAAGTCGGAATGATTATGGACGCGCTAAAAGTGTGATGTTGATGGAAACGTTGATGATGATTATGAGTGCAGACGCCGTTTCATGGTCGATGTTAATAATCGTACTTTACGCCCAATAACATTTTATATATATTAATGCAACGTCATAACTATGAAGGGGCCACTTCGAATACGACTAATGGTGTTGCCGAAGTCGGTCAACGTAAAGCGCGACCATAATTAGCGTTACGTTTATTGCGGATTTGAAAATTGTCACCGTATCGTCGATGTGCATGATTTAATTAAGTACAGACCGAAAATTATTGCCAGTGGCGAAGGTTAGAAACAACTCTTTGCAATTTGTGCCAAAATCAAAAACTTTGTTCTTTTTGTATCTGACTCCCTGCGAAATTGGAACTATGCTCGAAAATTGGATATTAGCCATTTTGATAAGAAACTCGTGGCAAATATGCGATATGCATTAACGCATGATCTTATTCAAATAGTTTTAAAGCCGAAAATTTGGATTCGAAGATGACTCTGAGGTTTTGCCTTTTAGTTCGATCTGCCTATGAGAACAAAAACGTATCCACTCTGAATATCTACATACGAAGATATCGAATGAAGGGCTAATAGGGGGTTTTCCAACAGAATGTGGCAGAAGTTCAATTAGATTCAATGAGACAACTGACAGAGTTGCTGGCTATTGGATTGGCATAGGCATAGGCAGCTGTAGTTCAAAGATAGCCCAACCTCAGACGAAGTTTGGCTACAGACTTTAGCTTTATGAGCGATCGCTTTGAAACAATTTAGACGACTTTTGCGAACTTTTGAACGGGTGTTTACACGATTTCCTCGGAATGCGAAGAACTTGGAATGACAATTTTCGTTTAAGCAAAATTCAACGTGAAAGAGAGCATTTCGAAGGCTTCGAGATCCTCTAAAAAAAAATATCATGAAATATATTGTTTACTACGTTCAAAATTCAAGGAAATAAAATACACAACAACACCAACATACATTTTTGGTTGGCCATAATAATTAATTTAGAATTTTCACAATGTTAGCATTGCGAAAAAAAAAAAAAGAATTGAAAATGGCGCAAATTTCAAGTTAAATTACTTTAATAAACAAACAGTGAAACTAACTTGTATTATAATTACAGGTTGTTGCTGTTGTTCTTGCTGAAAATAAGCCAGAACCAATTGTTTTTCTTTGCAACAATAAATGTTTATTTAATACAGGTTATATAATGTACCATAAACAGCAACAATATATACAACGACCCCTATTGTGAAAATAACCTAATTATTATTATTAACAATTGCGCAAAAACGTCTGTACGTGTGCACGTAATGCACGTTTAGCGAAAATAATTTCAAAATAACGGTACAAAAGAAGAAAATTGTATGAAATCAGAAACTGCTTAACAACTTCCACGCCCCACAAGTGGTCCACTTATAATTTTCTTTCTTGCCATTAAAACGAGGCACAAACTCTTTTCTTCGGTTTTCCCGGATAATTTTAATTCGCCGCACCGAATTATTATCATCACCGTATATAAATATGTACGGTGACGTAAGAAGAATCCGGCAGGATTTTTGGGGGACGGCGATATTCAATTATTAAACGACGTAATAATGTCGGGGCATGAATAATAAGTCAGCCGTGTGTATATGTATGGCCGTGAGGTGAGTCCGAAATGCATAATAAATGAAACGAAACTGTTTAATTATTACAACGAGCAGTGGCGGCGGCGTTTGTACAAGAGAGATGAAAAAAAAAAGGGAAGAAACAATGTGGTTAAGCAAAAGTGTGTGTGTGTGTGTTGCGAATTTCCGTTCACCATGTTAGGGCAAAAGTTGTTTTATTTTCCGCCCTCCTTCCCCATCGAAAGTTATATATGAAATTGGACCCTTTGGAAGGGGGCAAGAGAGCGAGAACGAGGGAGACATCAGAATAAAAATAGTGATCGGCGAATGAATGGCACGCGAAACTTTTTTTTTCTTTTTTGCAAATTTCCTTGCCTCGCCGTTTCCCCGCCCCACTTTCCCCATTTTCTTCTTCTTCTGTTCCCACTTTTAATTTTATTTTTTTTCGTCCCATTGTGACTTGTTACGGACGTCTTTATTGTGTCGCCCAGTTTCTTTTGTTCGTTTTACCCAGTGCTTTACATTATTTCGACTTGATTAAATGCGAAATACTCATTTGGGTTACTTCTCTTCTTTTTTCGCCACTCTTATTGTTTTACGTTACTTCGTTCTGCACTTCAAGGGTGCCAACGCATTTTCCCTTTTCCGTTTTCAACGTACAGACTTGTTTCGAATTGCAACTCGCTAAAACTACTGCACTGACCATTATTTATTCGAGGCATTCGGTCGTGCGAGGGGGGAGCATCAAATTGTTCGATTATTGATTGAATAGCCGTTTTGCTTCTCTTTGAAAAATCATCAAGTTTTTCTTTGCTTCGATTGGGAAAGCTTTTCAATGCTACATTCACGTCCTTTCATTCTGCGTCGCCATCTATGGGGCAAGAAAATCTTTTGTTCTTATCGTATGGCAAAAAAGAATTAATTATAAAATTAAATCTGATTCGATGGATTCCCTTTTTGCTCGTTGCCAATTTTCTATGGATTCGAATAGATTTCTCCCTTTGTTGCGTTCGAAATGTCAAATCCAATCGATTGGACAGTTAAAAGCGCCGTTCATAAATAGTTAATTTAATGGGGAAAAATTAATTAAATCCACGTTGGATTTGTGCAAAAGACATTGGATTAAGTTGAAGGGGGATTCGATCGAAAGACAGAAGAGATTCTGTATAACACCGTGGGCTATTGTGTTTAAAAAGCAATTCTATCAAAAGAGGTGCTTCTTTTATGTTCGACGAGCAAGAAAAATGCTGGTAAAGAGCCACTAGACGAGCCGAAGAAGAGACCAAAAAGAGGAGAACACGGGCGAAGACGACGGCGGCGTCGTGGTTTCAGTTTTCAACACCAGAAAATTTATGGCTTAACTTGCGTTCAAGTTGGCGAAAACACTTTTCTCCCTATTTTCTTCTGTTTTTTTTTTGCGGTGGCTCTATTATTTTAAAACTCCGTATATCACGTTATCATTATAATTTTATCTATTCAAAATAGACCATCGCTATTATTATTATTATTATTACGACTACTCTTTCACCGGTCGGTTTCTTTAACTTTCTACCCTCTCTCGTTTGAAAAACGGCACCCCTTTTTTCTTTGCCTCCTTTTAAAAGTCGAAACCCTTATATGAAAGTTTAACCGGCCGTCGCCATTATATTGCGAAATTAAAGTTTAAAATCTCGTTTCGCTTATATTATATTATTCATTATTACATTTCTGCTCGTATTAAATAATGCACAAAGCAAATTTAATCCCGATGTCTTACACACGTAATCTGTCTTCACTCTTATGCGCGGGGAAGATGTTGAAAGAGTAAAGGAAAAAAGGAGAACGGCACAGTGAAAATGAAGGGAAACCCCACCGAACGCTAATATGGGAATTAGATATTAATCTATAAATCCAAAGTCTTTTCCCTATTCTTATTCCATCTTCTATCATCAAGATTGCCTTCATTCGTACAATCTTTGCGCTACAATATGCTACATTTTTCAATCAGTCTGATACTTTAAATTACCTTAAAAAAAAGTTGAAACCTGTTTTCTTGTTTCAGCAAGAGGTTAGTCGTGGCAATTTAGCAACTTGCTGAAACCTTTGGGCAAATTTCGTAATACTTTTGGCTGTCGAACCATCAATCAAAGCTGCTTTGGATTCAGTCGAAATGAATCGTAAGAATTTTGCAAAAATAAAACTTTTGTTTTTAATTTTGTTTTTAACAAAAAACAATAACTATTTTTAAAAAAGTTCATTTAATATAATCACACATTAAGAAAAGACTTAGTCCAACCGGATGTGTACAGTTCCTCGAGAAGATGATGGTTAAATTGCATTCATAGCGAATCCATCATCGAAAGACGTCCGACCCTAAAATACTTGGCATGCGATTCGTTTGGACCGGCTTAAGTTCGAATGCACATGCATGCATGCATTTTAGAGTAGATAACCAACAAAAAGAAAATAACAGTAATTTAGCATGATCGATGGAATTTCGGCGTACGCGAAATAATTTGCAAGAGATGGAAAATAGTTAAATAAGATTTAGTAATGGAAGAAACAAATAAATATAACTCACCTTGATGCGTCTAAGTACATTCAATCCCCTAAAAACAAAGAACAGAGAAAAGTAAATTAAAAAATAATAAAAGTAATAAATAATATACAGAGAGTTGAAAAATAGTAGAGAGAGAAAGAGAGATAGAGAGAGATTTCAAATGTCAGTAATAGAGTAGATAACGATTGTGTTTATGAGTAAAAAAAGCAGCAAGACGAAATCGAAAGTTTATTTCCTATTTCGATCTTTCCAAATTCATTCCCCCCAAAAGAAAGATGCGCAATAAATGGTGTAAGAAAGAGCGACATAGAGAAAAAGGATGCAGATTTGTTTTGCAAATGATTTTCCTCGCGGGAAATACATTTTTCCTCGTTATTGCTGGTTTACAATTAATTAAATGAAAATTGTATTAAAGTACAGATTTTTCAATGCTAACACCGAAAAAAAAAAAGGCACTCATTATTCTTGCGTGGATCAGAATAAAGTGGCTGCCTGTATTTCCGGACGTCGATTCCATCAAAGACACAGAAAAAGTGGCAAGAGTTTCGAGCATAGTCATTCATCTAATTAAATAATTGCAAACGAATGCAATTATCTAATTTCTTAAAACCAAATATCATAAAAATAAATCAGTTAATTGGATAAAGAAATCAACTTAAAAGTCAAAGAGGAAATACGCGATCGCATTCTATCGACTGTTGCAAAAAGAAATAAAAACACAAACAACCACGATTATTAATTCCATCCTTGCACGGAAAAAATTCTAATTTCGGATGATATTGACGAAAAGGAATATAAACACGTAAAATAAATACGGAAGAAAGAAGTAAAATAAAAAGTTATAGAATAAATAAAAACAGAAGCAAAAAAAGAACCGAGAGAAATCCATCAAAACTCAATTTATAAAGTGAAACACAAAGTCTCATTGGACTTTTGCCTTTCGACATCGATATCAGTCGAATAACCGAAATTTCCCTCGTATTTTTGCTTTTTTTGTCAACAGCAAAATAAATACGACGAGACGTTACTTTTATCAAATCAAAATAATAATAATGAACAAGAACCGCAAATTATTATTTAAATCTAACAAGATTCGCGAGCGAAACTTTTTCAATTTTCAAATCGATAATAAACGTTGTGGCACAAATATATAGACTAGAAATAGGAAACGTAAGATGATGATAATAATAAAATGGCAAAGTTTTAAATTCAGTCTCTCACTCTCTCGTTCCATTTATCTATCTCTATTTTATTATTGCCACACGTTCGCATAAAATCCTATTACCGCAAATATTCATTTAATTCGAGTAAATGAATTCATAACAATTTATTATTACGAAATGGAATTGAATAAACACGTTTTTTTTTGCCATTAGATACCAGACGAGCAAAAATCACTAGTTTAAATACCTTCTGCAAAAGTTAGACGAGAGAATAGAGACTTTACGTCTTTGCTTCCCGTTCGTAAATACCTCGACTTACATTTACAACTGGGATTCCGAAAGTGTCCCATCAAAGAGGAAATTCCTGTTTATGGTGCAGAAATCACCTGCTTTGCGATCGTATATTCATCAATTTTGAAGCTTTGTTTTTCTGGATAAATTCAGAAATAAATTTACATCCCATTGTATTACGTGCTAATTTCTAAATTTAAAAAATGAACGGCAGCGAGAATGTAGTCAAAAAACTACTTTCCGCGACCGCGATACCAATACTTTCATCCCTTTACTGCCATGAATATGTCCATATTGACACAATGACCAATGGTGGAACGACATAACTTGTAGTGGGAGACGTGACTGACACTAGAGGGAATAAAATTTGATATACAAAGCGACAACTAGTTTTCACGGACTTATTTTCGATCGCGCTGTACCTAAAATAAACGCGAAGCGACAAAGTGATCGAAAATTGGCAAATCGTGATTTTAAATGCACCACAAACCCATTATTTTTCACCGAACCAGTATAATGACGACCATCAATAACAGCGATGCTAAATGAAGCAACAGTTGCCTTTTTGGAAATATGGTGACCATTGTTTCTTTTTTTTGCAACACACCAGTTGCATTCGAAACATTTTTTTTTTTAATTTGATTTAACAAAAGGCGTCCAAATGAAATTTGCTGGTTAAATTAACATAAATAACAACTGGCGATAAATGTCGCTTAATAAACCGGACAAAATTGCCCATCCGTTAACGATTCAATTGATAATTTATCGGAATCCAATTCAAATTCGAATCGTGAACGTCATCCAGAATGGAAAATATCCATTTGGAGAATGGACCACGCGACGAAGGAATGTCGATGGCTGAAAGTCGCCTTCTTTCGCTCGTTACTTTCGGCAAACCGCATTCGCAAAAAAAAATTGTTGGTATTCATTAGACGACGTTCAAATACATTTACGACAGTAATAACACTTAAAGGAAGGGTTGAAGTAATGAATAACAAAGAAGCCACAAATACACGCACGGTCACAATGGCGAAGAAAAAAATGTATAGTTTTGCATAAAAACTGATACTTTTTCCTTTATCGAGGGCGAAATATATGTATATGGCGATGGGTGGCGTCCTTTTTCTTCGACATCATCATCATCATCATAACGGTTACTACATTTTTTCCCCCCGAAAAAAAAAGATCGCGTAATAAAACGTCGGCGAATAATGCACGTGATCGGAATATTAATTCCAGCTGACCAAACCACTCAACAACGTTAAATTGAAGTCTGCAACCTAAACACATACAGGTATTAAAATATTTACTGTATACTATAGCCGCACCCTTTGGCCCCTTTTGAAGGGAAATAATAATTAAAAATAATTCGTTCATAATAAGAAACTTATTTACATGATCCTGCACGGGCGGGGGGAAAACCCCCCATTAAGGAATTCACAGGATAGGGTAGAATAACGGATTACACAGCGCAACGAAACAAAAAAAGGGAACTGATAAAGTGGAACAACAACGTTGAGGAATTATTATTGGCCGTTTTCGAATGTTATTCATGGGGTTAGTCGAAATTAGAAGACGGAGAGAAGAGGGAAAAAAGCGGCGGAAATCCGTTTCCGCGATTTTCCATTAACGTACACAATATCTCTCCCAACTCTTCGCTTAAATTCAAATATTTACTTAGAAAGTTGGCGCCGAGGGTAGAGGATTCTTAATCTCGTCGTGTTTCACGAAGGACAAAATAATCTTTGCTAATCGCGATTTTCAAACAAATTTTATTGCGCTAAAATATTAAAATGCAATTTCAATTGTACGCTTACCCCCCTTCACCCCAACTGCCGGCCGATTAATTAAAATAACGAATTTGACGAGAAACAAGACGGAAAAGAATATTTGCTGTATAATGCAGTAAGAAAAATTGCGTTTTTAAGGAAATTGCAAGTAAATGACATAAGTTAATATACAGGGTGTCTTTAAATCATCACAGAGCGAAAATGACTTAAATCCGACTCATATACAAACTGCGATTGCTTTAGTTCAAACACAAATTTAACATGCGGACGCAAAGAGAAACGAAAATAATCGGAAAATTAAGTGCGTGTATCGTAACTCGAAATAAACGCCGTAAAACGAACGGAACAGCAACGCGCTTTGATTGATTTAATTGACGTGTTGGGTGGTGTAGACAATGATAAAAAATTAAATCACGCTAACGATTTTATTATGCTATAAATGACAAATCAAAAGCACATACAAAAAAAAATTTTTTTGCGAACCCACAAAAAGTCGTGCAAAATTGTAATAAAGGGAAACGCCAAATTAGATTCTTTCTCGTTCGGTTCTTTTTCCGGGGCCGCGATTCCCAAACCAACGGGGGAAAAAAAGACTACAACGAAAAATGACGAAGGGAAATGTAATTTCGTTACTTAATCTCATAAACCGTTACTAATCGTAAGTTTTAATAGCCGTAATAAACATGTAAAATGGAACATCGAATTTAACAATGTTTCGTCACCAGGAGAGAGAGAGAGAGATGAGTGCAAGGAAGGGAAAAATTGCGTGTGCGAGAGAGCGAAAAAGCGCGAAATAATAAGGAGAAAAGTACGTTTGAAACCAAATTCAGTTCCTGGAGTTTATTAGAAAAAGACGATGAAGAAATAAGAAACGCAGACGTTCCTTATGTTTCAGCGAACGTACTGAAATTACAGCAACAACAACAAGGACCAGCAATGTTAATGGGAGGAAAAGAGACGAAAAAAAGTTGCTTTGTACACGTTTCCTATGCTTTTATTCATTCGTTTCATTTTCCCCCCGTCTTGTTCTTCGTCTTTATAAACGTAAAAGCAATACATAATTGCATTAAAACTTAATTAACTCGCTTAAAATAATCAGTTTTCTTGGCAGATGAAGAAACTGGTTGTTTAATGAAATGAAAGAGAGAGAGAGAGACCGATGATAATAACAACTATATTCTGGCCTATTCATTTCAATCGTAGTGCAAAAGGCAAATTTGGAAAAAGGTAAACGACGAAGAGATACATAAAAGGCTCTAGAAATATTAAGATTTCTTTCTCGTTCTCTGATCATTAATTCCGTTTAATGCTTTTACAAAAGACACTCCTCATTTTTATTGTAGAGTGGATCGCATTTATTCCACTAACAATAACAACAACAATATAAAAGAGACGGGCGAGTATTATGATTATTATTCATTGTATTTGCTTTTTATTACAATTGACGGAATATTAATTTAAACAATGTAGTAAAATGTAATTGGCAATTTTTTATGGACGACTTTTATCATTATTACAAGTAAGAACGATTTTAATTTATTGCAAATACACAATAATTAACCTAGTGGGCTTAGTTATTGAAAATATGGGGGTTTCAAAGCAAATCGCATGAGAAAAAAATATGGTTGGCAACAGTGGCTTGATTGAAGGCGACAGCAATTTTCGCTTCGACTTAGAGGTTACGCAATCGTGACTATCTGCAAATTATGAACCTCTCTCCGACTTGCAGCTGCTTAAGGACTGTCGCAGATCGAAAATGATTTAATTCGAATCACTTTTATACAAGCTGTCATAGTTTAAGTCAGAATTTGACCGATCCCGATCAATCAATCAGTTGGGCCCCAACAAGTGACGTAACTCGAAACAAGATTTACTACAGAACGGATGGCTGTAAATCGAAACGACTTAACTCGAGGATTTCCTGTAAATTAAATGCAGAGCACTTGAAATTTAGACGATTCGCGTGATCGATCCGATTCGGCGATTGATCGTTGCGAATAGGCATTTAACGGTGATTCATTTTTCATTCGATCGTAAAACGATTCAATTAATTAAAGTGCAATTAATAATTACATACGCGCATGTAATACATGTATAAAGGGCAATAATAATTATAATCCACTATGAATTGTTTATTAGATTCTCAAATCTCTCTCTCTCTCTCTCTCTCTCCATCGCAACAACTGTACCAATTACGCGTATTACGCACGCACGCACACAGAGACGCTCGGGCCCACATGCAAGAAACTCTCGGTACCATGAATATGCATCGTTTACATGTACAATTAATAGATAATTGATTCGCAACTGTAATGATTACCGAATCGAATAATAGATGCTCGAATATCAAATAAAGTGGTGGAAAACGGGGTTTCGGAGGCGGCATTACCAGCAATCGTGGGCAGTGTAATAGCGTCGTATTACATGGTCAAATCGAATTTAAACGAACCGCATAAAACATCATTTTATAATGAAGCAGAAAAACCTAGCCCGATTACGTTCAGGAATACATGCTAGTCTCATAGTGTCACTTTGATGCGTCAAAAAAGTACTAGGAATTGCACGAGAATCAACATGAGGAGTCGGGGAATGTTAAAGCAAAATGCCAAATAACCAGCAATTTTTGCCAGCGTCAAAGCTGCACTGCGAAAGCGTACATTTTCAGAGGATAGGCCAAAATTGTCGAAGTAGACTTTTGATTAATTAATTGCTAAACAAAAAATAGTGGCCAAAACAATAGGATCATTTGCGGATGACACTGTTATCTTAACCACTCACGAAGACCCAACTAAGGTGTCAGATATGTTACAGCCCCATCGAACAAAATCAAAATTGATGAACATAAATCTCAGCAAGTAAACTTTACGCTAAGAATAGGTCGCTGTCCTGCCGCTGTACATAAGCAATCGAGTCACCCAGAGAGCTACATCCGCAAAATACCTCGGCATCCATATAGATTATCGTCATAATCAAGAAGAGAAAGATTTCAAAGTAAAGTCTAAATTATCTCTGGAGAACAAATTATTATTATACAAAACCATTATTAAACCAATTTGGACATATCGCCTAGAACTTTGGGCCTGCGCAAGCAAATCTAATATAGCTATTATCCAAAGAAGTCAGTCGAAAATTCTGCGGCCGTTTACCGATGCAGTCTGGTATGTGTCTAACCAAACGATTCATCAGGATGTAAATGTTCCATTCGTAAATGACGGAATAAAGGATCGTTACGCTAAGCATTGTGCAAAAATAATGATTCATTCAAAATAACTCACTGCTGCCGCTGAAACAACTACCCAGTAATAGACGACTACAACGCTGATGGCCAACAGACCCAAAATAGACCCACTGACTCCGTCACTGGAGGGTGCACAGCCACGCCGAAAGGGAGAACGTCCCATGACAGCAAATTAGCTTAAAGTCTGCTATACACTTATTGCTGATTACTGTTTTAATTTAAAAAAAACGCTATCTGGAGGTGCCTTTGAGAACGTCGCAACACGTCACCTGAGAGCATGAAATTATGCCTGTAATCTGCACGGGATTTGAGCTGGTTTCGTGATTTCGCAGACAAGGGTCTTTAGCATTGTCGCTAAACAGTTTTCTGTCGTTAATTGTGTTTGCTACTTAATAGACAAATATTGCAAATATCGCTGCTTCAAAGTCCAATAACTTAGCGATCCGTTGGCGCAAAACATTACTATTACTAATATAATTGTTATTAAATTATATATTATATATAGGATTTATCGAATTTATTACGCTACATAATCGTGTTTAATTAATGGCATCTGTTCGTTCGCAATATATTAATTGATAGATTTCGAATTATCTGACTGACCGTCCGACCGACCAGCTAACAATCCATCGATCCATCCATCCGTCAATCCACTTATAACTAATAGACTAACCCTATCCATTATTTTTCCTCCTTTCGTAGCCCATTCCAATACGATTTAATTTCATCTTTTCATAAATCGAACGTTAATAAATTGAGAAAACGAGACGTTTATTTCGCAATGTTGATTATAAAACGATCGGTACCAAATATTATTCGATTAAGCTCTCACATTTCCATTCCTCTCTTCACGACGATGCCCTTTTCCCATTTCGCTCTTTTCCTCCATTTTTGTGTCTGATTTTCTTTTTGGTCCATTTTCGCTTTTTGTTTTGTGTTTTTTGAAAGACTGATCCGTGTCGTTATTTTTACGATCGGCCATAAAATGGATTACAATTTTATTCCGATTTGATTTTTAGCGAATTTTATTATCATCAACAACCGTATCTAACTAAAAGGGCATATAAAAATATATGTAGTTCATTGTTGCTCAGTTTGCAATTTTTTTTTCACCTGCTTTTATTTATTTTTTGTTAATTGACAAAAGCAAACGTTGTGTTATGGGCTTTCAAATTTATGCAAACGTTATATTAATATACTTAACATACGAATATACAGAGTGTTTCGATTTACACCTCTTACTAGTTTGAAAATATTTTTGAAGAATAAAACTTTTAGTCACATTTAACGGCCCAAATTTTTTTGCGTACTTGTTTTTCAATCACAAGAAGACACCGTTATAGCTTAAATTTTAGTGATTACTGACATTAAAACAAAATTTTAAAAAAATGCGGAAGACTGTATTGTGCTTTTTGTTAAAGCCAAAAATAAAGACAGGAACTTAGTAAATTAAGCATTAACATTACTTCCTGCTTAATGCAACCGCGAAGGCCATAATCCTTTACTTATCCGGATCCCGCGAACCCTGCGGAATTTATTTAAAATTATCTTGGAGTCTGATTTGCATGGGAATACTTTTTTTTAAGTATTCATTTAAATATTTCTTGCGGCAGACGACGAAATCGATCCTGTTTTCCTGGAAAGTTTTCGAATTATTGGCACATTCTGTGTATAGCACCACACATCGATATATTGGCAGAGAGATACAAACGGAAGTGGCAATTTTCCATACAGGAAACAATCAGCAGTACATCGTGATAACGATTTAACAATTTCTCTCGCCCCTTCGTTTGCTCCTCTTTTATACGTGGCATTTTTCACGTTCGCAAATTTATAAAACGAAAAAGATCGTAACATTCCATTTACCAGTCAGTAATTTTAATTAAAAGTGATAATTAACAGATGAACCTAACACACACACACACATGAAGAGAGATATGTACGTCTAAAGTGGGGTGCCCCAAATGAAAACGGTCGATGCCGCACAATATTTTTCGCCCATTCCTAATTTGCAAATCCATATTAGCACAGACTCCCCAATTTCAATACACACACACACACACACACACATACATGCATTTATATCAATTAATCAACCAGTATAATTATATTTTACCAATTTTGTATCAATTAAATTGGAATTTTCCAAAACGAAATTATTAGAAAATTTATTGCGTTCGCCGCGTTTATCCAATCGGTTAATTCGATTGAACACAATTATTCGAATTCAAATTTATATTTTTGACCGTTTACTCGCCAATTTAGGCTTTTTCCGAATCGTTATCAAATAGCAAGAAATTGCTTCAGATACGTATTTGATAAAATACTATTAATAGTTCAAATCGAACATAGAAGGCAATTTTAATATTGAGACATACGAGGAATATTTAGAAACAATTCATATAACATACATAACCTCACCAAACAATACGCATAACCTCATTCAAAGCTGATATACCTATGTTTACCCCAATTTTTGAGCTGCCCCAGTGCAGGTAATAGCTATTTTCGAGGGTTGACAAAATAACAATTGACAATCGCATTCCCAAAAATACTTTTTCATATTCTTGAATACGAATAATTTTGTTTTGCCATTTGTTTGCAAGCAACTAATTGTTTGTTTAAACTGCAACAAATTTCGTCTTTGTAGGGTTTCCAAATGTAAAAAGTGTTTTCTTTCGCAGTTAGGGAGACTTCTTTATAAGTAACCCTCGTATGTTCCGCTAACAAGGTGAAAAACACAAGGGTAGGGAAATCATTTTCAATGGAAACCTGCATGTTTCTTCACAAAAGGATTCATTTCAATTCCTATTTCTATATCCCACGTCATTCCCTCTGTGTGCTAATTAAGTCACTCGACCCCGTTTACACGTTGCTCGTGTTCTTCATAAAAATCGAAGTCATGTTATTATTATTTTCAGATTTCATAAGGCGGTAACATCAATTTCGTTATTCGCACTCGGAGTTCTCTAAGAAATATTTTGTTCTACGAACGTCGCAACGCCAAAAAAAAAACGTACATCGAACGTATGAATTTTTTAATTTGAAATTCTCTTACAAAGGAAATAAATTAATAACAAGCAGTTGGAACGAATGGAAAGCGAGCATGAAAACAAAAAAGTGAAATAGGGCACAAACGAAACAGAGACGCCCCAAAAATGGAGCCGTTACAAAAGGCAAAAGCATTAAATAAATAATATTCACTTATAGAACGGGAAAACAAACGGAATGGGTGAAAAGGTAGTTTTCTCGTTCGGCTTTCTTTATTCCTCCCTTTTATCATTATTTTCTCTGTGTATGAAATGGAACCAAATATGAAACGTGCCCCGTTTATTATTTTTTTATTTCTGTTCGCCCCTATACGAACGCTTTTTTCTTATTTATGATAAAAATCCATCGTCCAAAAAAAATTTACCATCGGTTATTATTTTCCGCCAAAGTCCTCTCCATTTAATCCCGAAACGAGCAAAACAAAACAACATACACAAAGACGTAACTCAATAATATTTCCATTTGAAATGCAAATAAAATAATGGCATTATTTTTCGGTACTACCGGCGCGCAAAGTTAAATTAATTAAAAAATCCCCGTTTCATTTGAGAGACGAAAAAGGGGCGACCAAACAAAAAAAATTAGAACGACCAACTATGCGAATTAAAGTATGCGAATATAACAGACAGAAAATGCCAAAAAAAGGCATCTAAAATTGGATCATATTAATAGGAGAGGGAAACAAAAAAGAACGCGCGAAAACGACAACAACAGCAACAATGTATTTGCATCTTTTGCATTATTTGCCGGAGACGAACGAGCAGAAAGATTTAATTAATTAATTGCTAATAAAGTTAAACAAACCGTGCAACAAATTATAAAATAATAGGAAGAATATCGTTTGCCCCATTTTTAAACGCAAACGCCAAGCGAAAATCGAACTTTTTCTTTCCTTCGCGAAAATCTGCACGAACGGTTTGCGAGTAAAATTTTAATTAATTTAAATTCGCCTCTTTTATACGCGCTACAGGTAATATTGTACATTTATGTATGATAAAAAGGTATAAAGATTTTATAAATATATGAGGGACAACAACAACAAAAAATATTATGATATAATAATAATAAAATGAGAAGAAGAAAAACTGGAATAAAATGGGGGGCAAGTAATAAAAATTCAAATTTCGTAATTTACATTTTAAATGCTTTTTCATACACAAGCATTACTTGCCCATGCGTAACTGAAAATTGACAAGAAGACACTTTATTTATAATAATAAAACCGTCTAATACGCGGAGGTGTTTATTACCATCATTATACCGAGGGGATTTTAAATAAACGCTTTTTTAGCAATTGTTGCGTTTCGAAGGACCGTTCTGGTTGTCGCTGGTTCAAGTAAAACAACCGTTTTTAATTAATAGTATATTAATATAAAACTGTATAACTTCTAAAAAATGTTGCTATAATTCGCGACTTCCAACTATAATGTCGCGGTGAATACTATCTATCGATCTATTGCTTTTCTACTAATCTGTTACGTCCGAATTGACGTAAACTCTGAAGCGAACTACTAAACGTTCAAGAGAAAAATATGTATAAAATGCAAATGTTACTAAATTTTTACGGGCACTTATCTCTCCCCTTCCAATTCGGGGAGAGTGTGCCCTTTGTGAGACAAAACTGCCCAAAACCAGATTTTATTGGTTGGCAGCTTTGTCTCAACATATAACACGACAGTCTCTCTTGTTGCAATGAACCTTCAATAGCGTTTGTTTCTTTCCATGTATGAACAAACGGTTCATTGCAACAAGAGTCTATTGATTGCTATTTATTTCTTTTATAATAATGTACAATATTTGTACACCTATGAAAAGATTCAGTTTTTAAAATATAACAATGCTTTCTTAAGAGAAAGCGGCTGCGACAAAAACTAATAAAAATTAAAGTAATCAATTCAACATACGAAATTAAAATAGCAATAAGATAAGACTAGAATGACAAATAGCCTCAATTATGCCTAAAATCTAACAATTAAAATAAAATATTTAAAATGTCTCTAAGTGACTAAACAGCAATAGATTAGTAGAAAAATCTTTCGAAATCTTCCGTCACCAGAATCCGATTTCTCTTTATTTAATTGTAAAAGCAGCGTTTAAAAGTTTTGCCCCTAAGACACATCTATGATTTTTTTTTTCTAAACATTTGCCACTACACGGAACTGATAAATTGACGAGATCATGATACGATTTTTAAAGTTGATGAAACTAGTCATTTCGTTGCGGAAAAATTCCCTGTAAACTTAATTTTTGTATGAACCTTCATAATGTGGTAATTGACAGATTGTCAAATCTTCATCGATCGGAGCTGAGCTAAGGATTTTTTATGGTGTCAAAGATGGCCAAGAGGGTTTTCTATGAATATCTCTTTAGCACTCACTTTTACAGCGAAACGTTACGTTAACAAAGTTTTAGATTGCGAAATTTTCTTGAGAAAAGTTATTTTGACTCTTATTCGTAAGAGTAACCGTTTAGGAAATAATTCGAAATAAAGAATAGTAACCTATATACTTCTTCGCATCATCTTCGAGGTAGAGTAAAAGGTACGTTTTCTTAACGCGATATCCTCCGTAGGCCTAATCTATGTTGGTTTTGTTTGAAAAAAATATTTTTAACATGATTAAGAATTTAGTCATTAATTAATTTATTGTGTCAATCAAGAGTAATTTCTTTCTATAATTAATATTCACCCTCAGAATCTATTGGGATGCTTGCCTCTTCTTTGTTCTTATATTTTTTCTTCTACTGTCTCTTGCACTCCCATAAATTCTTTCAGAAATTCCGGTGCATCTACATCTTCAGTGAAATCGCAATTGTCATCATCATTTATGTATAGGCATACGTTTAAGCAACACTGACCATGGCAATTACCACAAACTGGCGAACAATATAAACAAACTTTTCTTCGTCCTCAGTTTGAGTTACAGCCCTTAGTGCAATTGCAAGAAATAGTATTCAACAGTTTGTCTGGAGCAAAGGAAAGCAGAACTTTAATTGGCTCCAAAATTTTATCCCATGAGGTCAAACCCCAGTCTTCAGAGTAAGCTCGTTGTCTAGCCATATTTGAACTTGGTAATATAGACTATATAAATGTTGCAGAGCAACTTGGAACTTGGCGCAAGAATCGATACTTACAGAGGTTTTGTTAAGCTGCGTAGCTTTAACAAAAGTTGAATATCTGTGAGTATCAATACTAAATGTGGACCAAGATTAAACTTTGAGATTTGTGCTTCTAATTGCTGCAGCAGTCTGCTTATAAAAGTGACACGGCTTCTTCCAATTATTACCTGTTTCCAAAGTTGGAAAAGTTTGATAGTTCACAAAGTTTCTTCACAGAAAATATGATACAAACTAAAGAAATCTTGTAGTTTGTAGACAATAAAGAACCTATTTTTTAGGGTTTACAAGTGCTACACAAAGCCACCGTGAAAAGTACGTTAAGCTGCGAGTTTGTTCTGTGTAATAATAAAATCATTTCAAATCAAAATTCATTTGATTTCTATGGTAGGATAATTACATATCAAAATCTCCCTAGGAAATGCTGTTAAGGTCTTTATTTCGAATTATTTTCTCCTACGACTAAAAGTCATAACACATAGACAATCTCCTAATCTACAACATTGATAACGTATGCTTTTGCTGTAAAAGTGACCATTAACGAGAGATATTCAACCATCTTTGACCCCTGGTAAAATCATTAACTTATGAAGGTTCATACAAAAATTCAGTCTTCTTGGATTTTTCAAGAAGTTAGCTTCTGACCCAACCTGTATTTGAGTCGTTTGAAAGCATTTTACACATTTTTAAAAATATACTTCAGGAACAAACTTTTATTGGAGCTTATCCCATACCTATATCAATATTTGGTGGATGCGCCGGTACAACAAAAGCGATAATAGAAAATTGACACGTGCGATTCGTATAGTAAAACAAAAGCTTTTAAACTTTCACAATGTTTCGAAAGCGGCATGAATCTTGCCGTTTCTTTGACTATATTGCAAAACTCGAATCACTTAACGCAAAATTCGTACCGAGATTGCAACTTGTACATTGTATATTCGCTCTCGAACATTGTCGGCGAATAATACTTTAAGTACTTTTCATCAAACGCTCACTATCGATCGCTGATGGACTTTTCTCCATCTTTCTCGCTGATATTAATTCACAATTCGCTAACTCACTCGTTCCCATCATATCGCACTTTATTACTAATCTCAAGTTATAAAATCTCTAAACATCATCCGTACAGCGTTACATAATCAAAATAATCCGGTTTGTTTTAATTAAAAGTTAAATATAAGTATACACATGTTGTTAGTAAAAATTCAAATTAATTAACTAAAGCAAAACGGTTCGACCGTTTCTGCGTATGTGATCGAAGCCTTCGTAAATATACACCAAAGCTTCAAGAACCGCTCCATCAAATGGGAAAAGATTCATTTGAGTGACACGTTTATGAAAGAACGTTTCGCAGAAGTGAAAAACTCGTTTTTTTTTCGGCGTCATGCGAACGCTCCTTTCTCATTTCATAAACATTACCCAATAAAAAAAGAGCGGAATATTAAATTGCAAAATAAAAATAAATAATAATAACGGAAGCGACCCCCCTCACTTTAACCTACATCCGCACACACATCCATTATTATTTTTTTGTCCCTTACATATAATATGATAACATATTAAATTATTTAATGCACGTCATTTTATATATATGTGCGTATCCCTTAAACGTATTCTATTTCGTGTCCAAGAGGAATTTAATTTTTAAACGTATACGCAAAAAAAACAAAGGGCGAAACAGGGTCGCGTCCCCTTTTTATTCCCTAAAGCGTTACCACCTTACGGTCCACGTGCGATCGGTCATAACCGTTGATGGCCATCTTGTACACGTGAACTTTGTACCTTTACATAATGCAAGATCAGAAAAAAAACAAGGTCTGCAAAAAAAGTTTACTTTTCGCTTTCGCTTTTCGACATAATATTGTTAAAATCAAACGTTCTATTTAACCTCTCTCTACGCAAATAGGCATCAATCAGCCTATGATTGTGCTTCCTTTTTGCGACAGTTGGCAAGAATGCACATCTGTTCAATTTTGTTAATTGACGACAATCTGAGAGGCGCGTGGTTTAAAACGAAATGACAAAGAAGAGTCGACAAATTAAATTATTCCTTATTTGTGAAACCACTCCTCAAGTACGCCACCCAACTAAATGGATTATGTTCGGAAGACGATTCTTAACACTAAATGTATAATCTCTTAATTAACATGTCAAACTTGCATTTGGCGGGCAAACGGATTCAAAAATAATTTGAATATCAGTGCTGCCAAAGTAATATTTTGGAAAGCAACACTTTCCAACTTTACTTACGTTTACTCACACAGCGTCTTTTGCTAATAATTAAAGGAACACGCGTACATAAAGCAAGAATTTTGCTGTAAGTAGAAGGTAATTGTATTTGCATGGATTCATTTAAATAAAACTAATTAAAATAGCTATCAATAAATTCCAATGAATTAATTCGAGAATTTGAGGAATACAAATGAGGTTGGAAACTTTTTCTTGTCATTATTAACATACCTCTAGCAGTAAAATCGTTGCTGTGTTGCGGGAATACCTTGAATGGTTAAATAAGCGTGCGGTTAAAATGAAATCGAATAAAATGTTCCTATAAAAATAAGGAATAAAAGAAATCGAATGACAATATAATGATAATGATAACGATGAGGCAAAAAGAAGGAAAATTCCAATTTCCAGGAAAGCTACTTATAGTAAAACCGCTATCAATAATTTCTAATGAAATAAAATAAATCGTCTGTTGTCGATTGAAAAATTCCCATTCATTTCTCGAATTTTCGTGAATGTTTCATTTAAATCGCCGTCTCCATGTAATTAAAATGGATTTTCAGTCAACTTACTACACGCGTTAAATAAGAAATAAGGGCAAATGATAAGGAGGGGAACGAAGAAAATAAAAACCAGTTTCAATCAACAGGTTAGCGTGTTGGAATTAATTTCAGGGGTTGTTCGACAAATTAAATAAATTATTGATAAGGGTAGCAATAATAACAGTGACGGTGGGTTAATGTATGCGATCAGCGATGCCATTAATTCTTTTTCGACAAATCTTAATTTGAACAAGCGGAAACACCGATTTCAGATAATCTTAACCTTTATTCGCCACTATTGTTAAGTTACGAGTGCGCCAATTCATTTACTCTCAAATGGATGTTGACGAATTTAACTTTCGTATAAACTGAGTCAAGCCAAAACTTAATTTGGTAGCACTGAAGTTTAAACTGTTTTCGAATCGATTTTTTTTTGCCCGCCAAGTATCATTTCGATAAATGTCAATTAAAAACTCGTATATTTGAGAAACAAAATGTCAGTGCTAACAAAGTATCCGAGAAAACCATGATCTTTTATTGACACATCATATAATTTTGGTAGCACTGCTGCTCAAATTGATGTCGAATTTTGACAAATGTCATATGATAAACAGTATGTTTTAAAAAGAAAGGTTAAATAAAATGATCAAAGTTATTAATGTACTTCGTCAAATGTCAATTAAGAACTTGTTTATATGAGAATCAATGCTATCAAAGTAATATTTGTAAAGCGTCGATAACTAAATTCAAGAAAATCATAATAATGTACACGTTTCGGGAAGCTTTGAAAACAAAAAGTTACTATACTTTAATCGTTAAAAAAAAGGAAAACTTTTTGACATTAAATTGTCGTTTATACCGTGGAATCTAATTGGAAAATTCGGCTCCCTTCCGTTTCCCTTGGCCACCTTCGACTCAGACGCCGCTCTTCAATTATTTAGTTTACCTTTACGAAACTTATAAATTTGCACCTACACATTGCGCGTCACTTTCCCCATTTCGAGTGTGTTTCCGGTCTAAAATCGATATCATTTCCGTAAGGACGATAAACGAACACGATGGCAAAATAACGAATCGAAGGGTGGAACGTTTGCGATTGTGCCATTTCATTTATGATGAAGGTGGATGAAAAAGCGATGGAAAGATGAAAGTTTGCATGTACAAAATGATATTGCGATGATGATGATGATGATCTCCCCTCATTCACGTCGTGCCAAATATAATTAAGTAAAGCAAACATTATCTTCTCCAAGCACAAACCACAATGTGTTTGACGAAAGCGATTGTTCTTGGGTTATTCGGCGATGTGACGATGATAATATTTGGGTATTGTCTTATAAAAATTATTTGTAGTAACGCTCATGATGATGATGAGGATCACGAAGAAGGAGGATACATTGTTTTACGCTAAAGGTTGGCAGTCTTGTAAAGCAACATCGATCACAATTTTTGACTTTTTAGATTTGAATTTTCGTACATCAAAAGATTATTTTTAATTCAAACCGACGACGCATTTAATCAAATTATTACGTCCGAATGAATCAACGTTTTTAATCATCATCGGACACTTCATGTCTTACGGTAATAAATGTGGGACGTTTAATTAAATTAAAAGCATCGTAAGAAAGGTCCTTTGGCAAGGACTGCTTTGTTTTTGTGCATTCAAAAAGAATCCGTCTTTCTCTGTGCGTTTCTTTTGTTTGTCGTTTACAATTTTCTTTTTCTCTCTCATTGCAAAATGTGCGAGATCTAATTTAATTAACGTAAAATCTACGTTGTTAACGTAACAAAAAAGCTCTCTTTTCATCAATTTTTCATTCATAATCGGCAACAAATTCGATTCAAATTTAATTAATAATGCAACTTACCCAATCATATTTAATTAGCGTATTTTGGCGATCGACGAATGCGGCACACAATCGAAACTAATTGATTATTTTATTGTCAAATTTAATTACCGGATATATTTACATTAATGGGTTTGCAAAAAAAAAGATACACGCCGAAGTTAACAAGTGGTTTGCTAAAATGGCCGAACTGTCAAATAATACTTGTATATTGCCCGCAAAAGAAGGAAATATTCTTCACCGACGGCCGGAAATCTCGAAGGCCGATAACTAAAGCATTGACAAATCGAAACGTTTCGGGTTCATCAATTAATTATCTCGCATTCGCCACCGTAAACCGTCTTAACCACAAAACATAACACTTTGTAAATCACATTCAAACATTACCCTAACAGTTAACGTTTGCAAAAGAAAAATACTAATTATCAATACTGTTTAAATTATCGTACGTGCGATTTTTGTTTATTAATTCTTGGTTCTTTACTTATTTATTTCTAATTTTAATTATGATTTTTTCGGGATAATTACATTTGGTCCGCTTCAAAACAAAAAAACCGACGTCTGTCAGATGCGCGTGTTTCAAGGGTGTGCTTTATAAAGTCGATAAAGTAGAGCTCGTTCAAAGCTTACTAGGGAAAAATTTAAATTTTGTTCGGTATATAGGCAACCCATTATAATCGGAAAATTGATAACTCTTATCAACTATTTCTGGCATCATTTGTCAAGCTTTTTGGCGGGTACGACGGCCGCTTTCAAATAAGTTGCGCTCGAGAGGCGCACATTTCAAATTAAGACTAGAGTTTGAGCAATTCTGATTTATTGTCCATGTCTTTTAAAAATTAGTGTTAGCTACAGAAAGTATTATTGCCACTTGAAAAAATTGCAGAATTTTACAGTATTTTCCAACTTTTAATGTTAACACTTAATTCTAACACAGTAATTACAATTTACAGTATAGAAACAGTTACAAAGAGCATTTAAACATAATTTTTCCGCTGTTAAATGTTTTAAAGAGTTACACCAATGATTTATGATTAAATGGTACATTTACAGGTAACAATTCCACATTTACATCAAGGATATTAATAAGTTGATCATTTTTCAGTTATTCTACCTTTAATAAATAATTTAAACTTTAATAACAACTTTTGGTATTGTTACAGTGGCTATTTGTAACTAATTCGCTAATGGACACAGATGAATCTAACGAGTAAATTCTAGATTCTATGGTGTACTATAAACTAGTAAATGTTATTCATCGCTGTACATCCATCTCCACCATGAAACCTTCATGCGATCCCAAATATTATCAAAACTGCAACAATAAGAAGCAGATAAATAAAGAGCTTTTGCACTATAAACTGCAAACAGTTTAAGCAAAACCATTTAGCAGAGCACTTGCTGTATACCTGTCCATTGCTGGTCTAACGTCTAACAAGGCAAATTGATATTTGGCATCGATTGTTCCGCCGTCGTAATAATCAATAATGTAACGAACTTCTTTTCCGCATCTGTCTATGATCCAATCGTGTCTATCAAATGGCAATTCGTAGCCCATTAACTGTCTTATCCGTGCTCTTGGACTATACTGTGTCGCTTTACCACCAAAACTCTTCAATCTAAAAGTACATGTATAAATTATTTGTTGATTCTTTCACATGAAAATATTTTATAAGAACAAAAACAATTGATTCAACTGGTGAGATTCATGAGCAATAAATTGACATACTTAGGACAATCACATTCTTTGGCATGAAGTGCTTCCCACTTTAGCACTTCCTTCCAAGCTTGCTCATTATTCGCATTATGAATTTTGATTATGTGTGCCATATCTTGCGGCTTGATGTCTTCATCCCTCCATCTCCAACCTTTCCTTAGCATGGCATTCCAAAACATCTGAAAAATAATTGTTATCAAATTAAAATCATCATCAAAGAAATCATATTTTGAGCTATAATAAATTTGCATTCATATATTTATTTCTCTAAAGCTATTTAGAAAAATGACTACCCAATGAAGCTATTTGATACAAATTAATATTACCTTTGATCACATAACTTAAAGCATTTACCTGCTGGCTTGGATATTGCCAAAATGGACTGTCCCCTTCCTTGGGGCATGCTTTTGGAATGCTCGATGTTTCCCTATTGGTGGGCAAAGGGAACGGCTGATCGGGTGCTGGCTTTTGATTTGCCGGCTCCATCATGTTAAGTGGATTTATGTCATGTTTCACGGGACATTCCGATGCTCTGCTTTGATGCATTGGACATTCTGATGGTATCTCTCCACCTCTGGTGAATACATCTTTATGCGTAAACAGTGTACTGTCAAATGTCGATTTCTCATTTTGTTGTGCAGACGGATTAATCAATTGGTTCGCGACCATCTCGGCCGCCGAAACCGTGTTACCCATTTCGAACGTTTATCTACAAAATAAAGGTTTATTAGCAGAGCGTTGAGAATTTGAGGTTAGCCGAAGAAACTTATATAATATTAAATTAAATTGTTTGATTTGTATGTAGATAAATCTTAATTGACGTGCGGATCTTAGCAACTAACATAAATACTGGCGTAAAATACCTTTATAAGATGTTACTTCTGTTGCGTTGATATTTAAAAATTTTATGAAATAAAACCCATTTGATTGACATGAAATTTTGATCCAAAGGTAAATTGTTGTTCGTTCGTTTTCGAGACAGTTCGATTGCTCGTTAAACAAACATAAGAAAGCGAAAATCCCTAAAAGTGTTTGAATTTTATTAATTTATAATCTTTTTATCTGAATTCCTTAAGCTTTACTTCCTCGATTTCCTAAGACAATTAAGAATAATTCAATGCGTTTATCGTAATTTCACTTTTAAACTTCCTAGTTTTAATTAGCCGAAATGTTGGAGGCCTATCTCAAGTATTTTCAGTTTTAAAACTCTACGCATTGAATTTAGTTCAAAATTTGAATTAATTCTTAATTCATAAACCCAATTTATATGCACTCTCTTCGAATATTTAACTAATTCAATGAGAATCAATTGCGCAACTTATAATTCAACGATCTGCAATTTGTTATAAACAAAATGCGCTGCAATTCTAGACCTTAACAAACAAATAAATGCAATTAACATTTTTTATTACCAGTCATAATCTCTCTTCAAAATCCTTTCGCAAGTTCCTTCAACAAGCTAATTATATATAGTTTTCTAATTAAGCAGGTAAACCGTTTATCGACAAGATTAAACTTATATGCGTTTACAAACAATGGTAGGCAAGCGTTATCTAAATTAATTAAGCAGCTAGTTAATTAACAATATCCAGTAATTAATTACATATATAATCTTCTTGTTTGTCATTTCCACTCGTCGAACGCGTTCGACAATGAAATTGCGAAACGCCTACGATTTGCTCACGTGCGATAATCTAATAGCGGGAGTAAGAGTTTCGTAATCGATTTCAAGTATACGAAGATGCGGCAAAGATAAAGAGAAAAATTCGCTAGAAATCATTAGAAACCGCTCTACGAATCCCCATAGCTCACGCCGACGATAATAATAATGAACCGTTCGTGCATCACTTTCTCCGGTTAACCTTTTCACCTAACGAGAAAGTGTTCTTCGCATAATCTCTCCCGAATACTGTCATCTTCACTTCCTGTACTAGGATTTGAAAAAAAACAAAACACACTCCTTCACATGATTGTGCTTTTTTTAATCGATAGAAATGTTTATACTCTTTTTACGTATCGTTAGAGCATTCACATTGCTTAAGATTTTCAAAGAGATTGCATTTTCGCCTTATCGAACTCGGAATGCGAGCGCTATTTCATCTTTCGTTGTAACTTTTACACGACTTCATTGTTTCGTAGCCACATTAAGGCGCATTTCATAAAACGCAATTAGTATTATAATGTTCCTAATTGCCTTGTTGGTTACTATTATTGTTGTTGATAATGGTTAAATTGCGTGAGTAATAATTACCCGTTGTCGCTTTCAAAATGCAAAATGTTCGAATTGTTGTTGCGTTTATCTGAAATTAAATGCAAACAATACCGGGTAACAATTTGCAAGTTTGATTCGCGCTCCAGCGGCATTGTCGCAATCTAATTTGAATGGGTTGCACGTGAAAGCTACCGTTTTCGATTCGGTTCGCAAGAATGAATGTCGACGTGTGGCTCCGAAATTCGTTGCATTCGCTGACCTTTTCCGCGAAAAGAAAAAATTGGATCGCACAAAGACGAAACTTAGAGAGTTATTTACATAATCTTAGAATACGTATTATGTTCGTTCATTTATAACTGTTTTTCTGTCTTTAATTAAGAAATATTTTCCACGCCACCGATTTAAATTGGAGCATTCTTGAATTAGCAACAAGTGTGTCACGATGATGGATACGCCGTTCGCAATTAATCCAAATTATTTCCAATGATTTATATTCGTTAATAATGTGCCACAAGCCCACACCAATTGCGTTATGCCCGAAGGGCGCATTAATGCACATCCAACGTTAAAAAGTCGTGTTGCTAAATGTCGATTGCAAAAGTTTAGGTGTAGCCGCCTTCCCTAGATTATAAGAAGCTCCTAGTTAATATTCAAACCAATTGCCATTTGAATTAATCTAAATGGCAGAGCGAATGAATTTTCGCATCCGAAGCACAGATTGAATGGAATTTAGTGTAGATTTAGAAGAGCGAATTATGTAATAAAGAAGTGACACCAAATTAATTTGAAAACTCACTTTCATTTCCAGAAATATTCCATTTAATTAAAATCCAATCGGAACACACTGCGAATAAAGAATTCGGACGGAATAAACTTACATATCGTCAGTAACAACAAAGATATCTATATAAAAAGAAAATTACTTTCAGTATTCTATATCAAACTTTATTCCTTCTAATGTCAGTCACAACTCCCACTACGCCTCATCGCGATTCTCCATTCGTCAATTTGCGAAGAACATGGCAGTAGATGACAGTAAATGAAGGTAAGTATTGGTATTGCGTATTTGTTGACACTCGCTTCGTATTTTGACGGTTCTTTAGCAATTAAAAGTTAGCTGCAGTTACTGTCGCAATAGGGACAATGCGGCACATTTTGACTTATTTTAAGGAGCTGACTTTCCTTTTAGGTTAGGTTAATTACGTGCTATTTGTCATAACATTTTGATAGCAAATGATTCTTCCAACTTGATTTCAATTCAAGAACGTACAGTATCATTCGATTAATTACACAATAATAACAATCTATAAACGTTAAATAAATGTATTATAAATCTGAAAAGCCATTTGGGACGGCTGACAAAACCGTTGCAAAATTTCGCCATAATAATAATAATAATAAATCCTCTCTCGCAATTAAACTGTTACCTTACGTTACACACATCACCGGTTAAACGCCGTTTGTTTCTTTCCCTTTTTCTGCTGTAACTAAAAGTGTTGACCTAGATAGCGTTCGATCTCGTTTTTATTATTTCAAATATAATAAGATACCGGTATATTGTTTTCGTTCGAGTGTAAGCGAAGGACGTTCGAATGCGATCGCAGAATTATTTTAGAAAATCCCCTTCATCCATCATCCGTCGCCTTCGTACCACTTGTCGTTTCATTATTCTTGTAGGATGGCGTCAAATTTCATTCGAATCGAAGAGGAAATTGAAAATAAGAATCGTTTCATTAGGCGATGATACAGGGCGAACGGAATTTGTATTTTTTAAAAGCAATGGGGATACCGTCGGTCGGCAAATGATCGTGATTTTTCCTTCGTCAGTTGGTAATACGCCGCTTAAATTCAAATTCGTTGACCATTTTCGAAAACTGAATGAAGCAAACGTAATTAGTGCTACCAGAGTAATATTTAAGCAAGCATTGTCGACTTTTACTTTCTGTTCACTTCAAATATGAAATCCTGATAACAAAAAGAAAACGCGGTTTCGAGTAATTTAAACATCAGTGCGACCAAAGTAATGTTTAGCAAGTGTTGCCAACCTATGCGAAAAAAATTACAATAATTTTTGACACATTTTACTTCCAGTTTTTTGTCAAACTAGAAAAACTAATGATAAAAGAAGACGTAGTTTTGATTCAAAATTAATTTAAGCATCAGTGCTACCAGTTTTTGAGAAACGTTGCCAACTCATACAAAAATAATTCACAATCATTTATTAACACATTGTGTTTCGCGTATTTGCTTCGGACTGGAAAAAGGATGATTTAAGATCAGTGCTACCAAAGTAGTAGTTGAAATGAATATTTTTGTTCGCCTTGTATTATTGCATTGCGCGAAATAGGATTAACATTAAAACACTCGTGATCAACTTCTTACACAAGAATCCTCTTCGTTTCATATTAACACCGACACGAGTTTTGCTTTATTTTCTGATTGTTTCTTGTTATTGTTTGCGGCTCTAACTGCAAAAAGAATTTACGTGTTCTGATGATGATGATGGTCCATTATTTGTGACATCATTCGTGCAAAAGAAAAGAGCTTGTGTATGACGACAGTTTAACTGTTACCAATAATTCTACCACTTATAAGTCAACGAAGGTGAAATGAACACATGGATCGTGACATTTTATTATTTATAAAAGTTTAATGATTTCACTTCTATTGTTGTATTTTGTGCAGCAAAACCGTGTCGTCGTACTTATTATTGCTCTTCCTCGATGTACATACCGTATCGTGCAATTTATTGGTTACCATTGGAAGAGTAGGTTGAGGATTCTGTTCAGTTTACAGCAATCAGTTTTAATTAAATGCGATTTTTAAGGGCAAAGAGTAACGTTAGCCTGTCAATTACAACTTTCTCGATGATTCCTATTGGAAAATATTACATTTTCTCTTTTGTTTCGATAGGGTTTGAACTGATTTAATCTTTTAAGTAAAATAGGTTGTTGCACAATTTCGTGCGGGTTTTTTAGATCAATTTGTTTTTAATTCAACGAAAAATTAATTTATACAAAATAACAATCCTCTAGCTAAATAGCATATAACAAATTGCAAAGTTATTTTATATATTTAGCGCAATTTTGCAACTAAAAAGTCGCACGCAATTACGCACAAACCTAATAGTTTTAGTTTAATTGTTAGGACAATGCAGTCGCCTTTATCAACTACACCCTGTATATTGATTATTTTATAATAATTTTGCGTGCTTCTTTTTATTTATATGCAGAAACTTGTTCAAAAACCATTTTGTTATTGCGTGAATGTCGTCATTCCTCGTAGCATTTGCATTATTTAATCCTCGTTAGTCATAAATTTCCCGTACAACCTGTATAAGTTGTAACTATCTTCTATGAAATTTATGGTCGGCCAGCATGGCAAAAAAGAAAGAACGTTAAGAATTATCTTTGGACCGTTGAATATTAAATAAAGACGTTTCGTCTTTTGCTCTTAAACGTTCAACCTTGGCCTCCAACATAATGAAATTCACAATATTCTATTTTTAATAAATTATCGAGACGCTTAGCTATTATTAAGTACGTTATGTAAACACCAAGATAGATGATGAACAGGTAAAAGAATTAAAATACCTTGAATGTGATTCTTTTAAAAGTCGAAATGTCAAAGTTGATGATGGCTCTTAAACAAACAAAAAGAAAATGAAGAACAAGACTCGTAATTACTAATCGAATAATTAATGATTGTGCAATCGTTGAGCTAATGGAATCAGTTAAAATACGTGATGACGAAGATTGAAAGAAAAACTTTACAGAGTTTGATTTATTTCTTAATTCCTTATTCTGATCATTATAATAATTTCAATGGCGGCATAATAAATAATGTCTTTGTATGTCCATCAAACTGTTAAATGATGGTATTTGCAAACCGAATTAGATAATTCAGAAAAAAAGGTGAGTTGCTATTGTGAATTAAAAAATGAAGAAGCATGACAGAAACTGTTAAAACTACCAACATGATGTAGCATTTTTCGAAATTTAAAATTATAAGAATGCTTCTTTATTTGGAATTTCTGTTCAAATTTTAGTGATTGTGACATGAAAATGAAAATCCGAAATGTCGAAATAATTTCTCAAAAGAAACTTGATTGGGAATAAGGTGAAGATTGAGGAATCTTCGGGCACGTTATTGTAATAAAAAAGATGAATCCTTCGAAATAATTAAATAATTCTAATGGGCATCGAAGCAATTATCAAGAGATGCTTTATGTGCGAAATACATAATGTGAAAATATCATGGTCAGTCGGTAGTAAACCTCATTAAAGGTCAATCCATGATATTTGATTTATTGAAGATGGGCATAATTGATAATTTAACACGTACTTATTAACGAAAAAGTGAAAATAAATTATTTTATTTTACACGTTTCGATTGCTGATTGAAACTACTCAATAAGAATTGAAATGACTCGAAAAGGATCCGTTTTATTAGTTGTTGCTTGTGTAATTTATCAATATTATTATTTTTCTCTTCTTTCATTGGGCAAACGTGAACAAACAAGGACGCTGAAAATGGACCTCACCTTTTATTTGCTCATACATTTACTTAAACAAAAAATTAATGCTAATTGATTTGAACGAATCATCATCATCATCATCGGGATGACTCTTGCAAGAAATTTCGTTTCATTACTTATAATTAACGTTCCTATAAACATACTTTAAAATTTTTATTAGAAACTTTAAAAAAATAATTTATGTTAAATATAAAGAATGATAATTATTTACAAGATAAACGTAAACTTGTCGATAAACCGCAATCAAAAAAATCTCGCCCTGTATATCATTTATTGACACGACATGCAGTTGACATTTCTTAATATTTATTATTGTTCACGAAGGAAGGTATCGCCAATTGAGCATCTTTAAATACCAATATTACAAGATTATCGAGATAAAAATCGATTGTTTCAATGAAAAATATTTATGGAACGATATCAGCTGCATTTTTGTCTTTTAATATTTCCACAAACAATTTTGAAATATTCGAAAGGTAACCTCAATTTGAGGTGACGTAGAAATTCTTATTTAAAACAACGTATCTCGAAACCATCTTCAACAACAACAATTATTATTATGCCATAACAATAATTTTAAAATTAAATATGATTCTAAGTTTCATCAATCATTAAAGATCGTTCATTCATTTAATTTTAAATTTCAAATCGAGAAAGTTAATCGCCAAATGAAATTAAATTAATTAAGTTTACAAATACGAGGGTTATTCAAACATAAATCCACTTAGTTGTGAAAAGAGACTAACAACGTTAAGAATCACAATGTCAACCAAATTTTGCTTTTCAATATAATTTCCGTCGACACTTTTCCGGCACACTTTTTTCAAAATATCATTCGATTTTATTTCGCTCATTTTTCGGCAAATTGACACCAAATTCGGAAGAAACTGTAATTGTTTGCCTTTGTTTAATAGCTCAACATACTTCTTTCAAAATTGCCCCCGTAGAAATCTTCGAATTACATGATGCAAATTTTGTTTGAAGTAGAAAAATTTGTTTCTGATATACATGAAAGATTCACGAAGATTGACGTATAAAGATTAAATTTGAACACATTTTCCGCTCTATTATGATTTTGTTCTTACTTCTTTTCGGGAAAAGAACTTTGGTACAGATTATTCATTGTTCGTTATCAATTAAACCGTAAAGTGAGGAGGAGCAAAAATGTTAAAACAATAATAAATTGTCGGATGAGATGGGCGAAGATTGAAGAAAATAACTGGTTGATGTAAAATATTCTTTAATTACATTCAGTTGCAAAACTTCTTAGCTGTTATTACAACGTTCGTTCGTTTTTGTTTTGAAAAGATGATTGTTCCTCGATCTTCATAACGATCGCGTCTTCCTCCTTCTACTTCTATCCATTTCTATATAAAATTTAAAAAAATATGCAATTTTATATTGTTAACGCGTAACTTTGATGTTTTATTGGCCAAGAATTTTTTCGTATTATTTGCAAATTTTATTGATTTTATTCAGCAAACGCACGGAGACGTGAGTGTGATTGTTGCAAGGAATTTTACTTCGTCAAAATACAGGGTTGGATCAAAACGTAAATGAGCATTTTTAATGCCTGAATAAGAGAACAGTACGAGTTCGTTGGGGAAATGCGTTTTTGCATAGAAGCCGCACTAATTCATTGTTTAATAGTGAAATATTCTTATTGCGAAAAAAGTTAATTTCCATTTGATGCTACCATGTATATGGACGTTATAAGATTAATGCATACGATGTGACCGGCCATAAGAAATTACAATCACTAGCGGAATATTTAAACTTGCCATTCGATTAAGACACTTTCCATTTCGTTTAGCGTTCTTTCCATTTACCATTTGAGATAATATTATATTATTAAATCATCTTGCAAATATGATATTTGAAAATGGTCTATCAATGTTCAAATGTCAGTTAGTTTAGGAAAATTAGGTATTTCACTTCGGAAAAAAATCCGGGAAAGATGAATTTTTGTATGAACCTTTATAATGTCGCTTTTGATAGAATTTCGAAAGTCAGCATCGATCTGAGTTGAGCTAAAGATTTTACACAAAGTCAAAGATGACCAAGAACGGTTTCTCGTGCATATCGCGTTAACGGCCACTTTTACAGAAAACATGTACGTTATCGAAGTTGTAGGTAAGGAAATTTCCTACAAAATATTAACTATAACTCTTATTCGTAAGAGTAACCGTTTTGCAAATAATTCGATTTATATAGTAGTGACCTAATTCACGTTTGCTTTTGCTTCTATAGGGAGCTTTGTATATGGCAACAACAACGAATTCGGTGAGTTGATATTGTTAGAGCGTCCAATTTGGCTAAAATGCATCGTTGAGATAGTGAGCATTTTATACGAACACATGCAACACTTTCTTGGAAAGAAAATCTTTTCAGTTGATTTTCAAATGCCTGAATATGGTCCAAAATTAAACTTTGCATTTTTTTTTGTTTTAAGTGCTGGATGCAATCATCACTTTTGGCTTCCACCGAATACTATCTGTTTTTACAGTTGAAGAAGTTTGATAGGTCGCGATTTTTTTTTCACTGAACATGCGATAGTGGCCGTAGAAAAGTTTTAGATTGTATCTTGAGAAGTTTTTTTTAAGGTTTAGGGGAATTAATTACAAGAAGTCGCCGTGAAAAGTATCTCCGATTATGAAGTTACTCTGTATAAGTAAAAAATGTTTTCAATTCAAAAACATTGTCTCGGATATGATAATTACATAACAATATCACGCTCGAAACTGCCGTTGAGGACTACGTACTGATCATTACAATTTTATAAGGCGAATTAGTTTCAAAACGGTTACACTTACGAATAAAAGTCGTAATAAGTTTTTTGTGGAAAATTTCCTTATCTACAACTTTGGTAACGTACAGTTTTACTGTGGAAGTGACCGTTGACGAGATATTCATGAAAAACCATTGTTGGTCAACTTTGACCCCGTGCAAAATCTTTAGCTCAACTCGGATCGTTGGGGATTTTTGACATTTAATAAAGAACGACGTAATGAAGGTTTATACAAAAATTCAACTTTCCTGGATTTTTTCCTGCACTAATTCCCTTTAAGCGATAACCAATGATAACAATTCTATTTGTTGAATTTAGTTGTTCTTTTTTTGTCAAAAGTTTTCTATTTATTTCGCAATTCAGTCGTAAATTGCATCAACGTGAATGCTAAAGAAGTGATTGTACTTTAGAAGTTATTACGATGATAAACGTTTCGAATTAAAACTAATTATAATAACAATTACACTGTCTTAATTCATCCTCTTAGTGTTACTCTATTATTACCACATAAACGCTGCTCCTATTATTTTTTCCAGCCAACACTTTCGTATTGCATTAATTTCCGGCCATTTATTGATTTCTGCTCGTTTTTTTTTTCATCTTTGTGAAATATTAATAATCGTCTCGAAATATGGCGAAAATCTGTTTAAATAGTGAACGTTAATAGTTTTTTTTCTTTCGTCGCATTAATAGCGGTCATCACACAAATAAATAATGTAGCTGAAATATAATCGCAAGATTCGTTTTGCGTGTCGTGCGATGAGTCGCCCGGTAGAAACGAAGAGGCCGATGATGATGATGATGAAGGAATGTTGAATAACCTTCGTTTAATTGGTTTGTTTGGGTCGATTGCATAAAGCGTTGTTGTTTGGATTTTATATTTTTCCGTCTTTTACTTTTACGCGAAAGGAATGCCTTTTCCTTTATTATGCACCATTATTATTCCTATTGCCAATTTCGACCATTAAACAACCATTTGGCGTATATATCTGTGATCTGTGTGTGTGGGCTAATGGCGATTAAAATAAAATGATCGTTTTATCATTTCGTTAATCAAGAAGAATCGATGTTTCGTTCGAGCGCATTTCCGGCTTTAAAACGACGCTCGTTTAAAGCGAAAATCGCAGAAAATGCGTGCTAATAATAATTACGTAACGTAATTGTCGGAGACTAAAATGGTTAATAATTCTTTTAGTTCTTCCTAATCGACTTATTAGATGTCTTATATAAGGACGAGGAAATTGATTACGTCTCGAAATAAACGAACGTCTTCGGTCATCAAGCCATCATCAATTGCACTTGCAATAATTGCAAATTTATTTCAATTAAGAATCGAGGTATGATTAACGAACAATTAAATGCATTCTGAGATGACTTCACACGTAATTAACTTTTAATCGCCGCTTTGACATTATATCAATTGTTATGCAGCTTGGGAAGCAGGAGAAAGTAAAAGATTCGCGCCGATGGAATTTGTTACTCTTTGTGTTTATAGATTCGAACAGGATACAAACGAAAGAACGAATGGCAATAATAAGCAAAATGGTATTTGCCAATTAGCATCCCATGCGATTCAAATAAAAAAACAACACTTTCCTCTCCTTTTTATTTTCGTTATTCATCGACGTCTTCCTCCTTTTAATTCGATTAATTACTGTTTTAAAATTAATTGCAATTTAGTGCAAATCGTTTTTGAACTTTTCAAAGGAAACCGTTTTAAAATTAGTTTTTATTTTTCCTAAATGAAATGGAACAAACAAACAGAAGTAGATTGAATCTAAGAAATGTCGTTGATGATAATTAAATCTTGATTTGCACTTGGATAAGTAAATGCGTTACATAAAAACCTCTTTTCTTTTCACTTTTTCCTATCATTTTCCACTGATTTAATCAAAGTGAAATGGCAAGTGGACGGAATCACGTATCCAATTACAATTTCGTACAGGTTGCAGATGTTTCCTTGAAACGTGGATTTAATTATGCAACGTGAAAAGAAAAAGTATTTTAGTGTGGACAATCGGTATATGTAATTTCGTTCCTCGAAATTACATTTACAAAAAACCGAAACAAACGCGACAAAAAATAAACTGGATTTTTATGACGACTTCTTTAATTCGATCATCATCATTCTCGTCGTCATCGATTGACTATTTTTCCTTTTCGCTAAGAACCTTGAACATAACGGATGCGTTAATGATTGTTGTTGTAAAGGACTTTAACGCAAAAATAGCGAAACCATCTTAAATCTCTTGGGCAATAGAGGATGATTAAAGAAAAGGAAGCACAAACTGAAAGAGTGAATTTGGAGTTGTTAATGAGACCGGATATAATTTATCTTCGCCGCATTTTAATGTCAATGTATTGGCATTTTTACGCGAATTTGGCATGAAGGATGGCGAAAATTTATCATCCAAAAGCATCGACTTAATATCAAGAAAACAAAACAAAAAATTATGAATTGATTGTTAAATGAACACAATTCAAAACATTTTCAACGATTTTAGATTTTTAAACACATTGTTCAAGACTTTAAGAGCTTTATTTTGATAAGTATCAAAGCATTATAACTTACACAGGGTGATGGATTTCAAGAAGGCATGGCATTGATATAGTAAAATAGTTTTACCATTGGGTATATAGTGTGTGATCTACAAGGGTGGGATTAAAATTGGCCGGAATTTTGATAGACGTTAGATATGTTATCTGTCATTTGTTTTGCATTAAAATTTCAAGAACTTACATTGGGATCAACTGGTAAATTGGAGCTTGCAAAAAGGTATTTCATTATTCTCCTACTGCAATGGCTAAAATTGATCCAAAACGTGCTGATCTGCTGCCAAGTGCTTAGTTTGGCTACCTCAGATTTCAGTTTATTCCATAACCTAAAAAAGTTTACTGTTTGCAAGAAAGTCTGAAGGATTTAACAACAGCCTATGGTAACAGCCTTAAATAGTGCTACGCCACTGTGTTAAGAAACAAAATCATTTTCGATCCGATAGGGTGTCTTTTTCGAAAAGATTCTCGTTCTACCCCCGTAAATGAGTCTAAATCAGCGAGGAGTGTAAAGACTTCAACCAATTTTGTGCAAATAAAATGAAAGTTACATTAATTAAAGTATCATTATCAAATGTCTCAATGAAGACAAAGCAAAGACCGTGAAAGCTGCGAGTATTTGAAATTTAGATTTTTGGAAAGATCTACAAAATATACAGTTCGTCCTAAAGGTATAGGTTCAGCTGTTTTTTTTGCATTAGATAATGGAACAGTTTTAAACTTTACGAAAGAACTGTGCGATATTCAATTTATTTAAAAAAAAGTTATTATACGTAGGTAGCACTAAAAGTTTTTACAAACTAATGTCATCAAGGTATCAAAGTACATTGATATCTACTTTGACAGTTGTAGTTAGATTTCATTATCTGTGGTTTGGCAAAAGTTTTTGAAAAAGTTCGGGAAAATCGGCCTCGAGATAAACACAGTTCTGCACCATGACAATTCCACCCTCCCATACGCAAACTAAGGACTGTTTAAAGACGTCAAGGGTGGAATTATTTCCTATCATAGAGTCCACACCTGGTCACTTGCGATTTCTTCATCTTTCGTAGACTAAAGCAAAATTGGCGTGGTTTGCGATTAAGTAATGCAAGTGAAGCGGCCTAAGCCTTAAAAAACTTGACATTTTAGACATCTCCAAGAACAATAGACTTCTTGCTTTAACGATTGGCATGCATAAATATACCGAGTTGAAAAGAGAGTATTTCGAAAAACAAAAGAGAAGAATATTTCTTGGAAATCTAGTATTTTTATTATAGTTTGCAGAAACTTTCGGTGCTACCCACGTATAACCATGAATTGTTTAAGCCATAATTTTTGTTGTTGATAAATATAAAAAACATAAAGAATGCAAAAATGGGAAATGCACCGAATGATAAACTTTTTACGAAAAAGATTCTTATAAGTTAGGCGAATCGTTCATCCATCTAGAAATGAATCTGGAAGTGGCAATAAAAGAAAGCTAAACTTAAAATTCTACAAGGACTCGACGAAAGAACCGGACGCAAAATTATAACTGTGCAAAAATATTCAACAGCAATCAATAATCTTCGCATAAATAAATGTTTAATGTCGCCATATTCAAATCATCAATTGCAACATAGAATCGAAAGCCACTTTATTAAAATTAATCGTAACATCATCTCGAAGATCCGGTTATTATTTATTCATTATAACGGTCGATCCGTGTAAAGAAGATCACGCAATCGACAAACTGCAAAAATGGAGTCGTGCAAAAAGTAGCCGGGATACGGTGATGCGCAATTATGAAACTCCCATCAGTCCGTCCAATTAGTCGTTAGTTGGGACTGTGAATGTAATTCAAAAAGCGAGTCTAACATCTAAGGTGTAATCCTTGAAAGAACGAAAGACGAATCCGCATTCTAATAGTTTGTTATGAGGATTTAATATCTCTTTAGACAGATGGATTGTTGTTGTTGTTGAATTTTTTGTTCGTTTTGTCGATTTTATAATTCATTCGATTTCAAATTTCACACGGGAATCTTCTTGCTACATCTTTTTTCAGCAACGACGATTTCGACCAATAATAATACCAAACGCAAGAGGAAACGGTATATGAAATTAGAAAATGAGATGGCAAAGAAACCGAAGAATAAAATTATCACGATTATGTGCGCGACCTTACTTTAATCTTCTTCGTTCTTTCCCCTTTTATTTCTATGTTACTTTCACTATTCATCGCGGACTCTTCAAGAAAAACAAAGATTATTAAACGTTTGTTGAAGGTATTTGCGAGGATTTGAGTCGTTTTTGGCAATCAAATTTGACGCGAAAATTAATATTCCATCAGAAAGCAATAAACGTGGCACGATTCGGTTGCCTTTCGTGTGTAATTGCAGTGAGAAATTCGCTCGTTTTACCATTTTATTTGTTATAAATTTTTATGCTGGGTTTTTGTTGTTGAGCGTAAGAAAACTTTTTGCAAATCTTATTGTTTTCATCTTGCCAACGAAATGAATATGCATTGTTTGTTTTCGGTTTTTATGCCACATGGGAAACTTTCGAACATCAAAATATTAATTTCATTTTTTTTTACAATGTAAAACGCTAATTAACTACCAATTATTTTACTCGAATGAAAGACCTGAAAGGTAAACTGGCAACCAGTCAAAATTGCAAGAAGTAGAAAATAATTGACTCAGAAATCGGATGGCAATTACGAAAAGCATCCAATGATTTTGGCTTAATTAGGAATTCAAACGTATTCGTGTTAATCCGATGCACAGCCTTGTTTCCCATCGCAAAAAAAATCGAATTCAGACCGTCGAGGTCGCACAAGAGAACGAAGAATTTAAAAACCCACCGGTGGAGTAGAAGAGAAAAATTCGAATTACCCACACATAAACAAAAACTGTACTGTTGAGAGGATGGAAGAAGAGTTTTTTTTTTGTGGTAGTAGTAGTAGTAGAAAAGAAGAGGAGGTCTTTTCCCTTTCACTTGAACCGCAGAAAAACTCATCTCGGTGGTAACATTTCAATCTTCTTCGTCGGTTAGGTTAGTTAGTTTTCGACGCTTTTTCAGCAAACATGTGGACTAGTGTCAGTTTTATCGTCTTTTTCATCGGTAAGTGCGAAAAAAGTATTTTTTATCCATGAAAAGGATTAGATAAGAATTAAGTCAATGGCAGAATTTAAGATTTTAATTTATTTTTTGCAAAAAAAAATCGCAAGTGAGTATGCAGATGAGGATGGTGTTCAGCTGGATTGTTTTGCCTTTTAAATTATTTAATTTGCATAATTGAAGTAAAAGGCAAAAAGAAATTAATTAATTAACATTGGAATAATTAGCGTTATAAAATTGGCGCTTTTATCCACTTAATTCGCGTTTTGTTCTAAATGCATAATAGAAAGCTTGATCATTAAAAGCGAATGTACGTTTCCGGAACAAATTAGCTGAAGAATCGATTTGCTTGTTGCAAAATTGCATGACAATTGTTGATGGCATTATGTAACAATAAGAGAAAATTACAATGTTCATACTAATTGAAATTTAAAATTTATAATCGATTATCTTTGAATTGCCACGCTGAAATGTAGGCAGACAGCATTCTCGAAATTGCTGAAAGAATTGCGAAATGTAGGCAAATTATGCGTTTGGATTGCATCGTTTAGCACGTTAAACAAAATGCGCAATCAATTTCATTAACTTTAATTAATTGCTAAACTGGAATCTCTAGCCTGCTTATCGATGGAATTCGATCCGCAGTTTCGTCATCGGCGTTAAAATTTATCGTCTCATCGTGATCATGTGTAACTTGCGAAGAGAGAAAAAACCGACTCTCAAACATTGTTGTTACGTAATAAATTGGGATTTTATGTTTGAAGAAAGTTTATTTTTAATAGTCGAAACGTAAAAATAAAAATTAATACACGAGAACAGCGGAATTTATTATATTCAGTCGACTCATCGAGAGAAGTTTAAAAGACTCCGTTGCATAATCGCGAATTAACGACGTGCGGATGGTTGACTTTCTTCTCATATTATCATTGTTATGGTTCCAACGGAATTGCCACATTTTCCGAAAGCGATTCGTTCGCATCATCTCGCTCGCTGCCATTGTTATTTATCGCAATAGTAAACCAACTGTTGCGGATAAATCGTAGGTGTAATTCTAATTATTATCGCATCCTATTGTATTTACTAATTAGCGTTAATTTGCAATCGATAAACCGTATAACAAATGAAAAAAGTAAAATACCAGATGCCTGTGAAGCAACCAAAACCATTTTTTTTGTTTTATGTTGGTCTTCGTACCGTTATGGATATTTGCATACAATGTGCGGCTAAAAATTTATTTGCGAAACGTTTATTTTTTAACGCCAAATATGTTCAAAATTTGGTTGGATAATAACGAACAAATAAAAACAAGAACGGTCTCAATTTCGATGTAATACTATGAGAATTTTTGATGGGCAATAAGACGGAAATTCTTTTATGCAACAACCTATAAAATTGAGGTCGTTATTAATACACGCATCTCGTTTTGAAAATGAAAAAAAAAACTAATAAATTGTAATAGAGCAATTATGCAATTATGGATACGTTTACTTTTCAAAGCAAAAAAGAGTTGTGAGACAAGAGAATTAAATTAAACAAAACTTTTTCACTTCTTCATGTATTGGATCTTCCATTAAAGAAGTACATTTATATTCGTTGCGTAACCTCTCTCGAAGTGTACACATTGTTGTTAATTTCTAACAGGAAGCATTATCGCACACAATCATATTCCATCGGGTTATGGGAAAATGCGCACTTTTACCTTCTTCTTCTGATTAAAAAAATAAATAAATAAGAAAAGCTAATTTCAATCCGCAGTGAGAATATTAATAAGCAAATGAAAACAATGCAACTAAATTTTTAGATTAGCATTATACGAGGGCAATTTGGGAAGAAATCTATCTACGAAACAACAGACGATCGTTGACAGTTTGGTGTCGATTTGTATAGAGCGATCAAAAAGAAATCCGTTTAGAGTGGACTATCTGCTAATTGGAATGCACGTCTTTAAATCAACTAACCTTAACATCACAGGTGTTTGAAAAGTATTGACGTTGACATATGTCAAATCCGTTTAGAGTGGATTCTAATCATTGGAATGCACGTCTTTACTTAAATCAACTAATTTTAACGTCACAGGTGTTTCAAAAGTATTGACGTTGACATATGTCCATTGATCATCAGTAACGTTCGTACGTTTTTCACGTTTGACAGCCTACTCCAAGTGGATTACTGTTTGATCGCCCTGTATTTTACCAAGCAATTGTTTGCTGGGAAAATGAGTTAAGTAAGACTAAGAAAAGGACGCGTAGAGTTGAAGGTATTTTCAGTGGCTATACTCGAGTTACGTCGTCAAGCTTATAGTTGCGATTAATTAACTTTAATTAACGACATTTTTGTTATTTGAAAAATCATAGAGAGCTTGAAATCAGATGAGAGGTTAATGTAAATTTTTGAGAATTACTTTGAAGACATAACAATTATTTTTTTAAGAATTGTGACGTTTAGGTCCTTTCAAAAGAATTAAATATTCTTCGTTTAATAGTTAGGCTCTGTCTAAATTCCCCCCGTAAAAAGAAACTAGAAAATGTATGTTGCTTGCTTTATATTAAATTTTATTGCCAAAGAGTAAAGTTATTAATTAACACGTGATTTGTTTTTTCGCAGGTCTCTGCATTGGTACGGGGTCCGGCCAATTTCTGAACAACCGACCGTTTCCGACTTACAGCCTCGAGAACATGCCGGACACCGGATTCACGTGCAGAGATAAAATATTGGGCGGCTATTATGCGGATTCGGAGACTCAATGTCAAATGTTCCATATTTGCGTTAAGGTGGCCGGTGTGGGGGTGAGCAATTTTAAACAAATCGTTCTCCCTATAAGGATAGAATTGCATTTCGCATAATTGCCAAACGGAAAATAATAAGCAGAGAGATTTGGCGAAACAATGAGCGGTTGCGACTATCATGTTGTATTATATGCGGCACTTAATTCTTTTTTCTTCTTCTTCATGTTTATCGTGTCAAGGTGACCGTACGTTCGGTAGCGAATATTGCAAAATATTTGTAATTTCCATCGAGCAAACACAATGAAAATTGAAATTAATTAACGTTCGTCATTCGTTGGCAATTTATTCCATTTTCGTCTGTTTCGTTCTTTCCGAAGGTGCAAGATTTCCGTTTCCTTTGTCCGAACGGCACCGCCTTCGACCAGGACCATCAGATTTGCGCCGAATGGGACGACGTCGATTGCGACGCAACCACGCTCTACTATGCCAGCGACAATTTCGACCTTTATCGCATAGGTTCAGGTATGCGAATCGCGAAACTTTCACTTTCGCATCGTTCGACAACTAAAAAATAATAAACAAACGATAACTAATCGCTCGTTTGCCGCTCTTAGGTTTCGAATCCAAGGCCGTCAAGTACGGCGAAGACGAGGAGACGTTCTCGTTGCAACGCGCCGAAACCGGCGACGCCCGCTTGAATCGCGAACATCAAACGCAACGCGTCAACCAGCAGAAGGAGTTGAAGCGCGGATTCGAAGTGCACAAGAAAAACAATCACCAAAATAACAACAACAACAACAATAACCAACAAATCAATAACAACGATCGCGACATCTTCAGAGGTTCGAGCAGTTCGAACTTCTTCAACAATCGTAACGGCGGCAAAGAGCCGGAAGACGACGCCGAGGCCGACGACGACGCGAACGTCAACCAGAATCGCGACTTCGAGACCCGCAGGAAGGTGGTGCGCAAGCAGCAGCATCGCAGACCGGCCAGCAATAGTAACAGCAATCAACACGATGGCCAAACGCAGCGGCCGAACCGGCAGTTCACCAACAATTTCGCCGGCAGCAGTTACGTACCGACGTCAACGGCCAAATCGACGACCGCCCAACAACAATACAACAACCAACAGCAGCAGCAAGAGTACAATCACCAAGGAAGAAGCAGAGGGCAGCAGCGACAACAACGCGTCCATCAAGACGCGAACGAGTTTAGGCAAAACGCGCAGCGAAACTCCGAAACGAAACAAACGCAAGCCGCTTACACGGTGAGCACGCCGGCACCGTTCAAGCAAACGCAACAATTTAATAGCAACAACAACAACAACAACAACAACAATCAGCAATACAACGAGAATAATCAGCAATACAATCGCAACAATCAGCAGTTTAATAGGGGCGCGTCGAATAAGGAAGTGGCGCCGACGACGGCGATACCGAAATCGTCGAATAATTATCCGTCCACGCAGCAGCAGCAGCAACAACAACAACAACAACAAGCGACGAAACAAACCGAAAACTATCCGTCGAACTTCCCGCAAACGAGCAACAACAAACAACAGCCGACGACGCCGGTCAAACAGGGCGAAACCTACCCGACGACGAGCGCTTCGAGCAAGAACGGCCAATTCAACGGCAACGACTACGAGGTGACGAAGGTCAAACCGAAACAGGCCGACACTAACCACCCGTCGACGGCGTTCGAGACGAAAAAGTCGACGACGCCGTATCTCGCGAAGTCCGACAATTCGCCGTCGCCGTTTAGCGCGAAAACCGCGCAGAAATCGACGGACGCCAACAATAACTACCCGACGACGTTCGCGCCACGCACGAACGCCGCCTACACGCAACTCTCGCAACAATCGCCGCAGCAGCAGCAGCAGCAACAACAGCGCCAAACGCAGAAATTCAACGCAAACAACAACAACAACGGTCAATCGTCATCGAGCCATCAGCAGAACCAGCGGACGAGTCCGTTCACGCAGTACACGCCGACGGTGCCGAAGGTGACGACGCCGTATTACGCGTCGTCGACGCCGGCAACGGCGCCGCATCGCGCGAACAAGTTCGACGAGACGCAGTACGACGACGGTTCGTATAATGCGAAATACGATAACAACAACAACAACAACAGAGGGCAGGACGAGGAGTTCTTGAAGACGGCTCACAGCACGAACATAGCGAACAGTCGCAACGAGTACGCGCAGAGGGAAAAGGGTTTCGCGCAGTCGGCGTCGTCGACGCAAAAGCCGCGGCCGTTCTCCGTCAGTGCGAACACGCCGAAGCCGGGCGCCACGACGCAAACTGCGCAGACGACCCAGTTCGCCAACACGCAACAACGGCAGCAACAAGGGAGAACGACGCAAGGCGCGAAATCCGGTCAAAGCGCGAAAACCACCCAGTTCCCGGACTCGACGCCGTTCGCGAGAAGCACGCCGAGCGCTGGTTCGACTACGGTGAACGCGAGAAATACTGCGATAACGACTCCGTTTGCGAAAACGGCGGTTACGCATCAACAACAGCAACAGGGGCAAAGTTTTAATCAAGGGCAAAGAACGACGCAACACGGTCATAACGATGATGATGGTGTCAAAGGGGAAACGAGAAGAGGGCACAATGTTACGCCGGGTAAAAATGAGAAGAACGCGAGCTACGATTACGCGTATTACGACACGAACGTCGGCAGCGAACCGGAGTACGACATCGATGCGGAGTTTGGGAAAACGCAGAAGGTCAAGAAGCAATAATTGATTGGTATCGATTGCGATGATGGATGGGAAATTAAACTTTTTTTTTCTGGACGATTGTTGTTTTTATTGTCGTAATTTTAATTTTTAGTATTATTATTAATTATTATTACTGGTCGAATGCGCAAGTTTTATTTTGGCACGAGTCTTCTGCAAAATTACGAATATCGAAAAAGACTGCATTGGAGATTGTCGATACAAGTCAAATGTAAAACGAGTCGGGATATTTTGGATTTTGATGCTTGAAAAGGGCGGTTACAATAGTATTTTTATTAGCCCCAAAGTATTATTAAGGATTCGTATTTTTTTTTAATAATAATTATTGTATATATTGTAATAGGTATTAATTTTTATTATTATTTTGATTACTTGTAAAAAAGCAATAAACATCGACAATAATAAAATTATTTAAATTTCATTTACTTGTTTTTTTTTTCTGGCCAAAAAGTTCGTAAACATTCTTAATGTCTTGTAAAAAACCATTTTGTATCTAGTAGGTTGTTGAATAAGTTCTCGCTGTTTTCTATTAGACCTGCTTGGACAGCCTGTATACGAAACTGTTTGCATCTCAAACATTTAATTTTGTAAACTTATTAACGCTTTTATTAAAATTTGGAATAATTTCATTATCCATTAATTAGATCCAAACCTAAGGAATTTCTCATTATAATTACGGCAATGATTGCTTTAGGCATAATTGCTTGATCAATAAAATTAATGTATTAAATACACCTTGGTAGTTGATTATTTCCTTAATGGCAATTTGTTTTTTGAGCAATCGCATGAAAAATTACTATTTTTTGTAAACTGGCATTTACAATCAAATAACAATTTAAAGTTACTAACGACTTTAAGAGAAAATATAGTTGTTGGCCTTTGTAAAAATGCTATTAGGAATTCATATTATTCTTTTATTGAAAATAATTTAATCTAAGGATTATTGCGAAATTACTGAAAAATATTCCTACAAAAAAAAAACTAGTTTAATGAATTTAATTAATGGCGTCACAATTTCGTCCTAGCAAAAGTTTTCAATAGATTGGCACAAAATTGGATTCGTTTGTGGTGCATTTACAAAATCTATTTCACAGTGATATTGTTGGTTGCCAATGCTTGATTATTGGAAAGAAAAACTTTTTATAGATCAATGCAACATCGTATCAAATTATATTTATTTATTATATCCTTAATTACAAATGTATAGAAATCACAATATTATTTCTTCGATTTGCAAAACCGTTCACACTTTCACACTTACTTTTTCATAATAATAATAATACATTCAAATAAACTCTAATGATAGCGATAAAAGGAGGAAAAGTGTGAAAACATTATCAGTAGATATTATAAATAACAATAATAATAATACAAAAGGATATAATAAAATTAACAGACATTTCCTTAGAAATACAGAAAATGCAAGGTAAAGAAAAAAAAGGAATAAAGATTCATCAATATATTAATTAATCTATGAGTATTTGTTTATAACAATAATAATAAGAATATTAACAATTTCTTTTAAATTGTTTTAAATACATCTCTCCATCTCCTCGATCATAAACGTAATCGGACAAATCTAAATGCATCGAAATTACATTTATTTAGATTAAACATCTAATAGGATTCGTTAAATCTCTTCCAAGTCGCCGTCAATTACAATTAAGATAACAAACGAAGCAACCCAAAAGAAAAAAAAAAACGAAAAATCCTTTCTCGACATATAAAACAAACTTCTAATCGAAATTAAAGAGAATACTCGATAGATTTTATAAATTTACAATCGTTGGTCATCTTAACTACAATTAACACCCGACTTTAACACCTAGAGCAAGAGGCGAAGAGATTAATTCGCTTGGAAACTTTCCGAGAGCAGAGAACAGAAAGAAGAAAATTGACTAAACAGCTTGCAGATAATCGTGTTCGCGACGATTAAGTACACCGCGTCGGTCGCGTTCGCGTGCAAATCAATTTCGCGTCGTCAAAGTACGTGCCGAAGTCGCACACGAACTTCATGTCCAGCAATTGATTCTTCGTGTAACCGGGCGTACAGTAATGGAAGAGACGGCAATCGCGCGGATCCGAATAGAACCGATTGATCTTCTTGTCGAAGCAATTGAACACGTAGTTCTTGTTCACTTTCTCCTTGCGCAACTGGATTCGCACGAGCTTCGTCAGCGGCGTCGTCGTCAGGATCCGTTTGTTATAATTGTCTTTGGCCAACGTTGGATTCGCACTCTTCGACAGCGGCGCCTCCGTCAATGCGACGTCCGCCTTAACCGCATCCTCCGTCGTTTTGATCGGGTTCCGCGCGGAATCTTCCGCCGCGTATCCGCTCGTCGTCGTTCTTCCGCCGTTTCTATTGTAGCTCCGCCGATTGCTGTTGTAAGAGAAGCGATGCGACGAGGCGTTTTGCCGCCGCGTCGAAGTTCGCGTTGGAGCACGCGTCCGCTGTCTACCACGCCACCTGCCGGCCGTCGTTGTGGTCGAAGATGTCGTAGAAACCGTCGTCGCATCGGCAACGATTGCCAAATCGAAATAATCCTCTGCGGTCGACCGATCTAAATAATCGTGCGTCACCGACGGTATTTGCGAGGAAACCGTGTCGAACAAAGTCGTCGCTTCGGCGACCGTCGTTTGCCGCAACGAAGATTCGGTCACCGTCGACGGCGGAACGTTCGTGGTTATCGGCGATCGGTCCAACGATTCGGGCAGAGCCGTTTCCGGTTCGGCGCTCTCCGTTATCGTTAATTCTCGCGATGGCGCTTCGGTCGGCCGATCCGTTTCCGACCGATACGATTCGGTCGTCGTCGGGAGATCGAAATGGGCCACGCTTTTCGTGCTCGATTCGATATCCTTGACGAACGTCAACAGATCGATTGATTTCGTTGTTTCAGTGTAACCATCGGGTTCGTTCGCTTTGTTCGTAGCGCCATCTACATCGGCTTTATGAGAGTTATCGTTTTGCATGCTTTCGCCCGAATCGGGAGCTTTCGGCGAGTTATGCTCATTTGGTTCGGGGAGACTCGTTTCCATTCCTACTTCGAAATGCAGGGTTGTTGATGTTGGTATTGCTTCGGTTGTTGTCGTGGTTGTTGTTCTTTTGGCCGACGATCGGTTTCTGCCTCGTCTATAGCTGCCACCTGGCGTCGATGGAACGTTGCCGCTTTCGAACCGTTTCCTACCGCGATTGCGAAAACTCCTCGCATTGCCAACGGTCGATCCTCGATGATTTTTGTCCCCATGCTCGTTCTCCGTGCGTTTACTGTCAACGGGTTGCGAACCGTCCAATCCGAAATCGTTCTTGATCTCAGAGGATGGCCTAATCGATTCCGCAACGTCGTGCACGTGTTCCAAGTCGTTTGGCAACGGTGTCGCGGTGATTTCGTGCACATCCAAAGACGTTGCAACGGTCGTCGTCGCGTCATGGGCCTCGACGGCGACGGTCACGTAATTTGCGGTGGTCAGGTAATCGGTGGAATGCGACGAGTCTTCGGGAGGATTTGTGGTTTCGCGGCCCGTTTGGTGTAACGCATCGTCGGCGATGTCGCTCGTTATTGTGGTGGTGGTTTCGTAAGATGCGATGGTCGATTCGAAATCGCCGTCGTCGCCATCGCCTTCGACGCTATTGTCCTCGATTTGTCGGGGTACCGTTGCCGTCGATGGGCGTTCCGTTGTAATTTCCTCATCCGCAATATCCTGCTTTTTGATTGCTTCCTCATCGTTGTTTTCCTCCTTCGATTCGTCCAAAGTTTTTTCCGGTGGATCCGTTTCTCGCGCTGTCTTAATCTCTTCTCTCTTTGGATCTTGATCCATTCCTTCGCTTGGCGCTTGTAGTTCTTCCTCTTTGGACTCATGTTCCCTTTCCTTGCTTAACTCAATAGTTTCTTCATTGTTGGTCTCATAGTTCTTTTCTTCGATTGGTTCTTTTATCACTTCTTGGTTTGTCTTATATTCCTCATCATTGCTCAATTCTTGATCCGCGTTATTTGGCACTTGCTTTTCTTCTTGCTTCTTTTCTTCGCTCGATTCCTGTTCCTCATTTTCGTCCAGTTTTTCTTCCTTATTTGATTCCAGTTTCGCTTCCTTCTTTGGTTCCAGTTCATCATCCAAGGAGTCCAGTTTCTTTTCGCTATCTGACTCTTGCTTCTTTTCCTGATTCGATTCTACTCTTCCTTTGTCCGGATCCTTGTCCTCTTTATCGCCGGACGTTATATCGTACAATCGTTTCAACAGCATGCGTTCTTCGTACAATTGCGCCTCGTAATTATCGTCGACGTACTCTGCCGCATCGTAATCCAAACTCCCCGTGTCGGTCTTGTTCTTCTTCGCCTGTTGCTTGTGCAATTGCGGCTCGTAGTTGTCGTCGATGTACTCGTCGTAGTAATAATCCGATTCGGTCGCATCGTCTTTCGCAGAGTCGTTTTGCACGTTGCTCGTCGTTATTGCATCGGTCGTGTTTTTACGCGCGTCTTCGTGCGCGATCGTGCTCTCGTTCCGCGTCTCTTCGTACAAGTTCGCTTCGTAGTTATCGTCGACGTAATCGTTCGGATCGATTACATCATTTCTCGGTGGTAAGTCCGCGTCGCCGATCGGTTTCTTTCGGTGCTCGTTTGCAGCATCGTTTTGCTCGTCGGTCGTCGTTATCGCATCGTTATCGGTCGTGTTTTTGACCGTCTCTTCGTGCCCGATCGTGCTTTCGTTCCGTGGCAACTTCGCTAAGTAATTATCGTCGACGTAATCGTTCGGATCGATGACATCCTGTCTCGGCGGTAAATCCGTGTCGCCGATCGACTTCTTCCGGTACTCTTTCGCCTCGTTGGTCTCGTTCGTGGCCGAATCGTCGTCGCCGTAATCGAGAAGATTCAAACCGTCGGACGCATTTTGCGACCGATGCAAGCGATCAATTCCTTCGGTTAAATTTGCAACGCTTGTATCATTGCCATCGGCTACTTCGCCGCTGTAATCGAGCGTCACGACTTCGACGTTCGACTGCGTGAGTTCGTCGTTGATTTCGGTGATGTGCAACGGCTCGAGCGGTATCGTCAGATTCGCGATCTTGCTGCGATTGCTATTCGTCGCGTACCAATCGAAGAGGAACTTCAGCACGCCGATCGCTTGCTCCTCGTCCTTCGCGACGTCCGTCGACTCGTCGACGCCACGTTTGCGACGACGACGCGCTTCCGATTTCTTCAGCTTCGGCACGTCGTGATAGAACGCCTCGACGCCGTCGTCGTCCTCCTTGTAGTCCTCGTACGAGTCGAAGATTTGCGACGTTTCCAACGGCCCGAACGTGTAATTCAATTTGCGGCCGCTCGCGTCGCTCACGCTCGCACTGGCACTGATCACGATCCGCGGCACGTGATGCTCGCTGTAACGTTTCGCGCTTCCTGCGTTGCCAACGACGTCCTCTTGGTCGTCGCGCTGTCGATGGGTGGCGCTGGTGAACGGTGCCGGCGTGCTGAAGATTAACGGCGGTAACGTCGGCAGCAGCGGTAACGGGAGCTGCAAACGCGACGGTTTCTCGGTCGAATAGTGATACGGTTGCACGACGTTCACGGTGGACGACGTGCCCACGAGGGGCGTGGGCGATGGTTGCCTGAAGGTCGTCGAAATCCGGTGCGTGCCCGTGCTAATCTGCGGCGGCCTGTAGGTGCTTTGGCCGGACACTTGCGGCTGCTGGCGCTGGTGATTGCGTTGCTGGTGACGATCGATTTGTTCGTCGTACTTGTACGATTCGGTGTTGCGATACTCGGGCGATTCCGTGCCATCGTCGTAATTGAAATCGTAGTTCAGTTCGGTCGGCGTCGGATTGTTATTGTTCCGATAAACATCGATTGGATTCGGTGTCGCCGTCGAACTGATTTTGTCGACGCCCTCCTTTCGCGACGTCTTATAGACGGTCGTGTGCGTCGTGACGATGACGCGTTTGCTCTTGTCGCCGTTCGAATTGTAGTTGGACGATTGCTGATAGGAGATCGGATTCGGTCGGATGTCCGGCCGTTGGATGCCCGGCTTCAGGCTGATGTTGATCTCCTCCGGATTGAAGCGGATGTCGGCCGCGTTGGCGGAGACGGGGAAGTGATGCGTCGTTATCACCTTCGGCGGGTGGCGCGTCGTCGTCGCCGTGACGGTCGGCGACGGCGATGGGTAATAGGGCCGTGGCGTCGACGATTTCTTCGTCGGCGACGTCGTCGATGTCGACGATGACGGCTTCTGTTTCTCTGACGGTTCTAGAAATGCGAGAGAAATGAGTGCAAAGCACAATTTTGGGAATTAAAGTTGATATAAACAATATAGAGGGTGCGCAAATCGTGTGGGGATGGAGGATTACAAACTGTTGAGTTTACAGAAATTGTTTCAGACAGAATGTAACGCAACAATTTTACGATTAGAATCACATGTAATAGGGCAAATAAGTCGTTTATCACAGTTTCCCAGCACCAAGATTAAGGTAAACGCGCATTTTAATCATCATATTTAAACTTATAAAACTACGTACTCTACCGGGCAATCACGAATGAAAAACGGTACCGTTCAAAAATTCAAAATACCCGAGCTCTTCGTTGTTACGACAGGTTTAAGGACACATCGAAAATGGCTTAAAATGAAAACTTCTGTACAAAATGTGTTTCATTTGGACCAAGAAAAAGAAATTGACAGGCAAACGTCAACAAAAGAAAACTCGAAATAAACGACTTAAAATAAAGGTGATGTGACTCAAATCAACTCGAGAACTTCTTGTAATTCAGGTTTTGATCTAGTGTTACGCTCAATTATTTTTATGTTGGCAATTGCTGAATTGTCAGAGATTCAGTGGCGTCTGAAAGAAGAAATTAGATTGCAAAGTTATTTTAAAAATTATCCATCAACATGATTTTTGTTAAGGATAAGCGAAAAAGAAAGAATAAGAGAGAAAGAGAATTCCAAAAATGCAAGAGAAATTAGTGAATTAAAGTTGATATAAACAATATACAGGGTGGGCAATTCGTGTGGTGATGGAGGATTACAAACTGTTGAGTTTACATAAATTGTTTCAGACAGAAAAGAAAACTTTTCTCTAGTAACTGCTAGTTGCTTCCTTATTTTAAATAGAATGCTATGTTTTTTATCCCACTTTTGAATTCTCACTGAGTTTTAATCCATTAATTAACCTACACGTATATACACATTCTTCTGTCATTATTACCACTATATTATCCAATAATTAACTAATAATATGGAATCTAGGTTTCAATTATTGCCGTTCCTTTCCATTTGCTCCCTGCTTTTTCTTTCATTTCGAAAGTGGCTCACTTCATTGCGTCTGACGCTGTACGATCAACATCGTTAATATTAATTATCGATCATAATTAGTTGTTATTAATCACTAGGAGCGATTGCTCGATAATCATAATTATCTGGCAGCGTGCGATTTCGAATATCGAGCGAACACCTTTTTTTTCTACACACCATACGAATTCAATTGCATTTACTTGATTTACAGGGTGTGAAAATGTTACGAACTTTAAAGGGGGATAATGTGGCCCAAATTAAGCAGAAACGTGTTAATGAGTGTGGGTCTGGAATTGGAGGTTTATCTTCATTTTAATTCACAAAACTTGCATTTTCGTATCATAGTTAATAGAAGTTTTGTCATTCATAGAGTTTGGGGTTGATATTAAGTCGCTTGTGAGAATTTAACGAATTTTCCCTATGCCTTTTTACTCTAAATTTTGAATTTATCAACATGCACTTCATCTATGGTCGTGCTAATGGGAAATGCCAGAGACACCCTCCGTTTTCATGTTGAAGCTGATCCCAATCGCCAGATTCCTTCAGTTCGTCTTTTTAGAGAACATTCGCACAGATTTTGTAAAGGAAGATTGGATAGGAAGAAGTGAGACTGCACCATAATTCGCAAAATCGCCAGATTTAAACCCCCTAGATTTCTTCCTTTTGGAAGATTTGAAAAGTTTAATTTATGCTACATTTGCAAAAGACCTCAAGGAACTAAACCAACGAATAGTGATCAAAGATGCCATCAAATTTAAGCAACAGCTTGATTGCCAATTATTTTCGAAAGGGTTCGAAGGTAAAAAAATTGATGGAGGACACTTTGAACATCTTGAATTACTTTTCATTCTTTTTTTGTTCATAGTTTGCATTGTTCGTACATAATTGTAAATAACATAAAAGTTGCAAAATGTTTCGTACTTCCGAAACCGACCCATGTTCATTAAGACTTTTCTGCTTATCTTAAGCCACATTATCACCCGTTAAAGTTTGTCACACTTTTCTTAACCCTTGTATATATCGAAAACAAAAAATGACAACGATTGATGGTTTTCTGTGGCATAAGTTTATTTGCAAATATAAATTTGCGCTCATATAATAAATTATTATCGTATAAATTTGCTTAAGAGTGTGCCTTAATCTAATTGCTGCATTTTATTAATAGCACGCGGCCTATTTAAGAGGACCAGCAAATAAAATCTTTTCATTTCGCGTTCTCATACTTACGTTTTCCAATTTATCCAATCTGAAAATGTGTTTTGCTTGTAATTATTCCTCTAACAACATTCGCCATTTCTAACCGTTAATTCATTTACGATCCTCACAAACCGAATGAACGCAATAATTTTACGATTAGAATCACATGTAATAGGGCAAATAAGTCGTTTATTACAGTTTCCCAGCACCAAGATTAAGGTAAACGCGCATTTTAATTATTCTAATTAAACGTATAACATTACGTACTCTACCGGGCAATCACGAATGAAAAACGGTACCGTTCAAAATTTCAAAATACCCGAACTCTTCGAAGTTACGATAGGTTTAAGCACACATCGAGAAAGGCTTAAAACGAAAACCTCTGTACAAAATGTGTTTCATTTGGTCCAAGAAAAAAAAATTGACAGGCAAACGTCAACAAAAGAAAGCTCGAAATAAACGACTTGAAATAGAGGTGATGTGACTCAAATCAACTCGAGAACTTCTTGTAATTCAGGTTTTGATCTAGTGTTACGCTGAATTAGTTTTACGTTGGCAAAATGCTGAATTGTCAGAGATTCAATGACGTCTGAAAGAACAAATCAGATTGCAAAGTTATTTTAAAAATTATCCATCAACATAATTTTTGTTGAGGATAAGCGAAAAAAAAAAAGAAAGCGCGAAACGCAATTCCCCAGTGCCACATTAACAACGTAAAACACACTCGAAAGCTGAAAAGAGGTCACTAATTTGCGATCGCACTCTATGTCATTTTTAAAGGAATATCACGCGATTAAATTGAAAATATTAAATTTTTGTGGCTACGCTAACTACCTAATTAATCCACTCAAAATTGTTTAAACGATAAATTGAATTGTCTCGAGGAATAAAACGCTCACTCTGATCAGATCCGAATTATTGTTAAGCGGTCAACTTGAAAATCCACAGGGAGATCAATAAAATTGAGTCGGAATGAAGGAAGAAAGTAAACGGACGCACACGCGTAAGTTGCTTGTTAGTAAATTGGTAGCAATGCAGACGGTTCCTTCAATGAAATCAATTTCCCATAATCGTCTGCACCGTTTGTTTTGTCGTCAGCATCAACCAACCCACTATTAATCAAATTTAAATTCGAATAATTCGTGATAATGTCCGATAAAATGCCGAATCGGATGTATTATACCGATAACGTAAACTTAAAGTTGTTTTATTAATTAGTTTAGTAATTATGGTAATTTTGCATTTTATCGTAGCGTCATTATTATTATTATTAACCGTAATTTACCATCTTTCACGATTATTATCGTCGCTATTACGATGGATTTATGTAACCCATATAATAAACTCTCTCTCGTAAAGAGATGACGGACGAAGAACAATAAAGAATAAAAGTTCATTTGTTGTGTAATAAATCCATTTTATAATGACGATAATATAACATCCATTCATAATAATATGAAATGTGTGTGTGTGTATAAAATAAACAATAAAGGAAAAACAGACCGTTAATATAAAGCAGCAGGGAAATTTGAAAATCGTTCTCGATGTAACGAAGAACGTTCAGCAATCGGTAATTAATTCGAGTTTTAATAAAAAAAGAAAGAAACAATTACCTTTTAATATCGGTGGCAACGTGTCGCCGTACAATTTCAAATTCAGATCGTAGAACGTTTCCGATTTCGAACAATCGACTTCGTCGATCCTTTCGCAAACTCGCGTTTCCTGAAACGAATCCAACGAAATAAAACCGTTTATAAAACCGAACGATCATAAAAGTTTCCGGTCGAAAGCGACGACGGCGTGACTCTTACTTGATCGAAGACGGTGCCGTTCAGACACAAGAATCGAATGTCCATCGCTTCCTCCATCGGCCCATAAGTGCACACGTGGAACATTTGACAGGAGGTCTCCAGGTCGGCATAGTAGCCGCCGACGACTTTTCCGTAGCAGGAGAAATTCGTGTCGGGCAAATTGTCAAAGTCCAAGAACTGCAAATGAATAAACATAAATAACAATAACGGTATTTGCAGAGCGTTAATTTATTAAAAGACCAGAGGATGTGGCAACGCTGCTGTTATATACAATTTGACGTTTAGATTGTCAAATAAGAGCAACGTGGTGGACGTAATATCGACCACATTGAAACGTAACCTCAAGTTTCGCAAGCTTCTAGTTAGAAATGGTATCAGTTGTAACGCATTTTGGCAAACAGAAGGAATTTAAAATTCGAATAACAAAAGAACTAGGAGAAAGGCTTTCAAATGACAATATGTCGGAACAGAATTTGGCGGGAAACATAAAATCTACGAGAAGAAAACATAATAAAACTTATTGCAATCAATCTTGGTCACATAATATCCAATTACGATTACGTTAACACGCAAATAACGGCGGGTTCAAATCGAATTTTTATTACGTGTCTTTCGTGTGTAGGGGGGAAAAGCGAGTGAAAGTTATCATTGCAAAAAAATAAAATCGTAATCGTATTTTGCAAATTAAACGGAACTGCTGTTACTAAATTCCCAACGAATAACGACGTTTATCCTTTAATTGCTTTTTATCTCAAACTTGGCTTTATGTAACTTTACTTAAACAACCATAAATCATATCCCACAATCTATCGCTCTCGGTCCAGGTAGTTCAATTCGCGCAACCTTTCGCTCGTTCACTTTAATTCTGCTTTTTTTTTTTCGTTCGTTTCTTGACAATTACCCATATTTACAACTTTATTATTGCCTCATATCGCGGCAATAAATAATTGTGGACCAGCAATAATATCGTGTTACGTACCACGTATCGTATTCCATAAAATTTACGTGCATTTTTTAATTGACAATGATTTGTACGCATTATTCGCATTTCTATTATACCACTGACAATGTTTCAAATTTTACGTTTTATTTATTTTCTCATTTGTTGGAATAAAAGCAAGTTAAATGAGTTCATAATCATTGCAAGAATTGCGATTGCAGCTGAAGCCAAAACGATTTAGTAAAGTTGAACTTCCCACTTTGTGTTTTAGTGCTTTTCAAATTTAATGCTTTGGCACTACTGAAATATGTTACGACAAATGACGGCGTCGATTCATTTTTAACTTGTTAACATGTTTTGAAGCTTTTATCGAATTTTATCTACTGTCACATGTTTTTCTGTTGCGGAAATGACAATAGTTAACAATGAATAATCCCTAATCTAGTTAGATAATGTGCAATGGCACTCAAACAATGGGTTCATTAAGGTTATAATGCCTAAAACAACATCGAAATCAATTTCTAACTGATTAGTATGACAGTCACGCCAACTTGAGATAAGTTTGACGTGGCGGTGAATTCAAACTGCGTTCAATCATTCTTCATTCCGAATTTTTTAAAATTATTTTTAATGCATCGTTACAAGTCCATAGTTAGATTGTTTTCAACTATAAGCGTTAGTTTATGTTTTTATAACAAATCCAAATGTTGTGAATAAACTTTTCAACTGCTCGCAACTTGAGCTAATCTCAATCGTCACTTGCTTAATTTTTCTAAACGTTTTCGTCTATAATTATTTTTTCCATTCCTATTTGTGTATAAGATCTACCAACGCCTTTAGGAAGTTGTAGGAAGAACAATAATAAAAATTAATTTCGTGACTTCTAATAAAGGAATCCACACTTGTACGTAGTTAAAGAAGCGTTTTAACTAACTAACATCAATGCACACTGCTGTTAATTCGTGTAAATAGAAAAAATTGTTAATAACATTGTGACTAATAATAATCGTCTTTAAAAGGTCTGCCTTTCCTCCACATTTGAAAACGTTTTCTTAAGTTTCGACGCATTTCAAAGATTATTAAAAATCTCTTCATTGCCAACAAACATGCACCAAGGATTAAGGTTGTTGACCTAATGTCGTGTTTAGAGATGTTGTTCTTGTTAGTTGCACAAATACGATTTCCTCGATTTTCTAAATGTTATCATCGCAATTAAATGAACGAAATGGATCCGGGCAGCGGTGAAGACGTGTAAGAGAGCGAAGAAAAGAGACACAAGCGGAAATTGAAAACTTTTGGTTCGGTGCGATTAATTAATTAGATTACAAATTAAAATTCGCCGCACTCTCATTCGCAACGTTTTTTTCCCCAATTAAAAATACACCTATTTGGTTAGGATGGATTGTCCAGTTCATTTTAATTTTTTCTTTCTTATTGCTTCCTCTAACACCATATAATACGATGTAATTTTGTTTTTCTTTCTCGAAACGCTTTCATCCGCAAAGATTATTATGTTAAATTTTTTTTTGCTACACTCATTTTCTGATTCAATTCACCTTCACTTATTCACGATTCATCGGGATTTTTAGTGCAATTTATTTGTCGATTCGATTAAAAAGTGGCAAAATAATGAGCGAAAGGAAAAAACGAGCAAAAAAAGTGAAACTAAAGATTGATTCAATAAAAATCGAAAGTGCTCGCCAATAATTTTATTATTAATAATCATCGTTATTATTGTTTGCTATCACATAAATGTATTGCTTCATTTAATGACAGATTGTGCCGCCTGCCATTCAACAGATGGTCTAATTAACAGTTACGATTCTTTTTCCTTTTTATATATTGCCATCCTATTTCCTGTAATTTAAATGGCGAATAGGAAATCGAGGAAAATTTATTGGTAACTGATAACTAACAATATAACAATAATAAAGCAGAAAGTATTATACAATCGATGGCTTTTACTATTTTTATTTTATGTGAATTTTTCTGCAGTTTTTTGAATTGCAGACATTTGTGTTTTGCACGCCTCTCAAGCTATTTGTCAAACTTTTAACAAGTTCCATTGCAATTTATCTGAAAACTTTCTAAATGTTTTGCTATAGTGTCAATTAAGAGATAATTGTAGCTTTTATTACAAATCCTCGAAGACATAAATCATCGTGGAAGCAACGGAGATTTTTCTTTAAATTCCAACCGAATAATTGGAAAAGTTTTACGATATTTATGTAAATCTTCCGTAATTTTTTCGCAATCACGTGGAATCGTATCTTGGAGTAATTTCGAAATGAGGCATTTTCTTTTAAGAAAATCTCCCTGAGAAAATGCAAATTGTTAATTAAATGAAAACGTATATTTTCCATTTGTGCAATTTGCATGTCTCCATATTCGGAATGTTAATTTTTTAATAATAACAGTTGATGGTAATAATAAAGAGGTCTACAATGTGTTTTTCTTTTATTTTTAGCAAAGTACCATTATAGTATATTTATTAACAAATCGTTTCCTAATCGGTGCGAAAGCTGAATGCAAAATCTCGCCATGTGAAATTTAATATCTTGCAAAATTTTTAATACCTCTTTAAGAAAAAAGAAACAATTACACCTTCTTTTTCCTTATTTATCATCATTATTATTACTTTTCTTATTCGTTAATGACATGGAGGAAGCTTTGTTATAAATTCCGTTTTGTTTCTACTCGAATAATAGAAACGAGACGCTTTTCAGTTGGCAAATTATTCATTCTTCATCAGTCGTTTGTTCGTTTACGTAACGTATTTTATTTGCGCTCGTACTGCTAATACGAGGGTCGTACGATAAATTATAAGTCGAATTTAACAAAAAATAATCATACACATGCAATTTCTAAACGAATATTTCCAGAAACAAAACGGTTCGCGAATGTTTTAATAGGTACATTGCAAACAAATGTCTGTCAAATTGTTAATAATCAATGTTTAGATATGGTTTTCTTTCATTACTGACTGCACCTCTTTTATTGAAGCAATCATCATTACAGCAAAATGTGTATTGTTATGACGACAATACAATTTCACCATACGCTTTTGTATGAAGATTTGAAATGCCGCCAACACAGGACATTGTAAAAAATGATGTATAATTGTTTCTTCAAAGTTACACTCACAAATTTACATTTGTACTTGTTTCAAATAATTCAAATTGCCAAGAAACGTTGTGTGATGATATGTAAACGAATTATATCGACTGATTAAGCTGTAAAAGAAATTTAGAGGAAAAATTAATTTGCTTCCTCAAATAAGAGATTAATAAGCGAAAGCTTAAATTGCTTTCCAAATTAAATCACAAGATTTGCACATTTTTGTAACAACATGCAGATTGGGTAAGTCTTTTTTAAACCCTGCACAAATTTAAAAGCCAAGATTTATATGGTAAATTTTATTTTTACAATAACAGATTAAATAGCAAAATTTTTAATTATACCAATTATACAGACTGGAAACGTTTCAAAATATTGCAGCACAAATTCAAAAGCTGAAATTTATAGGAGAAATTGATATTTTTCAAATATTGCTGAGAAATACTTTTGTTAAAACAATTTTTGATCAAATTACGAAATTGCCAATTTTACGAGGGCGGTTTGTTATACAACTTGTTTCGTATACTTATAGTAGGGAATAAGAAAACATGTCGATGTAGTCATAAAATTTTATTGCTTTAAATGAGAAATTTAGTTTTGCAAGCAATTCTGGCAATAAAAAGTTGCTTAAAAGTTCATTTAAACTTAAATGTTTGGAGTGTTAAACAAAGTGGACAAAATTGGAATTCGAAATGTTATTCAATTCTGCGTTTTTGGATGGGGAAACAGCGAAGGAAATCCATAAACGAATTCTGTCCCCATTGGGTGACTCATGTTCTTCCTACGAAACCGTTAATTTTTGGGCGAATGAGTTTAAATGGGGTGTACAAGAAGCATTCGAAATGCATCATGTCCTGGAGGGCCAAAAAAAAATAAATCACATTTGACATCAACAATAAAGTTAATGGATTAGAATAAAGAGATTTGCTCAAAATAATAAAGCCGATAGAGAACGTAATTGAGTGTTATGAGGTTCTTGAAGGAATCCATTTCTGCAAAAGCATCAGAAAGCTTGAGAAACGCTTTCGACTTCGAAAGGACCAGGTTCAAAAATTAAATAGTGGTTAAACCCAAAATTGTTGTCTGCCATTTAATGTACCTATATCAAAACAAGTTATTTATCAAATCACCCTGGTATCAATATATACAGACTGGATAAGTTTCGAAAAAATTGCAGCACAAATTTAAAAGATCCAAACAGGAAATGTTGATATTTTTCCTTGAATAATAATTCAATGAACTATAGGCTTCATTTTGCTTTGATAATAAATGACAAAATTGCCAATTATATCAATATACAGACTGGACAGATTTAAAAAAATATAGCAGAAATTTAACAATTCAAATTTATAGAGAAAGTTGAAAATTTCTTCGTCAAATATTGCATTAATAAATTAGAAGAATAATCTTTTCACAATTTTAGATTAAATGACAGGATTGGCAATTGTATAAACATATACAGCCTGGATAAGTTGTAATAAATGACAGCATTTTCTAAAATATTCTTTTTCAAAATTAAACCATTATTTTGTTGAAAAGAAAATGAATTATTTGGAAATGCATGGGCAAATTTTTAAAACAATTTTGCCAGTAATTTACAAATTTATAAACTCGAATTCTCATGAAAATAAATTTTGTTTGCATTTTTTGATCTTTGCAAATATTTTTCTCGTTCCATTTTCGTAATTGCGAAAATTTATTTTCTAATAAAATTTTTGTTGCAGTACCTACCCCAGGTTCTAACGTTGGCAGGGTGAAACAGGAACTGATCAGGTACAACAATAGAAATCCTGGAACAAACAAAGAAAAAGCAAAATGAAAATTTTAAATTTGACGAAATCAACGAAACTAAATTCGCTTTGATTATGTTGTAAGTGAAATTCTTTTTGTTTTCGTGTGTAAATTGTATCATGTACGTTAAAAAATTACTCGTTACATATTGATGTAAATTGTAACAGGCGATGAATAAAAGTGAAATTGACGATAATTTATGTTTTTGCTTAATTTTTATTACGTCGAAGTAACAAGTGGACGTACGTTTTCGAGAATGAAAACTTCTAAAACTCACGAAAAGAAAAAAACAAAAACGAAATCGACCCGTAAGTTTTTCTCATTGCGATTCTACATCGATAAAATCACGAAGCATTGCGGCCACGTTAATTGTTGTTGTGTATCGCTAGAAAGTTCTTTCATAATAATCTTTTATAACTGCCTCGTAGCATATAAACCGATTCTAGTAGAAATAAACGGTGATCACGTCTGATTTGCTTTTCCTTTTTAACGCAAAGAAGAAACATTGAGCACGAGGAAGAAGAAGAAATAAACGTCAGTTAATTACCTTGAAATCAGTTGAAAATGCCGTTTCGAATTCATTCGTTTGCATATCATTCCGCGGCGAATTACTTTTCGCATTCGCGCTCTTTTTTGTTTTCGCTTTCGGCAACTTACGAGGCATTAAATCATCATCGAAGAGTGTCACTGGGCCCGAGAGTTGACGGCAATAAATCACGTTAAATGAATTATTTTGTACGGCGAAATTAAGCGGATTGCAAATAATATGTCAAAGATATAAAATATAGGTTATTGCAAACCGGTGCTCCCAGTTTATCAGATGAATCAACTTTTTTCAAAAGTTCACGTGCATCCAAACCGTTCCTTCTTTTACAATTGCCGATAGAAAGTTGCCCCAAACGGTTGGTGCGACAAAATGCCAATTAACGAAGAGACCATTAAACTTCGTGCAGAAGAAGATCTGCGAGATTACCAAATCACATCTTCTGCGAATATATTAAACCCGTTGAATCCTCCATCGATTGTACTTGTCTCTGACAGATATAAATTGCGTGATTGCCAATTAAATGCGAACGAAATGCACGCGTGCCGTTCGCGATTTGTTCCTTTCGTAACGCTTTATTAATTGATTGCGATACTGGTCTGGTTCGTCGGGCGAGTTCTTGCGAAAAGCAGGTCATTAACGAAGAACGACGGGCGACATTTCCATTGTGTCCGATTACGAGCGTAGAGAGAGAGAGAGAGAGAGAGGGAGAGTCGGAGTTATTAAAATTGATTATCGACGCATTTTAATTAGATGCGCAAGTTAGCGCTGTCTGCGAGAATGTTGCGGCACTTGCAACTTGCGCTGTTATTTATCGTATCGCTTTCATTAAAACCGATTAGCGACGCCAATCCAACACCGACGAACGGCAACAATAACAGCGCGACAACGTTCAGGTATCCCAAGGTTACATTAGCGTTTTTACCTTCATTAATTCCACTCGGTTATTAATCGAGACAATCTGTTTGTCAACGGTCGCATAATTACGGCTGACGATAACGACATTTTAATCCGAATTAAGTCAGAGCAACGGCGTAAGGGAAGCAAAGCAGATCGAGGGCCGTCGAAAGCGACTTAAATCGAATCACTTTATGCGCATTCTAAGTGTTCACGTTCGACGAAGATGTGAAACGTTGGGTAAAATAGCAAAGTCGGCTCTAATAGAGGAAGAAGGCTATTTAAATGCCACAACTCGGGGATCCCCTGTATGGGAAAGAATACGCAGTATCGGTCATAAATTGGACAACTTTGGGTTTTTATCCATAACTTTTTTTTTAAAAGAATGTAGTTCAATTTTCTTTTCATAATTTTAGGATGCGGCACATATTGAATGCCATCGAAATTGATTAAGTTGGCTTAACTGATGGGAAATAATCGCGATTTTAATAAAGTTGTCAAACTTTTGATGCGTTAAATTTCGTTTTGTTCTGTTTTTCAAAACTGTCCTTGATTTAAATGAATTTTCGTTAGAAAATCAATTGGTGCATTCAATGAGCTGCTATTATTTCATATTGAACAAAATCATTATTTCTGAGAGGCTATTATCTACGCTTAATTTTGAATCAATAGGTTTTATTCGCGAAACGATTATGAAAGAATTTATAATTTGAACATCCCCGGTATAAACATATATAAATGTTCAAATGATGCAAAATACGCAAAACCGCGTTAGCACAAGCAATTTAAATTCCATCCATTTGCAAACAAGTGCCAATTATAATTTTATACGTTCGTCCAAAAATAATTACCAATACATGAGTTTATTTTAACTAATTAAAATGGAATTAAATTCAATTAATATTTTAATTTAAAAATACAATGGAATTCTATTTATACGAGGGGGATTGATAAGTTGTCAAAGTGTACTATATCCAGAAGTCGAACAGTGGACCAAACTGTGAATTTTTGAAAAGAGCATGGGTCTGAGGAAAGAAAAGAATTTGAAATAAATGAATTGCAGTGAGTTATTAAATACTTATTTGTGCACGGGTTACTGGGCAAAGAAATTTTTGTTGATTCGATAAAAACATTAGGCGGCTCACAGGCCATCAAACGCCACTGTTAAAAACTCGATTACGGAATATAAACGAGGAAGATCGGATGTGAAAGATGAAGACAAATTTCTGTGACCACTCCGGAAAACATTGATTCTCGCCATTATATGATTTTAGAAAATCGACGTATTGAAATTAAGAATTTTGCAGAAGCATTGCACATTTCCTATGAACGCGGAAAACTTGCCAGTGTGGTGCGCTCTTTTTGCAAGACAAAGCTTCTGCACAAAAGTCGTGGATTGCACTGGCAAAGAATTGATGAAATTGGTTTTGAAGTTGGATTAATCACACGTCCCACATTCCCCAGATTTAGCACTGCCAGACTATTATTTGTTCCCAAAACTAAGAAAACATTTGAAAAGTGACAGATTTTCGACAAATGACAAATGCCGTTGAGAAATGGTCTGCAGACCAAGACAAAGACTTTTTTTATTGGACTGGAATTACTTTATGAACGTTAAAATTTTGTTTTGAAACGTAGAGTTTTACATGGTAGGCTAAGTAATTTATCAACACCCCCTCGTATATGTCTCATAATTCTAACAAGTTATGATATTTGCTATTTACTGCTATCATTCCATAGTAAATAATTCACTAATAAATTAACCATAATATCGTCATACTACCGAACAACAATCAAAAGAGAAAGTATGATTTTCTTTTAATAGCTGCACGCATATTTTAACGTTATCTAATAATAATAATAATAATGGTAACGATTATCGTTCGAGTCGTTTGCATTATTATTACACCTGTGTACATATGATTATTATTAATAATATTCTTTTTTAATTAAATCATTAGATAGAGTTTAATCTTTATTATAATTAGATTCTGTTGTTAAGTATGTTTTGTTACAGAAACTTATGAATATTGTTATTTTATAGGTGAGGATAATGCACTCGTTTGTAACATGATTGTTTACTTTTTTGCATATTTTTAATATTGCTGCGATTCCAGACAAGATTTGCATGTCACTCGGTAAATATTTGGCGAAAGTGATCGAGTATTGACAAAATTAAACGACTGCGAACTCTTTTACGATGACCAATTAATTATCACGTATTTTATATAAAGGTAAACAATTTAATTTCATTTCCTATTTACTAAGCGTTATTATTAAGACGATAATAAATGAAAGCGTTTAATCTTAGCTCGAGGTACGTGATTTTATGATTTAATTATAGCAAATTATTGATGCCCACACACACTTGCAAAAAAATAGCCGATTATAACTTAAATTATAGAGCATTTCCTCTCATCGACTTCTTCGAAGTCACTTTTTTTTCTAACTGTAACCTTCTAATTTTTACTATTTAGTTTAACTAAATACGTAATCGAAATTCTTGCAACCTTTTGATATATAAATTACACCATCAATTTGAACCAACCGAACGAGATTCGTATATAAATCAAAATAAACATTAAAAAAGTTACTTTTAACCGCTTCTATTTACAAAATAAAAGTACCAAACTTTCTCTCGAAATCAATTTTTTAAATCCAGATGAGTACTCATTAATCAATAAAAAAAAACATTTGTATTGCCTCTGGTTTACGCTCCAAGCCGTTTCTTTCGATCGTTAAAAACGCCGCTTTTTATTCGCGAAGGTAAAGTGATAATTATTAGCAATTGCGAAATGTCCAAACAATTAAAGCAGTTAAAGGACTTCTCTGTTATTCGAATTCGAGCGGATCAATGGGTCAATGACAATCCAGCGAGTGGAAGTACTCACGTCGAAATGATTGTTTAAAGAAATGAATTTGCCAATATGGCAATTTAGACTTTATTGCCTACTCTCTTGTGGTAAATATACTTATGGTTCTTGAAAATAGAGCAAAAACTGCATCAATATTGCACGATGCTATTTCTAACTCGTTCGTATCGCAGTTACCAGGTGAGCAAGAAGCAAGAAAAATTGCGAAATAAATTTCTGAATACTGCAAGTTAAATTATTATTAAACGATTTACTAAATATCAAAACATCAGTGCCACCAAAACAAAATTTGGAAAATGTTGTCACGAAATGAACGAAACACTGGGATCTTTTTGCAATACGTTGGTATACTTGTTGATGGGCGCGTAATTTAAACTAAGATTACAACAAATTAGTATAAACTTCACTGTCACCAAAGCAAATGTATGTTACCAACCGTATTAAGGCTTTAAGAAAATACCACGAGCCAATAGATGATTGTATCATATCTGTTCAAGTTCTTAATTTGACGATTGCCACAGGGTTCAGAAGTAAAAGGTAAAATGATAAAATGTGATTCAAACATCAGTATTACCACGTGATATTTTGGGAAACGTTACCAATCGTATTACGGCATGAGCAAAAAATCCTCGACTCAATAACAATGATTGTTTATTTTTTACAATAAGTTGGTATACCTGTTCAAGTTCTTAATAAGCGCGAAATTTAAAATAAGATTACAACAAATTAGCATAAATTTCAGTGTTACCAAAACAAATGTATGAAACGTTGCCAAGAAAATACCATGAGCCAATTAGATGATAGTATCTGTTCAAGTTCTTAATTTGACGATTGCCACAAGACTCAGAAGTAAAAGTAAAATGATAAAAAGTGGTTCAAACATCAGTATTACCAAGACAAGTTTTGGGAAACGTTACCCATCGTATTAAGGCTCGAGGAGTCATCAAATGATTGTGTATTTTTCAGAATAAGTTGGCATAACCGTTCAAATTCATAATTTGACGGTTGTCACAGGCGTCTGATTTAAAGTAAAGTGAAATTTGAAAAAAGTCAACCGATGCGAGAAAAAATCACACGGTAAAAATTCGAAACAATGGCAATTTATGCAAATCCGATATGACACGAGCTGAAAAAGGTTTGCTCCTGTTTCGCTTCTATTTAGAAAGTTACGATCCAATTCCAAAAGTAGAACTTGCTCTCGCTTATTTCTTTTTCTCCCACAAATTGCAATTCGATTATGCTAATTCATTTAACACTCCAATTAAGTCGTTTGAAATTTTTGAATTGCACAACGAACGGTGGTATGTACAAATATATATGAATGACCTAGTGACCATTTCTTTTCTCGCCAAATACGTTACCTAACCGTTATTAAATTTATTTGGTATTGATGTTTTGTGAATTATTTGCTGCTAATCCCCCGATAGTTGATTGTAGTCGAGTGTGTCCGACACTCGGTTTTCATATTTTCCTTTTTCGCTTCGTCTGTGGCACGAATTTACTCACTCGAACACTCTTTTTCAACCGTAAAATCCGCAAGAAAGCCACGCTACCGACGAGAGAATAATAATAAGAAGAGGATCGTTGAAACGAATGATTAATAATATCCTTTTGTCTATCTAGATTTTCATCGGCTATTGTTGAAACAAATCACTACTATTATCGCATTTAATGAAAGGTATTTAATTCTAATTAGTACCATTAAACGTGCGGAATTCCTAGAAAATTCGTTTGTTTCCCATGAAACAATGCGGAGTTCCTTCGACGTTTTGTTGTTCTGCTGCTGCTGCTTCTTATACCAAATCGTAGAAAGAAATTGAGATTGATGGAACGGTGAATGGAATAATTAGGATGGCGAAAGAACAAAAGAGCACTTTTAACAATCGAATAATTATCCAAAGCGGAGAATCTGGCATAATAATGAATCGATGGAAAATGTTGATCTTCATACCTACACTTCTGGGTTTTCACTAATGACACGTACTTTTAAATATCGAAGAAGAAAAAACACAAAATAATGGACAGTGAAAGTGAAACCTGCAATTGGTTGATACCCATTAGCGCTGTTAGTTTAAACTAAAAAATTAAAATAAACGAATAAACCTAATCAATTTGAAAAAAAAAATTAATATTACCGCCGTTAATTTAAGCCTTGTGACAATTACGTACATTCTAATTGTACTTTCGCGCGACTGAAAAGCAAAAGTAATTACGCGAACAGAAAAACCGAAATTGAATTCAATGACGAACGACGCCAGATATTGGTAACACACGAAATTCGATTATACGCAGTGCAATAGAAAAGTTTTACAATATAATTGATTCCACGATGTTAAACGCTTCTCATCACACTACAAAACGGCACTGAAAATGACAGATACTCCTTCATTTAGAGGTAATCAATCCTGAATTACCGTAAAAGTAGATAATCATTGCAAAGAATTAAATGTTGACATTTGTAAATGCTTTGCAGTTATTTCTCTTTGGTTATGGAAACAAATACAATCAATTTCTGTAAAAGAAAATTCAAATGGTATAACGAGGTTATTAAAAATTAATTTGCATTTGGAAATGATTTTAAGGTTAGTTACGTGATATTCCTGCAGAAACTTTGGCAGTTGTAGATACAGTTATTATACTTATTACAAACCACATTATTTTCACAATTCGCGCAAACTTCAGATGGAGAAGAGTTCAAATGCATAACTTTTCGAATGCCCCGCTTAAAAAAGTGCGACAATCTCACTGAATCTAAAATTTATTGGGGTAGATATTTGCATAGTTCTCGCTAAATATCGTCAATCTAGCGTCGTATCCTTCTTTTTGAGAATGTAAATGCAAAAATTCGCGTTTCGAAACTCACGTTTACCATTAGCGCGAAACTATTTTAATTGTATTCTATTGCAAATTGAATAAGAAAAAAAAAACTTAATTGAGAAACATTTCGTCTCTGTTCCCTCATAAGAATAATAACAGTGCGACTAATATTTATTACTTATGCATCGCGATAATAAATTTACAGCTGGTTTCGTTTTTAACAACACATAAACCGTTTATGGGTGCATAAAAATTGGCCATATACCTTTTCCCATTTATTATTAATACGAATCTCGTTAAAATTAATGGATCGAAGGTGTATTTATTGTTTACCCAAGTAAATATGATAATTAATTTTTTCCTATCTCGTTGGCAAACCGTTTAAAATGCTAAGCATCTATTCTAATCTCGAGTGCTGTTACATTCATTGTTAGACCATAAATCACAAAAGTCTGCATCGAATGGTACCGTGTGAGCAATAAATAGATTTACAAAGCGTCACTTTTCACTATCTATTTAAGACGCAAACGGAACGATAATTTGCGTTTAACACGCTGTATAAGCTAATAATTGCATTTAATAGACCATGTCGCCACGAAATCCATTAAATAGTTTCTGTGCCAATTTTTCCTCTTCTTCTTCGTGCACACCATTACGAAACTGGCCAAACACCTAAAGCTACGTGTATCCTTTGCAATTATTCGCCGAACGACACTTGGATTTGATTTCGTGTCACAATAGTAATAAAAAAAAAGGAAGATGAAAACGGTTTCTTGCTATGAAAAAAAACGATAAAATAATTCATTTCCAAGCTATTGGGAAAATGTGTTATTTTAATAATTAAAATTTCATTATAATTAACCGTGAACGACGGCAGAAAAAAGAAACGGCCGGGAAAAAGAGAAAGATGGATAATCACGTTCTACAATATTATTTACTCGAACGTATCAATTTGCTTAATGTTACTACAACAACAACTAGTAACACTTCTTTTTCTTGCTGCTGGAAATATTAAGCAAACGTCCTTGTCAAGGTTCCTTTTCCTTTAACTTTTAACTCGAGAACGAACGGTTTCTTTTTCGCCTCTCAAATAATAATAACAGCACAAATCCATTTACAGTCTACTAACGAGTTATTATTTGCTTACATAATACACTGTGATTTACATTCGAAAGAGCAGAATTAAAGCAGAAAGAGAAAGAGAGCGAAATTAATTACTAATCGATTTAATTCGATTTATTATTTTATAATAATAAACTCTTGATGTTATCGATTCGATTTATATTAGTAACTGACAATTTGAAATTCCCGCCGCACGCTTTGGTGTATTTCACGTTGTGGTGTGGTAAGCATGAAATTATATTCCGCCAGATGACAGCGTCAATTCAAAATCCTCATCCGTCGATTCGTTTATTGATTTCTTAAAAGCGAACGGTATTTTGTAAATAACGAGGAAGATGACACAAACACAACTCCTAATGCCAACCCTAACAACAATTTTGTAAAGATGAAGTTTTCAATGATTTTGGATCGCACTGTAATCGTTATTCTAACGGTTAATTATGAAAGGAGACGGACGATGATGAGGTTAATCGATGCAGAATCGTGATCAATTAATATTTTCTTTCAACTGTTAATATTCTGTTGATTAACGATAAATTGCGATCAATTTGATTCCACTCAAAATAAATTCTGTTTAACAATTGAAATACATTTTGATCATTTTTAAGGGAATATTTGCTGCCAAACATTCAACAGTTTGCATTTCTTAGGTAACTACCTATGGACATTAAACAAACATTTTCTCTCAGTTGGTAGTCGCAGCAGTTACGATTTATAGAGGGTCATAAATATAATAATAGCGTTTGTTCGCATAATTATTGATGTATTCAAATGTCCATCGGACCGTTTATTTGAGGTTAGACATTTGCAATTTCGTTCCTGAATTTCATTTGATTTCAAGTTACGTTTAAGAAAGGCGGAAGCGATTCAGTTCAAAACAATCCTGATACAGGGCGATCAAACAGTAAATGGTTTGGTGTAGACACTGCAAATTGACATGTATCTCGATAATTAAATCGACCTAATTTGTAACGTCAAGAGTATTGGCATGTTAGTGCCTACTCGGAATCATTTATAATACTTTTTGATCGCTCTGTATTTTAGTTTGAGTGACGCCTTTGTTATAAAGTTAGATAAACAGCTGCTGTCGTCGGCAATTTATTAATTATCTAAGGTGTTAATTATAAAAAGCGATAGAATCGGTTGTCCACGTCAATTTTTTACAGGATTGTTAGTAAATCAGCCGACTTAATCGATTTAATTGTAAAATTTTAATTAGCGAAAAGGGCAATATATACATATGAGGGAAAAAAGAGAAACTTCTAATTTTTTTGACGCGATAATAAATTAACAATTTCCGCTAGGAAGGAAAATTCCAACCTCTAAAGACGAGCCGTTTGCGTTCGAGATAGAAATTAATTAGCTGTTTAGCATAAAGCAAAATTTCTTTTTCTCTTCAGCAATTTACTGGGAATTATATGAAAATTTAATAATTAGTTGCATAATGAAGGCAACGATTTCTTTGCAATTTTGTCCGAAATGCGTTAAAGCGCCTATATATTTTATTCATTTATTTATTCGTTGTTATTATCGTTTTTAATTAGTGAAAGTTGATTAAAATTTAGTTCAATTAGCTTACGTACATATGCAGTTTTTATTCCGCTAGGTTTTTTAATTGGTTAATTAATTTTGAAAAAAATAATTTGTACTTGCGTGTGGTATTTAGTGGACAAAATAAATTATTAAATACAATCTACAGGAACCGAAAGATAATCATTGTCGATAAAAGAAATAATATTGCCACTTTTACTTAAGCAAAAATCTAATAATTTCGCTGTTTTTAGCTTTTTTATAATTAAAATTCGAATCTTTCACTAACAAATTATGGACCGGATCCTCAACCAGTGCCAATTTTATGCGATTTGCAAATATTTCTCAATTTAGTTCGCTAAATTAGCAAAAAAAAATCCTTGGCCTTTAAATTAAAAAGCGAGCGAACGTATATAACAAACAACCAAATTAACATAATACAATATGATAATTATGTGGTCAATCGCCCATCAAACAAAGACAAAATTATCGTTAAGTAGCCTTAACTCGCCTCGAATTAATTCGACTTAAGTAATCCAATTTAACACCGGTCGCTGTTAAACTGTAATTCATTTCGCCTCGTTCATTTCGCATTACCGCAATTATTTATGCTATAATTTTATAAATACACTGCCTCGTTTCATTTTTCGTGCTTTATTTTGAATTTTTATTGCTCGTTGCGCAAAGCAATCTAATTTCAAAAAGAAAATTGTCCGTTATTACACGTGCATTCAATTCATTCTCGAATGGGAAAATTACAGTGTGGCAGCTATTTACATTTAAACAAAAAAGAAGTAAACGAACTGAATTTATTATGTAAATTTATGATCATATTCGGTTTCGACGCGTGTCGATATATTCGCTTATAAACATTATATGCACACACATTTTGCAAACAATTTTGCAAAGAGAGAAAAAAAAACGAATTCACTTTCAAATTATTACTATTATTATCGCTAGTTTTACTCCGTTTAGCATTTTCTTTTTCTTGTGATATACGCGAACGATTTTTTTTTGCAGCTAATGGCACAGGATATCGCTCGATTGGAAATGAATGAAGTTTCGTTTATGGTAATAACGACTGCAACAACAAAAATAAAAGGGAAAAATTGGCACGCAGCAATATGAAATTGTTGCGGTGAGAGATTTCTGCTGTAGGAAAGCGAGAAATAAATATCCGTTGTACAAGGTGAACAATAATTATTCAATCTCCAATTTAATAATTGAAAATTTCCAATCAAGTGATTTTATGCATTTTGTTTTCGTCCCTTTTTGCGCTTTGGTTTGCGAATCATCGTCGTATATTTTTGTTTGCCCTGTACAAGATCTACTTTACTGCTAAACGGTATCTTTAATTGTATTGCCTTCAGTTGCCATTTATGGTTTCAAAATGAGAAGATTATAATAAACCATGTGAAACGATTGACTTTTTTTGAATTCCTTCTTTTTTCCTTTCATTAATTAGTTCCTTTGGAAATTTCTAAATGTTTCTAACCCACAAGCAGCACGTAATGTTGGAAGGAATTTTTATTGATAAAAGTCTGGTAAGTTTATTGTTGACATTTGAGCCGAAAATTGATGGCACGAAAATCATTTCGTTAATTAATTTCGTTAACTAACAAGCGACATTTAAGAAAAAATACCATCAAAACAAGACTTTCCCTCGTAAACTAGAACAAGAGAGGAAGAAACATTAATTTAAAATTCAATATTTTTAATTCTGCAAAGATCTGAATTAAAAATAGCATTCGAATGAAACTTAAATGCATTTAATTGCTTTTTGACTTGATTACAGTCGATCAATTAATTTGCATTCACGCACGATAATAATAAATTTGTTACATAAATTGGATACAAGAGAGCGAAACAAGAAAAAAACACGCGATTATGTAACTTCCTTTCTGCCACAATTAATAATAATAACACAGCAATAATATTTTAATTAAAAAATGTGAACAATAATTTGCAATAACTATTTTCCCCTTGTTCACCTTTTATTTGCTAATTGATGGATTAAATAAAACATCGAAACAGTAATAACAAGTTGGAAACGAAGCGAGGTGTTTCAGTTAATTTATAAAGATAATAATATGATTGTATTATCAATAAATTAACAAGCGATTATTAAATTGCATGAAGAAGCGGAGTGTGAATTGCATGTCAGGAGTTAATTGAACAGGATAAACGAACAATAATGTCAAGGACGTTCTTGTCAGTCTCAATTTTTCTTCGTAGACAATTGATAGTTGCAAATTATGAGAATATGTGCAAAATAAAACGTGCAAGAAAATGTATTTTAGAAATTCTAATTAACATTTTACAAGGCGATCATAAATGTAACTCTTTCACAAGTTGGCAATAATGCCCATATTCTGTCATATTTGTCTAAATTTGCCGTTTTAACAAAATAAGAAAGCGAATTCGATTCAAAAATAATTTAAAACATCAATGCTGCCAACGTAATATTTCGGAAATGTTACCAACTTATGCAAGAGGAACACGATCATTGACTGACATACTCTACTATGATTCAGTAATTGATTGTGACTTTTCCTCGCAAGTTAGTTATAATTATGTACAACTTCAAATTCACATACAGTAGGGGGCAAAAAATTTATTATTCACCAAATATTGCGTTTATTCACGTTGAAACTAATTGCAAATCATTTAACGCCGTTAGTGCTGCCAACTTAATATTTTGGAAGTGTTACCAACTTATGCAAGAGGATAAAGATCATTTACTAACATACTGTACTACGATTCAGCAATTAATTGTGACTGTTACTTGCAAGTTGGTTAAAATTATGTTGGTATCCGTTAGCAACTTGAAATTGACATACACTATGGCAAAAAAAATTTAGACACTAAATTTTGTGTGTATTCACGTTTAACATGAATGAAATCATTTAACGCCATTAGTGCTGCCAATTTAATATTTGGGAAGTGTTACCAACTTATGCAAGAGGATAAAGATCATTTACTAACAAACTGTACTATGATTCAGTAATTGATTGTGACTGTTCCTCGCAAGTCGGTTATAATTCTGTTGGTACACCTGCTCGAATGCAAATTTATGGCACATAGTTTCAAATTAAAAATGAACGAATGCTATTCGAAAACAATTTAAAAAAACTTGTTATCAAAATAATATCTGAGTAGCGTTGCCAACGTCTACAAAAAATATCCTTCTGTCACGACTCAATTGCATTGAATTAATGTAATTTTCTTAATTAGTCGCAAAATCGCATCATAATAATTATGCAACGTTTGTGTCGCCCGACTGATTTAATTAAAATGTTGATCTGAATTTCAAATACGTTTACGAATATTTAACCCAATTCTTATTATTACTTTTTCTTCTTCTTCTTTTTTGGTAAATTTATATTTTTGGAATACAAATTTACAATTTAAATTGCGCAAAGGAGAAAAATAACGGCCGAGCAAAGGAAATTGCAAAATGTTAACGTAAACTTAATATCGAATATTATAAGCAACGAGTGGGAAAAGTGGAATTAATTAGGTTGGTTTTTATTTTGCGCTTAAAACTGCTTTTTCCAAACATATCATTTTGGATGTGGACGTTTTCGTAGATTAATTTAGATGCTGTCCCATATAAAAAATTTAATTATGTTGGGCGTTTATCACCAATAAAATCTCTAATTGTCCACGAGAACAGGGGAATTAGATGAATGTTATTGTTTTAAATTCGAAACGAATGCAGTAAAAAGGATTTTGCCTTTCTTTATTTCGTCGGAACCCACGTTAACAAGCAGAATGTATGTTAAACGTTCGGTTAGTTAATTTTTTTCATTCATAATTTAGTGCCTCTTTATTACATTGATTAGATCATGCAAGTTAAAAATACTATGTGCACTGGATGTTGTGATACGTGGGTTTTAATTGTCAAGTGCGTCTTTTGAATGTATTGTTGCTAACAAACCGTCTGGAAGACGAATTTCGCTTAAAGGCCTTTTCTCGACTAGTTTTACGTGTTCGATAATCGAAATGTCCGCATAAATATTTGGACAGAATCGGCAACAGTAAAGCTAGAATTTACGATCAAGGAGCGAATGGTTAATTCGTCTGATCAGCATTTCTTTTTCGAGTCCATAAAAAGTGTCCAAGGATAAGGAGAGGCATTACCCTAATAATGTTATTTTAAATTATGCCACAAGTTATAAATAATCAAATATGTGTATATGATATGCAAAATTATTCCGAACGCTTTTATCTTTTTCTTTCTTCTATTGACTTAAACTCAATTCCATTTAGTTCTTTTCGTTTTATTTTTGGAAAAACGTCTGTTTTCGGTGGAACTAAATTATTCAATTGTAAATCGATTCGTATAGAATCGAAAGTAACAGGTGCTGTTTGGTTAGTCATTAAAAATAAGTAAGTTAACGTTAATTAACAACATTTTGAAAGCCCATCTTTTTTCTGGATTCGATTTGAATTTGTGTGTAGAAAATCTCCTATCCCCAACCAATTATTGATCAACATTTCGGCCATAAAAACCGTGTTTTCGTAATTTGCAATTTCGACAAACAAAAAAAAATAATACAAGGTGCTCCCTGTTACTTAAAAGCTCTCTTAATTACGGCCAACGGTAATAAAAATTACGTTTATTGACCATTATAAGGAAACGTAATTTTCACTTTTTGAATTGTTCCACCGTTTGCAAAACAATTAAAATATGCGTTTAAAAAACGTTTAACGGTCTAATTAATTGGGGGAATGTTAGCGTTTCGCAAACGAAAGACTCGATTCGGTTGTTACGTAGGAAACGATATAAACGCAAGATTAGTTAGCCCAAAGTCAAACTCGTTAATGCTTAAACAAATACGAACAGGCTGAGAAAAGTGATTTTTTTTTTTGGGTCGACGAAGGATTTAATTGTAACAAGGCACGCATTAAAAATAATCAATGGCGATTGTGTGTTAGCAATGTGGAATTTGCTACATTACTTTCGTTTATGTAATTGAGACAAGGAACGTTTTTGCGACAGAAAATAATTCGTTCATAAATTAGCCGTAAGCAGCGACAGGTTTGGTACATAATTGTGATTATTATTATCATTAAATAATAAAACGATCATTACGCTCCAATGTTTATCCTTTATTTTTCAATTAATAATAATAGTTTATTAGGTTTTCTCGCATATTATTTTTATTTGATCAATATATTTTTTTCGCGTTGCAAAATTGTATCAATTTTATGGCAATTACAAATACCAGAAGTAACGAAACGATTGTGCAATCGGTAATATATTTGTTTTGGCGGCACACGCACGCAATTTAACAATGTAAGTAAGAAATAAGAGGTGAGAATGATTCGTTTAGTCTTATCTTCATTTTTGCTCCTTTTCTTAATCAACCGATTACGTTCGTATGTTTGCAATTGGGAAAATTCGCTATTCATAAAGCAAAATTATAAATATTAAACATAAAGGGGTTAGCGTGAATACCGTTGATTGAAATTTCCAAAAATAATTCTTAATATTAATTTTTGCGTTTAATTAATTTATTTGATTTTTGTGATTTGATCTTTTTTTTTTCATTCTATAGTTTTGGAGGAAAATCTTAAAAATCGAGGAAGTGCAACACTGGAAGTGCAGTGGATTCAAATTAATTTACAATTGATTTAATACTTGCAAAAATGATGTAGTGCAAACTCGGAAGGAAAATAATAAAAATGATTAATGCAAATTCACAAAATTGAATAATTTTTTGTATTTACACTTTTTAGTTTTACGGAAGTAATCAATGTGTAGCTTGTTACTAAACCGCATTTAATTTCGACGATTGGTGTCAAACATTTTGGAATTTTTATGTTCCCGACATGAATCGATTCGTTAATTAATTTCAAGTTAATTAATAGACAATTAACATTTTATTTAATTACCTAATGAATAAAATTTTGTAATGTAAATTAATGTGTGATTCTATTACTCAATGCTCTTAATAAAATAATGCCAATATCCAATATGGTGTCGTTGATTATTTGATCTTCCAGTAAATTGATAGAAATATTTTGCTCTTGTTAAAATAGTTTTAATAAGGAACATAGTTAAAATTATGTTCGCAATTGTTTAATTGCAATTGCAATTTAATTTCCTTTAATGTTTTAATATGAAACATTTCAATTGAATAATCGAAATTGTTGGACGATCACCATTAAACAAGGAAACGTTTCATGCTTTGTTTTTTCTCTCCAATTTCTAACTTTTCTCTCCATAAAAAGGTCTCGAAATTTTATTAAAACCGAAATTATTATGTCACTCTGAGCATTATCGAAACGCAATAAATTTTAAATGCTCGACTATTATTAATATCGTTACGTTATTGTCCGTTTATTCGAACCTAAACAAATCGTAATTTAAAAGTGTGTATTATTCGAAATGTAAGGAACGACTTTCACAATAACAAAATTTATAACTTGTAACAACAACAACAACGTTAGTAATAATAATATCTCCAAAAAAAAATAACGCTCGAATAGAAAGTCGATAATGTAATAATAAACATTAATAACAATAATGTAACATGTTAATAACAATGATAAATTATCGACAGCATAATTAAAATTAAGGCAGAGCCTTGATAATAATTTAATAATTATTTTTTATACGAACATTTCCCTTCGAGCTAAACGCCAGACGAAATTTGAGGCAAACGCTTTTCGGTGCGAAAACGTAAAGAAAACAAGAAAAAACAACTTAATCATTTAATTTACGAGCAAATAAATTATGCTGCTACAAATATATAAACACGACACGGGGAAAAGGCCAGAAAGAAAGGTGCAAACATTTTATGGAAAACGCTAATTTACGAGGAAGAGCGACGCGCGACCTTCTGAACTTTACGGTCATTCGTATTTGACATTCAATCTCCGTGTGTGTGCGAGGAAATAAAAATAGTTTGCGCATTAATTTTGCATAATTTACACACACACACATACGCGTATGTGTGTGTGTAAGAAAGTTTAGAGAAACGGACAAACACGAAACAAAATCCGATAAGAGTTTGCGAAAAACTCCTGATTATCTAATAGCACTGATAAGTACAGGGCGATCAAGAATTTATTGTTGAAATTTCAATTAGCAGCAACTCACCTTCCAGCAATAATATTTTCATCCTCGTATGAGCGGGCATATTGTTGCTGGCTTGTTCTGAAAACGAAGAAAAATTAATTAAAAACTTGTTACTTGAATTAGCGATTAATAATTTCGTACGGGGGCAATTTATCATTACCACTGGACTAGTTACGATTAAATGAATTTGAAAATTACGTTTTTTTTCTTCTCTCTCTCCATTTAATTTGTAGGATAAATTCCATTTGATTGCACTAACACAATTAACCTTTTCACATACAAGTTTAATAGACGAAAACGAATTATCAACGAAAACGAAAAATTAATAAATTTCATTTACCAATTGCCACACACACGTCATGGTGTTGCGAATTTAAAGGTTTCGCTCGCGTTTTTTTTTTGCATTTTGGTTTCAGTTATATCAATTAATTCCCAGTAATTTGATGTAATAAGTTGAATTATAAAATTGTTTGGATTTTGCAAAGTGAAATCGTTAATGAACATTCATGTACGTAAATGTGTCTGCTAAGATAAATATGAATCTGTGTAATTATTTTATCGGATTAAGTAATTGCTGCCGTTTTCCATTTAATGGACAACCTTTAAAATAATATAAATTATTATTGTTGCATAATTGAAATCTCACAGGAATTTATTAGCAATTTCTCTCGCCACTGTGATAAATTAACAATTAATCAAGTTGAAAGGATGTTTGAATGGCCAAAATTTTACCCAAAAAGATTCGCTCGATACTGAGATAGCCTTAACATTTTAATTAAAAAATTGCAATTTTTTTCGTCTCCCTAAACGGGATTTTATAACGTTGCCAATTGAGACATATTGAAAAGTGTGTTTTAATTTTTTATTTTTGCGGTAATAGCGTCAACAAATAACCTTGCACGTACGGAATCGGGATTAATCTCTCCATTAATCTTCTTTTGTGGTTATTCGTTTATAACATTTTTGCATCTAATTAACGATGGCATTTAATTAACCGAAAATGAATGATTGCTTTTGTTACATTTTCGAATGTAAATTAGATAGAAACAAAAACACAAATTAGACAATTTCCGTTTGGATTAGAGATGCCATTTCTCAGATTGGATAAATCTCGGTGGCAAATTTTTGGATAAACAGTCGCTAACAACGAATCGAAAACATTTGCATTTAACACAATTATATAATGCTGACATTAGAATAATGCCAAGGATACACGTACGTGAGCAAAAAAAATCCTACTAAATCTTAAACTATGTTTCCTACTCTTTCAAAGTACGGAATCGCCAGGGAAATCTCTTTCTTTTTGTGTTTTTGTTTTCGAAACGTTACCATAATTAAATAGTTTACGTTTTGAGAAATGTAATAAATTCTATTCTAATTAACTTGCATAATGCAATAATGCTTTAAGTAATAACGCCCACCCGAAAGGAAAAGCTTTGTTACTAATTAATACGATAACATGCTAATTAGATTTATATAACCGGGTGGGCATCGATGAGATAATGCTCGAAATTTGCTCGAATTTTACTTAAAACCATCCATTGTTATATTTTGTTTTAAAAAAATTCTCTTTCTCCGCACTTTTCGCGAACTATTGCACAATCGCACCGCTCGTTTGTTAACATTAGCAATTACATTTTATAACTCGCTCAATGTAGTACGCCCGCACTCGCTTAAAATGTTTCCTCGTCTTCTGTTGTCCTTTTTTTATTCGCAAGAACGACCGTTTGCAAATGCATGAATGCAATAATGTGAAACGTAATAAAGCAACTGAGATTTTTATCTGTTCCTATTTTTTTGCCTTTTCATGCTAATTTATATAATAATAACGAGCATTTCTTCCTACTCGTGGGATTAGACTATGCAGAGTTAATAATAACAAGAGTGGCGAAAGCAAAGTATAAAAATTCAATCGTGTCATTCGAATCGGATAAGGCATATCCTGTATAATTTGCAAATTCTACGTTTATTATGCAGCTATAACGATATGCGGACATGCATTAAAATTCAGACCGTTTAATTTTGCATATCAAGCTGTTAAGTAGGTCCATAAGTGTTTTTAATGTCACTCTGTTTGTAATGCCGTTGAAGATGATTTAATGCTCAAAGTAGCTTCCTAAATGTGCCTTAATTTCATTAAGAATTGAAGTAAAATGTAATACATTTTAAGGATTGCAATGAATTTTGACTCTACAAAGAGTTATAGCAAAATTTTGACATTACGAAATCTGATACATTTTATTTTATGCGAGCTGGCTGACTGGTAAACAAATGGCAAACTTTACTTTCAAAGTCTAAGTTTTACTCAAAATATTACTCACAATTGATATTGCCAGTCCAATTCACCTTGAGTTAACATAACAGAACACTTACGAACCTCCTTTGGATAAAAAGCATGCATGCTTCCGACATAAATTTCGCCCAATCCAATTTGTTGAATGTGATCGACTTTTGGCAGCCTTCAAGATAATACTTTACTTATGCTTGTATTAACGTTGTATACGTGACTTACTTTCAATGTTCTATGCCTTAGGAAGCATTACTAATGTCGTAAGCAAGCTGAACAAAATAGAAAGAAGTCGCTAGGCGAATTTAATTAATAAAGACCGAAATTTATAATCGAAATTAAACCTTCAATCGACATCGGTTGATATCCAATTAACATAACAGATGATCTTTGGATTTCCTTGGTAAGAATCATGCATGCTTTTGACTTTAGCTGGCCCCAATGCAATTTGTAAACAGCAACTTATTTAACATCGTGCTCAAGGATATCGCGAGCAGTCTCAAATTGCTTAAGACGCTATTAATTTTGTCCATGGGACAAATCTGCATTGCTGCATGCTCTACGAAGCATTCGCTTATTGGTAAGCAAACTGACTGAAACGAAAAACAGTCACGAGACGAAATTAATTAGCAAAAGACCTAATTATGATTATGGTAATTCCAATGCATCTTCAATAAATATGACGTATGATTTTTAGATTTTCTATATAAAAGCATGCATGCTCCAGCCATTAAAGAAATGCCGTCGTCCTCAAAAGCTTCACGACCAATTTTTCGATACTTAAGGTGCTATTAACTCTTTATAAAAGACAAATCTTCGATGTCATAATGCATGCAGCATTGACTGTACTTCATCAAAACGCTGTCACTTTTAATGCTTAAACTTCGTGTTGGATTGAACAAATGATTATATGTTCTGGTACAGCCTTAACAAACAATAAGAAAGTTCCATCTTCTTCTTCAATTTGCAAAAAATTGCGCTTATTTTCGTGTTGAAGAAAACATCCTGTAGAACCTGATCGATTCTGTGTTCGATAAAGTTACACAACAAACAATAAAATCGATAAAATCGACGCAACGATTATATCTGTTTCGATCGCGTTCTCATACATCGAATCCGTTTTTGGTCTATGAAAACAATAAAAAGAAAATCATTCAATTACATTATATGAAATAAACCCACCATAATGGCACAGATAATGGACAACAATGCCTCATGCATTGCAAATCCGAAGAAGATCGGTACAAATCGAAGAGGCAAAAAGAAAATAACCGGGAATCGATAAATGTTCATTCATGATGACGATGATACTTATAACTAAATCGGTTGCTGTTTGATGTGTATTAGAAATATACTTTCTTGAATGTCCTTCATCGGATGTATCTGCGACTAAAATCGTTTGCAAGAAGCGATCATTAACACAATCCATCGGGATCGATGTGATGAGAAAATTGATGGGAAAATGTTGGTAGAGAGAGAGAAAGAAGAACAAATATCGCTTTATTTTTCCATTTAAGCGATTGCACAACGCGAATTTTTCTCATCGCACGTAGCATCATCTCTCGCAATCTCGCACGATTAGATCATGTCGACGAAACTGATTAATAACTTTCATACAAATAATTGGCAGATCTAATCGCTATCTCTCGTAGTACTATTGCGGCCTTAATAAACGTTGAATGTTATTTTTTTTTGTCTTTCGTTTCAAGCGTTTGACGGATATTTTAACGAAGATTATTATTTATTTTATTCGCGTAGCGAGTTCTTGATATTTGTTATTTATTAAATATTTTAATTTATCGCCGTTGAAATAATAAAGATTTATTCGCGGTGAATTCTTGTATTCAATACCGGTATGTTAGTTTATTATACATAAAAAATTAATCGCATTAAATGCGATAATAACGCGAAGAAAAACAAATAATCGTGATAGGCGAATTATTGCCAACAAAACGATTTTCTTTTTAAATTATTTATTTGGTACAATTACCATTTTTCTAAATACTAAAAAAGCAAATATTTTAAGAAAATGTTATATAATTTTCTTTGCTTGCTTTGTTTAGAGCAAAATTATACGAAATTAAGTTTTTTTTTTTCGAATTAAATTCGTTAAAAATCAGTTTGAATCATTGCTTTAATTTTAATTTGTCTTTGCTAATGTGATTTTAAGTTATTTGACGTAATGAATCCAAAAACAACGAAAATATTTCATGCCTTTACCCCAAAGGGTTTCAGTGTTTAAGGCCCATCAACAACTTTTATCTAGCACCAAAATTATACTGACTTATAGAGTTTGTTGCAAAATGTTAAGCTCTTTCTAAAGCGATATCTTTCAGCCCAAACAATTTTAAGAAACAATTGCGAAATGTTTAAATAGTTGAAAAATTATCACAATTTCTTTTAAATTTTATTCGACGAACGTTTGAAAAGTAAAATGCAATATGAACTTATAATTTTGGGATAAAGCCTTTTAATTAATTTTCGATTAATACAATCAATCGTGTTTAATACATTGATTTTTTAGTTAAATTAATTGGTTTTGGATATATTACATAAACATGAAAGTTTTATCCACGAAAAAAAAAAACAGCTTATAAATATATTTTTGACTGAACTTTTGGAACTTTTGTGGAATAAAAGTATTTTTCTGGATTTTATAGCACTTTTTTTTTAACTGCAGCTGAAGCATACCAAACTCTTCTAGAGACATACAGCGACCATCTTCTGTCGAAAACAACATGCAGAGATTGGGCCAAATGCTTCAAAAATAATGGTCGTGACATTGAAGACAAAGAATGTTCTGGCGCACTACTTCATGGGAATCCTCATGTCAGACGCAAGCTAAACTTGCAGAATCGTTAGGAGTTAAACACACAACAGTTTGCAAATCTTTGAGAGCATTTGGCATCATTCAAAGGCAAGAGTATTGCTTCAAAGCCAGCAAAGAAAAGGTTTGCTTGCATAGTATCGTGACTGGTGATGCAAATTGGATACACTACGCGTAGAAAATCATAAGGTAAGCATCAACATCATCTTCATTTGATGGGGTCAGCTGGGTGTCGTTTACTATGAGCTGCCCAAACCGAGCGAAACCATCACGGGAATCGCCATCGACTGCAATTGAAGGAAACAACGGCCCTTGTTCGAGCAGAGACAAGGCAAAGTGAGTTCGCAGCATGAAAATGTTCGCCCACATGTTGCAAAACCTCTGTGGAAACTTATTTGGCAACGTCTAAATGGGAAATCCTATTTACCAGACATTGCGCCTTTCGATTATCACTTGTTTTGATCGATGGCACATGTCCTAGTTGACCTGCACTTCCACTCTCATGAAGATGCCAAAAAAAAAAAATGGGTCGACTTATAGACAGCCTCAAAAGACGTGTTGTTTTGCCGAGGTGGAATTCAAATGTTGCCAGAAAGATGGGAAAAGTAGTGGCTACAGATGGACAATGCTTTGGATGACGTGTCTCTTATACATATTTTCGAATAAAGCACTAATTTTCACTCAAAAAACAGCGAGAACTTACACAACATCTTATAAATTATTATTATTAACGTCAAATTGTATAATTTCACGTAAGTATCAAAATAAACGTTGTAGATTCTATAAGACACCAAGCGCAAAGATTTATATTTATTTCCTGCTGCTACTCATTTAACATTCAATTCGCAAAATATTCTACATGTTAATCCTCCTGCTTGTGTTAGTCTTGTATTTGATTAAACGAAGAATTTTCATAATCCATCATTAATAAGTGCGTGTGACTGCTGCCGTTTGACACTCTCTAAGAAGGTTCAACTATTTTATCTACTTTTAAAAAAACTTTCTTTAACTACAAGAACAAGTTGACCTTTTTCGCCTATGTATTTATAACGAACGAGATTTATCATTTTCCAAGCATAAGAAAACGATTTCTTTTTTTCTCTCGAGTCGGAAAAACGTGTCTTTCAATAGAAATGGTTTTACTCTCTGCATTTTCATTGTTGTTAAACAAACGTTATCAATTTAGGAAAATCTACGTTTCTAATAAAATGCCGTAACATAATAAACTCGTACGATAAAAGCCAGAACAATTCAAAACGTAATTACATTACTTATGTTGTTACCGTTATTATTCTTGTTCGCAACATTACTATTATGTTATGGTACCATCTTCTGTTGGATGTGCCATAAGAACCGTGTGTATTTGACTTAAACTGTGGGAAAAAGTTTTCGTACATTTACGTTTATAAGATAAAAAGTTACCAAGATTCTTCTTTAAAAAAAAAACTTTCAGCAGTTTAATTGAATCAGGAAACCGAATTATGCAATTCTCATTCCGATCGATTCGATAAATAATTAATTAAACGTGGGAACCGTTAAATTAATAATTTTTCAATATTCCAACTCCCGCATTTGGAATTGTTAATTAAATTCGCAATTTATACCAATCTAATACGCGTTTCATTATTTACTGGCACAAAGTTATCGAAAAGGCAATTAACAATTAGCGAATTAATTAATATTTATTAAAACCAATCAGGAGATTTACGATTTCGTAATTATTTAAAAAAAACCGATAAGTTATATTTAAAGTTCACTCGGCTTTTATTAAATTCTTTCTTCGGCGTTTAGAAAGGGCATTTACAGATCCAAACGAATTTATCGAAAATATCAAATACAATCATTATTTTGAAAGTAAAATTAATTGTCTCTGCGGCTAACATTACATAAGTTAACCAAAATTTGAAGACGAACGATCGTTTGTCTCCACTTTTTTCCCCTCTCGATATTCATTCGATATCTTTGACATTTTCCCAGAAAATAACATTTAACACGCGTGAAAGTATTCGCAAGAACTCAATCGTTTTTGATGAGATAATTGGACAGCAGAAAAATCAAATCTGTTGTTGTCTTATTTGGTGAAAGAATAATCGATTATCTCGCGTTACGACAGCAGGACGTCCTCTAGTTTCACAAATTAATTTTTTCCTTTAAAAGCCAATAACTTTTTCGATGTTTTTTTTTTTATTGAAATTTTGGGCAAAATTTCATAATGCCATTTTTAATGTCATAACGCGTTAGATAACGCAGAATTGGAAGGCCAACGGAATATACAAAAAATAATCGAATAAAACCAATAACATTTTTGGTGGTGAATGGCAAAAAAATAATAATTATCGCTTTCATTCTTTCACTTTTCCCAGCCACATTTTACTTCTTATTGTTTATATTGTCGCAATATTATTAAGATTCGTAAATCGTCATCGCCATATAGATGGTTGCGTCGAGATAACCATTTACAGGGTGAGGAATAACTGAAATTAATCGCATGTTGGGTAAAGTTCAAATAAACGATAAAAAAACTTATTACACATGCCCACGCCGTGTACAAAGCGAAATTTAATATTTGTGGAAACCGATAATAATTTACGTTGGTGATGAAAACGGACATAAAAAGATGCTTAAAGTAAAATCGTCGAACGCGCAAAACGAAATTCTTTTGCAATTGCATAAGAAACTACTAAAGGTAAAACACGGACATCCAAAACAGAAAGCCGTTCACGCATCAGCACTTTAAAGTCAATTGTCGACATTTGATCCCATCATATGCTAGGATTAGCATCATCGCCATCCGGACGTCTAAAACTTGTTTTCGCATTAGCAAGAAATTTGCCCACCTTTTATTACCGCTGCCATATTAAATATGTTTACAACTTGTAAGCAAAATCTTTTTTTTTTTTGCTTTACAGGCATGAAGGGATTTTATAGGAGCAATAACTTCGGATAAATTATTTTCTGCTTCATTGCACTTATTCCTCTTGGAAAATAATGGAAAGAATGTTTAGTTTATCAGTTTTTTATTATCATTAATATTCCAGTTAAGCAGCGCTTAGAACTTTAAAAAGTAACGATTATAAGCGCATCGCAAAATTATCTGCTGATCGATTCATAAAATTCCTTTGGAAAAATATGGAAAAAACTCATACAGGACGAACGTTAAAGAAATTGGCAATAAAATCCAACTTTTATAATGAAATTTATTATAAATATTAATAAAAACTCCTTGCTTAAAGAATTATTTTGGCAACACTGTTGTATAAATTCTTGTTATTCAATTGTTAAATAGTACAATAATGCCCAAACAAAAAATGGAAACGCAAACATTAATCAAGTGGTCGTTTCTGAATAACTTTAAACAATATGCTTTTGATTTTTCACATTATACTGCATACAAAAATGTTAATTACTAATTGACTAATATGACAGCGCCACATGCTTACAACTAAGAAAATAACTAAGCATTCAGTGCTGCCACAACAACATTTGGAAATCATTTGTACGGTGAGCTTCCCATTAGTGTGTTTCACGCTGTTGGTGTGGTACTACTGATAAGTGTTACGTTTTCTTTCATGACATCGTTTTAAATTGTCACATTCTTCCGAGTTTCCTTTCAATTTCCTTTATTTACTTGTTTTGTAATTATATAAAGCAGTTATTTCCCCAAAAAACCATGTACTAATCGATATTTAATTACTTTTAAATTAACGTTGTAAGATCTCTCATTTTGAAACGTCACTGTAAATTGAAATAACCACCAGCGTGTTTGAATAATTACCGACTGACTAGGCAGTTCTAATTATTCTCACTTATAATTGATCGCATCGTATTCAGGTATGAAGAGCCGAATTAAATAATTGTATCTGCGTAATTTAAAATGCAATGACATAACCGATGGCGCGGAAACGAAAGAAATAATTAAGCGTCAGAAATCGTTGGACAAATCGATTATTAAAATGTCATTAAAGTTAATTTGTTCGCTTTTTTGTTCTTAGGTTTTTGATTTAATTAGGTCCCGGTTGTAATTTTTTTGTTTGTTTACTTATTTCGCTTCTTGGACCCACAAACAAAAATCGAATTCACATTCCGAGATCGATTCCAACGAGGCAAAAAAGAATTGCAAAGTTACCTATATCCACATTCAGGCATTTGTCTAATATAATTGTTGTATTAATTAGTTAATAATTAAATAGTAGAATACAAAATTAAAACGTTGATTGAATTCCTTTTTCGTTTTTTTTTAAATTCTCTTTCGCATTAGAATTGGTTGTTGTTCATTTTCACACGTAATAATATTATTAGTTATTCAATTAAATGACAAGGTTAATACCAATAATGTTTTATTGTGTATATTGCGCGCGTATACGAAATTTAGTTCCTGGATATTTCAACTTTTCATTTTAATTGCTAATTACATTATGTTAATGAGCATTGGTATCGAATGATTCGTTGTTTTATGCACACATTAAATTTCATTACTCACCATGCACAAGTAAATGAGAAAAACATTATGTCGCAAAAATTAAGCACAACTTGCTGAAAAAATAATTGCGTGAATTTGGAATCTGTCCAAATCCCGATCATACGCAGACTGAAGTAAAGAGGACGATAATTTGTTTTAAGATGATGGTGACTCATTGGTAAAAAAGAGTAGTCAGTGGCGGAGGAAAGTAAAGGTTGAAAATAGTTTAACATGCTGAAATAAATGTATAAAAAATTAAATTGCAATGATATGGTGAGGCATTTAATTGCAAAATAATAATCAGAAGTGTATTTTGCATTAAAATTTTTAAAATGTGCAGAAACCCCTCTCGTTTCCAGAAGGACGTAAATAATATTCGCAAAAGACGAGTAAATTTTGTTAATTAGCAATACTATGTGACTAATATTAAACAAAAAACTTTAATTTGTTTATCCACAAGACTTCCTCTTTCGAAACAGTTATGTCGCCAATTTAAAATTTAAAAATCTCTTGCATTAATTAACCATCCTTCTAATTATGGATGCTTCCTGATTAATCCCATTAAAATTTGAATAGAAAAGCAAAAAGAATCGTATTATAAAAGTTGACACGATTCGGAATGCATTATTATTAATAAAATATTTCGCTATACGGTAGTTGCATTAAGTAATTGTTATGTAAGTGGCAATTGAATTATTAACACCTATTATCATTATTGTTATTGCCACGTTTTCCTCCATTCCCAAATAGACTAATGTGTCTATGTTTAAAACGCAAAGTTTGCTTTCTCATTTAAACAATAACATTCACTTTTTAAAATTGTTTGCTAATGTTGATCGATCGATAAATATTTGCTTTAAATTTTGTGTACGAGGGTGGCATGAAAAGTTGAGTTGATTCGCCTGAAAACAATTTGATCGACCTTGCATTTTATGAATGTTACTATTAATAAGCGAACAGTGGGTAAGTAGCATTTAATCTCTGCAAAAATTGATTAAAAGTTGTTTCGCATTAATGTCAAGGACGCGCTGTACGCTAAATATATTTCAAAAAAGCAGTTTTCTATCAATTTTTTTTTTGTTCCTTTGTTTTACGTTATTAATCTCACATAAAATTCCCATAAAATCCACCTCGTTCTATCAACTAAATTGTTTTAATAAAAACCATTTACCAGTTGGTGTAATTTGAATTCGAAGCCAGAAAAAAGAACGAATTAAATGCTCCCAATAGAATTCAAAAGTTTGTGCAATCGAATCGCGAAACCTTTCCTATGAAAGGCAAAATTTAGACGCGTAATCGGGATATTAGAACAGGCTGGAATAATAATTGTTGGATAAGGTCAAGGTAAGATCGGACATTTAACAGCTGAGACGAAAGTGAAAGCAAATTATGATCGATTGCGAACGGTTGTCCGGCGAAAAAAATTGCTAATTTGCTTTTTCTTTTCGCGTCTCCCAGATAAGTTGCTCGGTTTTTGCAATTCCATCAGTTTTTGCAAACGCAATTTGAGTCCACACTTTCATCTCCAATACACACGTTTAGTGTTATTTCCTACATTGAAAACACGACTCTTTCTCTTTGAGACCTTTGAAACGCGATCGCTTAATCGCCATTAATAATCTTATTTAAATTAATTACAATGCAAGGGGAATTGAATCATAATCCACGCATATATGCAATTATTGAATGCCAATTCGAATGCAATCACTCGAAGGGTTTCCAGCCTTTTATAATTGACTTTCAAAAGAATATGCACACACAATTAAATAATACGGTGCGAGCAGCAACGAGTTCAGTGAATGCTGTAAATATATGGGCACGTTGGTATCATTGATGTGTACAGTCTGAAATTACAGCGTCAACTGTTTTCTTTTCTTGACAGCGTTATGGTTTGCAATATTATATCAATTTTGCATTTAATTTTTACTTATTTCCATTTCTATTTTAATTTATGTTATTGCTCAATTCATCATTTTTACTGCATAAAGGACTATGAGAAGTTTGAATTTTTCGAATTTATCAAAAATTAATAAGGCCTTAAAGTCAAGTTGGCCTCAATCAATCGTTATGGATCATTATATGAAAGCAATAAACCATTGAAGACTTTTACATATCTATTTACTTGTGTAAATTCGCCAAACGTCCGGAATGTAATCTATTATAGCAAACAGCATTGATTCCCATTAAAATAAAACAATAAATTTTTCGCTAATTGCGAAAAAATGAAAAGGGATTTTGTTCCCTCCCTCAACAGTGCAGGGACGAAGAATTATATTTAAAACCTTAAATTGCAGGAAAAATGCTTTAGACAAAATGTTTTGCAAATAATTGGAATATTTTTAATAATGAGCTGAATAGCACGTTAGTATGATTTTGAAAGGGAATTATTTTTTAGTTTCCATTAAAAAGAAAAGAAATTATATCAGTTTTAAAATGTCAATGTTTCACAGAATAAATCAAAATCCGTAGCACTTTAAATACAATTTCGTAGTGCAAAATCTTGGGCTTTTTATGCTCCAATTCAACATTCCATCGCCAAACGTTTCGGAGTAAATGTGATTTTTCCAGCACCCAATAAATATCAAATTTCAGGAAAACTGTAACTCTTATGCAGTCGTGATGCATTTCTTGTTGCATTTAAAAAGCGATTCGAATGCCATTTTGGGCTTCAACGTAGACAATCTGATGATATCACCTAGAGCCAAATCAGAAGAATATGGTAGATGGTGAAACGAGTTGATTTCGAGCCAAAATTGACGAAAAATGACCGAGTTGTGATTGAGTTCGATAGAGTGTGCTGAGCAAACATTTGTTTTCTCCGACTCATGCATTAGACTCTATCAGGTAAAATGCTATTTCTGTAAAGTCAACAGTTTTGACCCCTTCGCGCACTATTGGGACATCCTGTACACAATTTCCTTTTTAATTTGCGAGCAGTACATAAAACTTAATTAATAGCATTCTAACGAACAAAAGCTTGTAATAATTCGCGATAAAAACTGAACGTACTTTTAAATTGAACCGTTACGAAATAGTAGATTGCTCGTTATTTAGACGTCGATAGAGCAAAAAAAGAAAAAGAAAATAATAACGAGGGAGAGAATGGCGTTGAAATAAGCACAAAACTCAAATCAATCTAAAGAAAGCGAAAACAGCCTAACCTCTGAATTAATGACAAGGAGAGACAGAAAACGACGACGGTTCAATGACAAACACACGTTCAACACGAAACAACACACTTTTACTTATCATAATCTAATAGCAGCGAGCGGTCGGCATATGTACACTTATTAACTGATTTAAGCTTCATTGTCTTCGGCTCGAGGAACTTGCAAAATATCCTTTAGTATACCAGCTACTGCATAACAAATATCCTCCAACGTGCACACATATAACAACCGGCCGTTCGTTAGATTTATTTGATCGAATCTAATCGTTAGCAAACAAACAGCCGATCGAGAGAATGGCTCTGATCGTAATTAACGAACGAATTCTAGTTTACGGCAATTAAATCGCGATTAACGAGCGAACAATTCGCTAGTTGTCTTTTGATTTTGTACAAACGAATTTTTCGAATTTAGGTATCGATGTAATAATACCAATGTCCTTATGTGGTATCGGAAACTGTTAATAAACTGTTCGACACTGTGGATTACATTTAATATTCATGCATGTTTCCTCGCCAATATAATATGCATGCATGCCGTGCACATAATTTAATCGCGTTCGCGAATCAATAACCTTTTAAGCGAACAAACCCGCACCGTTGCACACGATGAAGCCATTCGATTAATTGATCAATTACCGTGAATCATTTTAATGCACAAAATTGATTTTAATTTAAAAGAAATCGAAATTAGAAACAAAAAAATTTGTAAAAAGGAAAATTATCTGTGCCTATCAATTTATCATACAAAAATTAATTGTTTGTTGTTAAAGCAAGGCCTAAATGTAGATATTATTTGCGGAAATCCAGATTGTTTTAAATAAATTATTTCGTAAAGTTTAGGATTTCTTTATGAACTTAAAACCCATAAAATGACTGAAGCCCACCGTTATTTTCCGTAATTATAACAATTAATTGAGATGTCTAAAATTATTAAAAGAATTCTGCAGTGGACCTTATTTCGAACACGTGAAAAGAAGAAAAAGAACCAGTTGTTTCTTGAACTCCAATTCTGAGCAAGAAATTTTCATTAAAGCTTACTTTTTTTCTCAAATAAAAAGTGTCTCCAAAATGATAGAAACATATTTCGAATTGCAAGAACTGGCTAAAAATGCCAGTGTCGAAACTTTAATCTAAAAATACGTTTTTTCATCTACTTGATTGTTTCATTTGCAACTAATTTTAATAGAAACGACCGCGCGATTGTTTGATATTAAGTTACGGGGCATTAATTTTAGATTTATGTCTAAATTTAGATCTGACAGTGTAGGAAATAGAAAACAATCGTGTACAGAATCTGATAGAATTAAAAGTTGGTCGAAACTTTTCACGGCAGTCGAAATGGAAATAATGTTTTTTTTTGCAATTTGCACTCCGCGCCGTTATTTAAATTTTAAATCGCAAAAATTATACAAATGACTGACAAACGTCGTCGATCCCATAAATGAAAATTGCTCACGACTTTTCTTTCGTTCGGTGCCCACACGATTTTAATGAAATTTCGCAACAACTTTTTCTCTCTTTCGCAATAATTATTATTATTAAGGATGGCGATGCGAACGAATTAATTTGAAAATCGCATTGTTGTGTACGTTTGTAATTTTGTTCTTGGAATATAATTAGGAAACGGAATTTTTATTATTATTATTATTATTCACTTGAGAATCAAGCAAATTGTTGCATTGCGAGTGTGTGATTTTTAAAAGAAACTTTAAATCTATTCATATGCTTTCATTTTAGTTCAATTTCACGTATAAATCATATAATTAGCAAATTGTTGTGTCAAAATGTAAAAATAATTTAGTATAGTATCTGATCCAAATAATGCCCCAGCACATAATAAGTTCACCTTCAAAAACTGGGGTGAACAATAATGAAGAAAAGTGTTATGAAGCTAACAGTTCTTTAGAGAAACTTCTGTAGGGTTTGTAAAACCGCATCCGCAAAATCTCATAGGAGAATTTATAGAAGCATGAAGCACCGTCAAATTCTTGAAAATTTAGCGAAACTAAATCGAAGATTTCAACTTATATAGATCAACTCTCAAATATGTTCACTTTCCTATCATTAGCCAAATTTCAATATTAATTGCCATCGATTAAATACACGGCAATCTTCTTTAAAAGAGAACACGACTTTAATTAAGGGTCACTTTTGGATAAAGGGTGAACCATTTCTTTTCGAACGGTAATTTTTTGTTTTTTTGCCAGCATGGAAGTTGAAAGCGACAAGAAATGTGGTATCATGGTCATCTGCAAATCTATGATTAGCATTGGAAAGAATAAAAACAGGATACGCACAAAGAAAAATGTCTCAACTTTACAACATAGAATTATGCACGTGCAGCTTCTCATGGTGCCATTTTCATTTAATTACTTTTAAAAAAGGTTGCTTTATATAGGAAGTTTTCTTATACTAAGACACATTTGTGCAATATTCCAACTGGTCCTTATGACTTTCATAGGTGGGCCTTATTATAATCACCTTTTCAGCATAAGACCCACTGCAGAGTTCTTTTAAGAATTATTTTTCTTGTACTTCTAAACATCTGATTTTGTCACTGCATCCACATTACATGGACAACATAACATACTTTCAATTACTCATGTTTGTCTAAATTTTTAGTTATCTAGATTAATTATTAGAATTATGGAAAATAATGGTGGGCCTTATTTGGGTCAGTTGCCTTATTCTTGATTTTCTTCCTGCATAGAAGCAGTTGTACAATGATTTATTTCAAAGTACTTTTGCGTGAATACGAGGCTCTATTAGGATTAAGCAAACTCCATTTTTTACTTGCGACTTTTTTCTTTTAATAATAAAAAATCGTTAGAAATACATTATACCGTATTACATAAAGCTTGATCTCTTGCATTCAATAAAACGCGTATTACGTTCGCTTATTTCCCAATAAACTATACAAAGGCAAGAAAAAGAAATTATTGCTCTATTAAATACCGTATAAAAAAATTAATTGAATGTCTATCAAGAACGACACGAATGGATTATTCGTGAATCCATCGGGAAACAAAATTGAAACTAGATTTTAATCTTCGAAATTAACCAATCCACGATGGATTTCAACTCGACCATTTCTTCTACTGATTTGAATTGTTATCGGCAAAATATAGGAAATTGAATAACGTTCAAGGTTTCAAAGGAATGCTACAATGCAGAATAAACTTTTTCCTATTTTTGAAATTGGAAACAGTTCGACTAACTAAAAAATTGTCGCATAAACACAATAAATTTTGCAATTATCGCTACGTATTAAACGTATGCAGCTTTAGTGAATATATACAAGTTTAAAGTTTTTTTATTTTTCAATTTGCATATCAATTGGTTATTTAAAATTACTCCATATTAAACTACCATGTGTCAATGAATAATTGTGGTTTATTTTTCGAAAAAGTTGCCAACGCTTCCAAAATATTATTAATTTGGTATATAATATTTGTCAAAAATTCACTCGACGATTAAATAATAATCTAAATATCAGTGCTACCAAAATGAACCAAGGTGTCGATAAATGATAGTGATTTTCTGGTTCCTCAAATATTTGGTAACACTGATATTTAAACTGGTTTCGTTTTAAAACTGATAGTTTCTTTTCCGATAAAGTTTTCTGCACTCTATAATACTTGTGGAAATGCTATTTGGTGGCAAAACGAATTCGATTAAAAAATGGTTCAAACACCAGTGCTACCAAAATAAATCAAGGCTTCAATTAGTGATAGTGATTATCACAAAGTAGTGATCAAAATTTCGCAAATATTACATTGCTAGCACTGGTGTTTGCGTGTAAGTTAATGTCTGTATTAAATGCAAAATGTGGGACTTGTATTTGTCAAAATTTCACTTTACGTAACATTTCATTATAGATACTTGTCAATGCTGAATTTAAAGTGTACGCAAACTTACGTGATTTTGAAAAATTGCAATTTCAAAACGTCAATTTACTCCAAAACGTTGCGAGAACATGCAAATTCGTTTTTTTTTTAATTTTCGAAAACGAACCATTCGATCGTAATCCATGCGAATTTAAATGCCAATTCATCATCATTATTTGCGGCATTAGAGAACTTACATAAACGCATTTCGCACAGTTCTAATATCATCATTCTTACAATTTTTGTATGTCATGTTCGTCCAGTATGCGAAATTGCAATTAATTAACAAATCTTCGCTCATCTTTTTCCAATTATTTTTTTCTCTTCTTGCAATTTTCGTGCTAATAATCAGCAAGTGGTTGTAATTAATTATAATTTAATAGACGTTTTGAGGTCGAACGCTTAGCGTTGAAAGTCTTATTGGAAAATTCACGATCAGAATCGTTTCACCTTTTTAACAATGCAGGTTAATGTTAATCAAGTCCTATTTATCGAATTGTTCATTGATCCTGATTGAAGTGGATCTCTAATTCGAGGAAATTGTTCGTAGTTTTTTTTGTTAATAACAACAAAAAGTAAGAGGAAAAACGGTTAATTTAAAATGTAATCCTCTACACTTTCAGTGTCCATAGTTTGAATAGAGACAGACAATCGACATCGATGAGCAAATAGACGGACAGTTACGTATCGATAAAAATATGTAGGTATAGTGAACTATTAGCGGAATGCTGACTTTCCTTGACAAAGTTCTTCTGGCGCATAATGTTAAAGATGAAGGTTATTAATTCTCTTTTTTTCTAATACAAAACCATTATTAATAATAATTTCAAAAAAAAAATTATAATAATTTATTTACAAAACTGCTCCTAAATTTTATGGCTTTTATTGCCGAAAACACCGTTATGATATTTAAGTTTTGCTACCTAGAAGGACAACATTTTCGATTAATTCGTGCTTTAGTTTTAGCAAAATAACAAATCGATTTTACACCGAGAAAACTGCAATGTCCAGCATCTCTTAACAACAAAGAAATGTCTCGAGCCTCTAATGCTAGAAACCTGGGGCTTAATGTAGATTCCAAACTAACATGGAATGAACATGAATAAAAAAAAATAAAGCACATAGATTTAAAAATAAAACAACTTATTGGTTACTGGGGAAAAAGTCAAAATTATCGCTTGAAAACAAAATTCTGATTTGCAAAACTATTTTAACATTAGTCTGGACCTATGGCTTTGAATTTGGGGTTTTTCTAGTAAATCGAGTATGTCTGCAATTCAAAGATGCCAGCCAAAAATTCTGCGTCTAATTTACTGGTGCACCTTGGTACATTACAAATCTAACACTTCATGAAGACTTGCCAATTCCATTTGTGAAAGATGTGATAAAATCTAGTGGGAGTCGAGACTACGAAAGAATAAGATAGACCCAGCAAACGTTGATCTCAAAGAGAGTTGGTTGGATGGAATCTCGTGATGCCAATATCGAGCACTTAATTCTAAGTTATCAAATTAGCTTATGGAATTTTCTTTAATTTTGATAACAAATGTAAAACATACTTCGAAAAAAGTCGTAGCAAAAGCGAATCGGAGGAAAAAAGCGCGATCCTGCCAGGATTCGAACCTGGAATCTTCTGATCCGTAGTCAGACGCGTTATCCGTTGCGCCACAGGACCTTCTTATAAGTGTTACAAGTTACTAGGGATTATTAATCGATCATCTTATAGTCATAATTTTTTTTTCAAAATTCTAGACAATAAAAATGATAAAAAAATCAGCAAAATATGAGAATTCTATGTTTAATCGTAGCCCTGACATTCAAACGTAGAAATTGGGATGATTGACTCTTTTGTCTATTATTCGTATACATTTATTGCGGGATCGATGCTAATTTATTTCGTCAACAAATTGGCAATAAATTATATTCCAATCAAGTCTAGTTTGCGGTTTAATGTTTTCCATTCTTTTGCGCTTTTTCATCTTTCTACTCATATAAGAGGATGTATTTCGTTTTTTTTTTGAGCGCCTTCTTAATAATGTGTAATATACGATTATTGCAAGACCGAATGTTAGCGACAAATATGGGCAAGTCTAATTAAACTTCTAAAATCCTTTCACCGCAAAAAAAAATATTTAAAAGAAAGACCCAATCGATTGCCAATAATTTCTCAATACATTCGAGTATTTTATTATTGTTAATTGCAATGAAAAGAAAAAGAAACTGGGCGATTAATGAAGTGCAAAGGAAATTATTTAATAACAATTAAAAAAGGGGACAATAAAATCGGCGAATTCATTAATAAGCGAGTGAAATTCAATTCCTTTCGAACGAGATGAGAAAGAATAAAATAAATAATAATAACTTGTTAACACTACTAAACTAGTGAAACCTTGCCAGACGAGAATTATTATTAAGTATATGTTGCGAGGAGATTGCAATGTAATAAAAAGAAATTTACAAAATAAAAGCAAAACGTAATTACAAACAACGGAAAAGTGATCAATTTTTACTTTATTTTTGCCTACAGTTTAGCTAAACGGCATCGTAAATCAAAAATCTATCGCTACAAGTGAAATTCTTCCTTTTTTAGGTTTGCTTTAGTTTAATAAAACTTTCATTTAATGTACCTCAATGATTTATTAATAGAGCTATTTGTGTTCTATAATGAATGAATAACAACGTTAATGGGAATTTGCATTTGGCAAATAAATTATTAATTTCCGCCTGGCAAATATTGTTGCGAATTAAAATTGGATCACTATTAGCTTTTGCCTATCAGTGCGATTCGTAACGATTAAAAACTGCGGATGGTTTCTTACAAGATGCAAATTAAATAGTTTTAAGACTTGATTAGAAAAGATAATAGAAAACTCCTTCGTTCGCTATTTATTTATTTTTAATTTATACAACTATTTTCTCTTTTAACGAAATGTCAGCAGTTTTATTTTTTCCGTTTCAAAGAAGTTCCTTTCGTTCAACAGTTAATTCGACTTTAAACTTACCTATTCATCACTCGATTATCCTTTACGATTAACGCAGGAACCAGCGAGAAGGAGACCTTCATCCATATCAAAACTGCGATCGGATCGACCTCATCGGATTCGCCGATAAACTGCCAACTTCTTCGCTTAACAAAATTAACAATTAAGACACAGATGTTAACGAACAAAAAAAATATTAACGCAAATATTTAGATTTTTTATTTCGGTTTAATATTCACCCACAGCACCTGTTTACTTCATTGTTACTTTCGATTTTATTAAGTATTTAACACGCACCGACGTACGATTCATTTTCTAATTTGAATTCTGAAATCGAGCGACTTTTCTGGGATCGAAGGAGAGGAATTTGCAAAAAAAATAATTAACAATCACGATTAAATATTAGAAAAGAAAATTAACTTGAAGCTCGTTACGATGGAAAAACTTCGGATAAGACTCGCTCGAGTCTCCGGTGTTGTGCACGACGTGAAATGTCTTGGACTGGTTGTTGACGCGGGCTTGCAATGTGCACACGGAAAGTAAGTAAAAGATATTATGAAAGTTTTTTTTTCTCTCTTTTCGTTTTTCAAAACGAGATTTACTTCGTAAATAATCGTCGAGTGTCGCTAATAATAATCATACAAACCGACGAGAAGAAGTAGAAGGCGAAGAAGGAACCGTGCGGTTTATATGAAGAGTTGATTTTATTTATTTTGTCTTCAGTTTTTGGAAAATTTACAAATAGTGCTTGTCGCGAAACGATTTATCCTAATTGGCGCTAAATTGATGCAGAAAGTGATTTTGCACAATTTAACAAAGGAATAAATTGAAACTGAAAAAGTTTTTTTGAAACGACAACTTTAACTCAAAAGGCAAAATTTCAGCAACCTTCAGGAAGTTCTTTTATAGTTATACATAAAAATAAACGACATTGATAACGCAAATGTTTATTTAAATATTCATTCTAATAAAACACTAAATGTTAAGAATTTCCTTTATTGAAAATTACGAAATTTCTTTCTTGGCCATTTTCCCTTTTTTGTTTTTAAAGGTTTTTCTTTTTTATACAAAATGTTGAAGAAGCAAAAAATGCTTTCTTCTCCTTTCGTAAAACATTTATGGAGGATGAAGGGCATGGTTTACCTTAAATTAAGGTTTTCTTTCATTTCAGTAATTAATTATAAATAAAATCATATTAATAATTAATTATAAATAAAATCTGAAACGGTTTCAGTCGATCTGAAGATTAACATATCATTTCAGGTTGATATTTAAAATAAATAATCCTTGCCAAGCCATTTTTGTGAAAAGTTTTCACCCTAAACAACAAATTTGAATTCAATATTATCCCAAATTTTCAAAAATGTTGCGATGTTGGTTGCCTATTTTATAATACTGAAATTGTTATCCTCCCTGATCATTTGCATACGGAAAATGGTTTTTAATTTATACTTCATCTCTTAACTGCAAATAAACCTTGAGGATTCAAGAAGTAGGAAATCTCCGCTAATTAATCAGAATTATCATGAAAATGTACATGTAAAACGCAATTGCAGCATGAATTTTGTAAATGAGAAAATCAAGGTAAAGGCAAGAGACACCTGAAGGCGCCAAAAAAGGGAAAATCGTTTTCTCGCAAATCAGTTTGTTCTATTATCTGCAGCTTGTTGCTTTCATTGATTTTAAGTCATTGATCATTGCAATTGCTTTTAAAACAGATCAATTTTTATTTTGAAAATTGCATAGAACATCTGTCACGATTTTACCCAACGAATGTAATTTTCGTAATCAGCGAATAGAAATCATTAATTGACATTGCAGCGAAGAAAAGCACGATGTAAAACTAGAAACTCTCTTAATCATCTCATTTGAGGCTTTCTAGTAATAATAGCAATTCGATGCCATTGTAAAAGAGGCACGTCGACATATATGCAATTGCATGAATCGAAAAATATAAATATGTAACGGTGTCGACACGAATGGTTTTACCTACATCTGGAGAGAAATATTTCATTTTACATTATTAATAATTATTAATATACATATTTATAAATACCACACATACTTTTAATTACCTTAATTAAATTGTAATAATCCAGAATTTATGGTGATTCACTTATTTAAAATTAATAAAGCGTTTGATGTATTTCGAATTCATGCTGTAAAAGCTCTACATTTATCAGAATGATAATTTATTTGTATTTTCCATAAAAAATTGCTTATTGTAATAAACTATTTGGAAAAAATTGGTAAGAAAAATAACAGACAATTTGTTCTCATAATTCCTTACTTATTATAAATTGATAATAATGAAAACTAAAATGTTAAATGTAGAGAAATAATTTATTTTCTACAGCTCATAAATACAAATGCGAAATAACGATTGCGCCACAAAATCGTCGTCAATCATCAAATGTGAATCTTTTTCACGTCGCCTCTTACGAATCCTTTATCGCAAACGCTACATTTCGCCGCCTCGCAAATCGTCAACAGACAAGATCTACAAAATAAATGTTCGCACGGTACGACGTAAACGTTCTCCTTGCTCTTGCATAAAACGCAACATTTCGCCGCGACCGGTTCGTTTCGATCATTGTCCGTTCGTTCGACGGTGAATCGCAAAAAGTTCTCGCTATTTAGTGCTCTATTAATTGCATCATCCAATGATAAAGTCTCGTCCGCACTTTTCGTCACGATTGTTTCCTCGTATCGTTTTTTCTCGACGTTTTGTACCGACTTTAACTTTTTCCTATCGCAATCGACGACGACTTCCTGACTATCGTACATGCGCTTTTTGCCTAACGTTCGTTTTACGTTAAACAATTGCTCCTGGTGCGAATTCTCCATTAGATACATATCGATTCGCGTTTTTAACGACGTGTTAAACACAGGTTTCCGGACGGAAGTGAATTTTAATCCCGTGAACGGATCGCACGGTTGTCTGCCGTAATTACTATCGTTATTGATGCACTTGTCCAATGTCGTTTGATCGATATTGTGACCGCTGGGCAAAGTCATTGGCAAACTCATCACGTCGTAAGTGAGAGCATCTAAGAACTCGTCGGGAACTTTAAAATTAAACTCTCGTCTCTCCTCGTCAATTTCGTTTGCTTGTTCTTCTGGTGCTTTATTCATCAAGCAATGTATCGTGTTCACTGTAACTAATGGACACGATCTGGCTACAGTTCCCCAAACCTCTACATTAGCTAAACATGGTACAGTTCGATCAGTCTTAAATATACGCAGAATAATTCTGTTGCATTTGGCAATAGCATAATTTGACTGATGTTTGAAATATCTCATTGCAAAGTTATTAGGATTCGGCGGTAAATGTTTCCTCAAATAATGTTTCAGATTATAAAAGATGATTCCATCTTCCTTGTATGTTCCTTGGCCAACTTCTATAAGACTTTCATCGTCTGGTGCTAATATTGTTATACCAGAGGCTTTCTGCGAACCTACGACACTATGTATTTTGATGTAATGAATATCGATAGGGCATAGTAGATTGAATTCCACATCGACTGGTGGTTTCACATGGGAATAAGCAACAAATCCTCTTGCTTTTGCCAAATAATTTGTACTCATCAGATTCTCAGCTTCATATCCATCCATGCAAGGAGCATTTGCTGATACTGTTGGTGACAGTTTTGGATCCAGAAAATTGTAAATATCACATTGTTTAAGATTACCTAAAATAAATTTCATATTAATCCCAATTATTTTGACAAAATTCAGATATACCTTTAAACGTCATTTTATTTTTTGTGCTTTTAGATGAGTTTTTCTTCTTATGTTATGGTTTCATTCTTTTTAAATAATTAAATCTCTTAAATACTTCGATAAGTTGGAAAATATAAACAAGCTAAATCACAGCTGATAATGTCACACGACAAGTTCCTTGACAGTTGAAAATCACATATCAAAGATAATATATTCGCTAACCACAAAGTATGCAGTGCTGCCTATTACTATTATTATTTCACTGCAGAGTTTTTAAATTATCAAAAGTATTTAGGGGCAAAGCAGAAGATCATTGCCGAGAATTTGCGAAATTTATGACGGAAGCTTTTTGTCGCGCATCCACGTTTCTAGCTTCAAACAAACGAAATTTGAAATTCATCAAAACCTCCGTCTTTCAGCAGCTGAACTGCAATTTCAACACATTCTGCAAATTGTAGAAATTTCAAATTTATTTTACCACCAATTGTCAGCAACTTCATTGTTTACGAGATTATATTTCTCTATTATTGAACGTGAATCTTGATTATTGGCAAAAGATAAATAACAAGAATCTTTTCACGAGTATTCTATCCATATTCTTGCCATGGTTTAATTATTCTAGTCAGGTAACATCAATTAGAACTTCATAATTTCTTCATCTACTTCTTTATTAATTTTAGCATATATCCTAAAGTTCAACAACTAGGTCACAAAATTGTACACCAAGTCATCAAATCAATGGAATTTTCAACGTTTACTTCGTCAATCAAACCAAGCTTTTGGATTAAATACACTGAATTAAAATTGGATGTTGACAAACTGAATGAGAATGATCGAAATATATGGGGCTATTATACTAATGTAAAGACGTTACCAAAATCAATTCTGGAAGTTGACAGTACATCGTTTAATAGGTAAAGTTTGTTCTTTGCTATTTATTATGCAAATAATTACAAATTGTTTTAAGTGAACTGACAGTTCCAAATACTTATTTACCATCATATGGTGTATTGATCAATAAGAATACTATTGAGGAGTTTAAGGATTGCTCTAAAACACAAATTATTGCAGACCATGGTGAGAAGTTATTTGCTCTGATAGAGAATGGAGATGCCACAAAGAATCCTACTTTATTAAATACCTTTTTTATTTTAACATATGTGGTATGTATCAAGAATACATAAACGTATCAATGTCAATCTTACAGTTTTTATTTTAGGATCTGAAGAAGTATCAATATTACTATTGGTTTGCATTTCCCACACCAACAGTTTCATATGAACTCGTTGAAACTAGTAAAGTTTCTCAACATTTTGATAATGATCAACTAAATGCAATTGTTGAGGCAATTAACAAATTAGAATTGTTGCAAAGGAGTTTCTTTGTAATAGCTACAACTGATACAGTTATAAAAGCTTATACATTTAGCGAATATGTTTGCTTAGCAGATAGAGATGCTTTGGAAATATACTTTGTAATACCTGATTCTTCGACAAATGAGAAACCCACATGGGCATTGAGGAATTACCTCCTATTACTATTAAAACATTTCAATAATGAGAGCATAAAAGAAAACTTAAATAAGGAGGTCAATGTGCTAGCATTACGATTCTCCAGAGAAAATCGTGCCTATCATTGTAACGATAGCATTGTGTATCGTATACGATTGCCAGAAGTAAAAGACATGAAATTTGATAGCTCCTGGATAGGCTGGGAACGTAACGAGCGTCTTAAATTAGGACCGCGAATGGTGAATATGAAAGACTCAATGGATCCACAATGGTACATACTGTCTTCTTTTCAATAACCATCATCAAAATACCTTCTTTTTTTTTAGTTTAATGGAATCAGCCGTGGATCTAAACTTGAAACTGATGAAATGGAGATTATTGCCCGACATTGATTTGCAAGTGATTAAAAATACGAAATGTTTGCTATTGGGATCGGGAACGTTGGGATGTGCGGTCGCGAGGAATTTAATGGGTTGGGGTGTGCGAAAGATCACGTTCGTCGATAATTCCAACGTATCGTATTCGAATCCGGTCCGACAATGTTTGTTCACGTACGAGGATTGCACGAACAAGTCGCCGAAGTCGGAAACGGCTGCGAGACGATTGAAGGAAATTTTCCCCGGTGTCGTGAGTAAAAAAGGGAAACAATCATCCTTCTCGTAAATATTTACCGGTTGGCATTAATCAGGATTCGGTTGGCTATCAGCTGAACATACCGATGCCCGGCCATCCGATCGGCGAAAGTATAATGCAACAGACGAGAGAAACGGTCGATAAATTAACGGCTTTAATCGCGGAGCACGATGTCATCTTTCTCTTGATGGACTCGAGGGAAAGCCGATGGTTGCCGACGCTTTTAGGCAATCACATGAAAAAGGTGAAGGAATCTTAAAATGTCCCTTATTTAAGAAAGAACTTGGATTTATCTCCGAAGATTAAATGAGATTATTCTTGATTTGATTAACGTTAATTGTCTTTTATCGGACAGATTGTGATCAATGCCGCTTTAGGTTTTGATACGTATCTGGTGATGAGGCACGGTTATCATGCAGAGAATCCGCCCACCGAAGGAAGCATTTCACAGGGACCTAGTGAACTGAAAGTGATCAACGGATGGGATTTAGGATGTTACTTTTGCAACGACATAACGGCTCCAGGGAATGTAAGTTAACGCACATAAAATTAAACTAGAAAATAAGTCGCATTCAATTTATGTTCGTTACAGTCGCTGAAGGACCGTACGTTAGATCAACAGTGCACCGTGACGCGACCGGGCGTTTCGTACGTTGCTGCGTCGTTGGCCGTTGAATTATTAATAACGGTGCTACAACACGAGAAAGGGTAAAATCGAAATGCGGGTGGAGTTCGATTATAACGAATCGTTGAATTGCATGAAAATCGATCGGTTTTAAACGAAGAAATTGCAAATATTAGCATATTTTTCAAACCGTTTCCGTTACGTGTAATTTGTTCTTCAGTGGACAAATTCCTCTTGTCTATACGACATCAACAACACAGGAATATATTTTTAATATTCGGAATATTGATCTTCGTAATCTAAATTAAATTCATTGCAGCATTTAGAAAAGTTAGCTTGCCTAAGAAAGTGTTTAGTTATACAGGTTCCGGAAGAATTATCTACGAAAATTACAAGAGTATTAGTCTTGTAATTTAAGTTGAAAATGTGGGAGGCATTTCTGCCAGACCTTGTATAAATTTAAAGCAGTAATTTGGTAAAAGTTAGTTTTTTCTTTACGAATTATTCCTAAATCTGAAAATATTACTATTTTTTTTTTATTGTTTATTGTATTCCATTTACACATTTAAATATTTTATCAGCTTCATATGGCCTCGTTAAAAGTATCTAATTTCCAGTTTTATCACACTTTGTTCTTATATTATCCAATCTAACAACATTCATTCCCCATTACAGAGTTTCCTTTCGAAAGTCACTTATGAAAGAAAAAATCTTAAAATTTTTACCAAAATTTCATTCGCTTTAATCGATGACTCGTTATGAATCGGGCTTTGCTGCGATAATAAAATATAATGGGGCGTCTCAAACAGGAATGTCAGTTTTGCACACATTATTGGTTTAATCAGTTGCTAATCGTTTCCAGCTGTCGCAGGAAGTCATTTAGAGGAAAAGTAGATATGGATGACTTTCAATCACTTCCGAACGTAACTGCAAGCAACTGAAAATAATACACACGAAAACGGCTGAGCGTTATCCAGCTTTGGCTTATAGAAAGCAAGTTTTGTACCATGCCGTCAGAAATTACGTCCGCGAAGGAAGTGCGCTATTCATGAGAAAAGATGGTGTAAAACTCCGGACTATACGCTGGACGAGGAAGAAGTTTGTCGTCGCAGCTCCATCAAACTTTCGTTTCGATTATCGAAGAACAAATTGCAGCGTAATGATCAATTCAGTTTTAAACTTGGAAAAGCATTAACCATGATATTCCAAACGACGAAACATGTTTATGGTGATGATCGTGCTGCTTTCACAAGTAACTTACGATTGATACAATCGCGTCAAGAGCGGTCGTGAAGACATGGATTACGATCATCGATTGGGAAGATTATATCATGAATTCAGCAGGAACGACAAAACGCTTCAGTAAGATGCTGCTCTCGAGGCGGCAATTCAATATTACCATTGAATGAAAGTTTAGATTTTATCAGAAAAACTGACATTCTTTTTGAGACAGCGTAAAATATTTCTTATTAATGTTAATAAATTCGTTTGCAGGATCGATGCGCCCGCATATTATCAAACGATTGCCAGTAAGGATAAAGAGATACCGTCGGAATCGTTGTTGGGTGTCGTTCCGCATTCGATAAGAGGATTCCTTAGTACTTTCACGCAAGTGTTACCCGCAACGAAGAAATACAATCAATGTACCGCTTGCTCGCCGCACATAATGGAGGCTTACGAACGTAAAAGATTCGATTTCTTGCTGGAGGCGTTCAACGATTCGAAACATTTGGAGGATTTAACGGGTCTCAGTGAAATAAACGAGAAAGATATCGTTGTACGTTGTTATCCGATAAGATGATTGGAAAGTTGATAATTGGCATTGATTTATAGTTGAAATTTTGCTCTGTTTGCAATTGCATTCAGCAAACTTCAATGTTCATTACCATATTCAATAAGTTATTGAGTTTTTTTGTGCTTATTGTCATCACTCGTTATTAAGATTCTGGTCTGCCATTTTAATTACTCCAAATGATCAAGAATAAGCAATGTAAACCGTTAAATTGCAAATTATTCTATTTCAAAAATCTATGCCAATTTCAAGTTTCAACAACTTATTCGCAATCGATGTTAGTGCTATTATAATATAATATCATATATATATTCCAGATATGGGAGTTGAGTGATGATGATGAAGAAGAAGGCGCCAATTGAAGTTAAACAATTTTTTATTAACAAAGACAAGATTGTATCATATATATAAAAGTAAGAAAACTAATTAATAACTCTTGTTAAACATATATCGATTTTTTTTCGTTCTACGATTCACGTCCTTTTAATCCGTTTCGATCGACGAAGCGGCGTGGCCGTTTCCTCGTTGCCGTTATTCAGCAGCGCCTCGTTGGCCAGATCCTCTTCAGTTTTCAACTTACGTCTGCTCGGTTTCTTAACGGCGATCGGTAACTCTTCGGTACCGTTTTCGATCTGGTCCATTTTCCTCGACTTGGATCGACTTTTGGTCTGTTTATTTTCCGGTTTCTTTCCGTCTTCTTCCATCTCGATTTTTTGTGAGTCGCGCTTATTAACCGCAGCCGCTCGACCGCGGCGCCGTTTCTCGCGTTTCTCCTCCACTTGTTCGCCGTCAGATTGCGCGCTGCCGCGCGGTTTCTTCGCCGAACTGCGCGTTTCGATTGATCGATCCGTCGAATCGTCCACTTTCAAACGACGTCTCGTTGCCCGTTTCTCGATCTTCGCCTCGTTCTCCTCTTTGGTTTCGATTTTAGCTTGGTGTTGATCGACTTCCGTAATGTCATTCGTGTTTTGTTGCTGTTTCTTCGCTCTATTTCTAGTCAATTTCCTGCCGCTGCTCGGCGGTTCTTCCTTCGGTTTCGCGACGCCATCGCCAATGCTTTCGATCGCTTTCTGTCGACGTCTCGTTCGTCTGGGTTCAAGAATTTCAACTTCGACGTTCGTTGCATCGTCAACATTCGTTGCTTTAGTTTCGGTCTCGTTTTTCAATTCGGTCGCAATTTTCACTTCGGTTTCAATCATCACATCGGTCTCGTTATCGATTTCGATCTCTTTTTCCATTTCGATTTCTTTTTCCATTTCGATCTCTTTTTCCATTTCTATCTCTTTTTCCATTTCGATCTCTTTTTCCATTTCGATTTCTTTTTCCATTTCGATCTCTTTTTCCATTTGGATCTCTTTTTCCATTTCGATCTCTTTTTCCATTTCGGTAGCGTTACGTTCATCTTTCTTTGCTCTATGTCTAGTTAGTTTCGTTTCGACCGACGATTCTGTTACATTGGATTTGCGCATTACTTTGGTGTCGTCCAATTCAACCATTTTCTTCGATTTCTTTGCGCTTTCGGTTACTTCCTCTTTAGCCGCTTTCGTAATATTTGCAGATTTCTTCCTGCTGCTTTCCGCCTTCTCAAAGCTCTCGCTTTCGGTCTTTGCAGGAGTGACCAATGTCGAGTTATTTCGTCGTCTCGTATTGTAGCGTCTTGTCGGTGTCATCGTTTCTGCCGACGATTCAATCTTCGTCTTCCGCTTAGAAGCAGACTTCGGCTGTACCATTTCTTCCGTCGTCCCCTCAAACGACTCGTTGTTATCAGTTTCTTCTTGGCCTTTTAACCAATCGATAATATCTTTGTTTTTATCTTTCAGCGGTCGCAACTTCTTGTTCCCGTACACTTTGGTGGGTATCTTTTTATCTAGCAACGAATCGAACAATTGATTCGAAGTACTCGACATCCCGAAGGACGATCTTCGCAAATCGTTTGAAGGCGATATCCATTGCTTCGGTGTCGTTAACAATTTTTTCACGCCGCTGACGGGCGACGAATCGTTTTGTGGCGATTTCGATTCTCGTGGACTTTGAAATGACTTGCTCGTTGACGGCGATTGCTGTTCATATGGCGTTGAAAATAAACGCTTCGCATTGTCAGCTTCCGTTAAGTTGCTTTCAAGCGATTTCGGTAATCGCGGTGTTTTGAATAACTCCTTTGTTCCGGAAACGTTTGTCAAGTCATTCTCCGGGAGATTTTGTTGTTTTGGCGTAGAAACCAACTTCTTGACACCGCCTACATTTGTTAGATCGTTTTCAGGAGATTTTTGGTCCTTCGGAGTTTGAAATAGTTTTTTTGTTCCTGTAACATTTGTAAGATCGTTTTCAGGTGAGTTTTGCTGCTTCGGAGTTTGAAATAGTTTTCTAGTTCCTATAACATTTGTTAGATCATTTACAGGTGAGTTTTGCGCCTTCGGAGTTTGAAATAGTTTTCTTGTTCCTATAACATTTGTTAGATCGTTTTCAGGTGAGTGTTGCACCTTCGGAGTTTGAAATAGTTTTCTTGTTCCTATAACATTTGTTAGATCGTTTTCAGGTGAGTTTTGCTGCTTCGGTATAGAAAACAATTTTTTGACACCGCCTACATTTGTTAGATCATTTTCAGGAGATTTTTGCACCTTTGGACTTTGGAATAGTTTTCTAGTCCCAGTTATTTTTGTCAAGTTATTCTCGGGAGGATTTTGGAGTTTTTGTATGCTAAACAATTTCTTGACCCCTCTCACATCCGACAAATCATTGAGAGGTGGTCTTTGTACCTTTGGCGATGCAAATAATTTTTTTGTACCAACTATATTCGTCAGATCGTTCTTTGGGGACGTTTGTTCTTTCGGCGTCGAAAACAATTTCTTTACTCCTTTCACACATGTTAAGTCATTTTTCGGCGACTTTTGTACCTTCCTGGCTTTAATTATATTCTTTAGATATACTTTAGGCGAAGAGTGAATTTTAACTATGCCTTCAACATTTGACAAATCCTTTTCGGGAGGCTTTTGTATTTTTGTCAATTCTGATGAATTGTATATCTGTGAAGCAGAATCATTAACGGACAATTCGACCACTTGAATTTCCTCTGTTGAGGTTTTTAAGTGTGTCTCTGCGTCCGTCGTATCCGCCAAAATACTATCGTCAATGGATCTTTTTCTCTTTCTACAAGATTCGACATTCACCATGTTTTCATCAGTCGCATTTTCAATGTTATTTACATTGGAAAACGGCTCGACGAGTGCATCTGTATCATCTTCTATTGGCTCTGTCTGTATTTCAATTATTTGCTTATCAACAATCTCTTCTACTAACAGTTCTTCATCATTGGCACCCTCAATTTCTGTTGTTTTACGAATCAAATTCTCTTCACTTTGTGCTGCAGAGACATCTTCCTCCTTATTCTCCTCATATTCATTTTCCTGATTTCCAGCTGTATGTGAATCAGAAGTTTCAGCACGTTCTTTAGTTTTTGGTGTATTGTTTAATTTCGTAACACCCTCTGCATCTGCGTTGTTATTCTGATAATAAAGGGATCTTCTAGGTCGTAATATGTCAGTGTACAACTTTTCTTCTTTCTTCGTTGATTGTGCATTTAGTATTCTCCTTGGAGAACTATATGGGGCTTGGTGCATCAATTTCAAAGACCTACGCATGTTGCTACATTTTGGTGTTGTTTGTTGTGATTTTGATGTACTGCTGACTCGAATATATTCCACTTTGCAAGATCTGCTGGGAGTGTTTCTTTTTACTACACACTCTCTTGTTCTTCTTTGGCTTCTTGGAGTTGCTAATATTTCTACATTAACATTTGCTGTTGGTGTTTTCATTAAATCGCTACTCTTGGAGATTACTTCTTGCTCATCTGATTGATTACTTATAGTTACATTATCCGCCGCTTTTCCAACTGCAGAAATGTCTTTAACAGGCTCTATTATTTGTTGATCATTTGATATTCCTGATGATTCACCAAGTTCATTTGTTTTATTCAAATTTTGCACAGCAATTCTTGCTCGTAAACGTCTTTTAGTGATATTTGCATTGAAAATGCAATCACCAGCCGGTGAAAGTGTAATTTCTTGAAGTACATCTGCTTGCTCTGCATAATCTGATTGAATCTTTTGAATTCCATCTACATTTTTGTCCTCTTGTTGTTCCATATTAATTTTTTCATTACTTTCAGCACTCCACATTGAAGTTTCAAATCTTGTGGGTAATTTTTCCATTGTAGGATGCTCATTCTTTTTGTCAGTAGGTGGTGATGCATCTAGTTTTCTTATCCCATCAATAACAAACTCATAAGAATCATGAAGAATCACCGGCTTTTCAATAATTTGATGTTCCATACTAAAATTAAAAGTAATCAGGAAACAGTTCCATATTAGAAAATATAATTACCCAGGCATACTGCATGCCCTTTTTGCTGTCTTTACAGAATCCATGATTTTCTAAAAATAAATGAAAGATCACAAATTTATACAACATTGTATATTCATAACCTACTTCTTGTGGTATGAAGGTCTTGTATTCGAAAGTATAATTTTCAATGTCAAATGTATTGCCGGGTATCAGTATTGTCCCCCCTGAAGGGAGATTCTTGTTAGAAGATGTCATGTTTCCAATGTCAATCAATTTCACCTAAAATAATTTATGAAAAAGGAAAGTTATTAACATAACAACTAATTTAAGATTCCTGATACTCACAACACCATCGTTGTCAATGTTTAATGAGCAAGTGATAGTGGACTTGGCACAATCAAGTTGAATGTCACAATGAAATGTATTTCCTATTAAATAATCTTTATTTTTTTGTAAATCGATTTCTTGGGCATCATCGTCATTATTATTGGTGATCAACAATTTACCACAAACCTTCTCGATATGTTTACTCATTTTTTAATAGTATCCTATTGAAATAATGAACAGTGGTTAACTTGTAAGTTACATCTGTTGTAATACTCACAGCAAATTAAACGCTTAAAATAACAAATTAATCATTTATGGTAGAAGATATAATAAACACTTTTCTTTTTTCGAAACTAAACGCTATAACATGTTGAACGTTACCCTTTTTTGAAATAAATATAAACCACAATAGAGTGAAGGAAATCCGTTAACGATATTCATTTTTTAAATTACTGCACTGCGATTGGTTCATAATTGTTTGTTTACAGCAGTTTCGCTGACGTAATGTTGGTAGCCTACCACAACTATTTTGAAATTTAAAATATTAGTCTCCAAACAAATTACTTTCTATAATATAGTCAAACTTGTCTTAAATCAAATCAAATTTCTCATTTCGAACTTATTATTTTTCTTTCATAATAATTTGCTTAAAGAACAATACAACGATTTGTATGTTCTAAAAGTTGATTAAATTGACCCATTTTTATGTGGAAGCTTTTGCAATGCTTTTATATCACCGCAAAGTTTTTCATATTTGGAAACATTTGCGTCAATTCGAATGTTGTTTTTTTTTTTCAGACCTAAAAAATCGATTAAGATGTTGTAAATTAAAGAGATTCTACTATTCTTGTTCGATGATAATCATCAATGTCTTCACGATCACTTTTGAAACGAGTAATACCACTTTCAAATTAATTATACAAGATTCAAAATTATCATTATAAACATGTTTCGTCATTTAAAATGTCCTGGTGAATGTTTTTCAGAGTTTAAAATAAAAACAATAACGATCTCCTGTTTACAAATTGCTGACCATCAAATTGTCATGGCTCAAGATGGATAATCTGCAATTCATGTTACAAAGATTACAATTGAGCGAATATATCAAATTTGGATTGCAGATAAACAGGGAAAAGACGGAATATATGGTTTGTTCGTATTGTTGTTACAGCGAAAAAGGGATTTCCAAATAGTTGCAATAAATAACCACCCTTTGAACGTAAATATACGTGATGTGAACAATTACTTATTCGGTCGGTGCAGTAAATTTAAATACTTTTTATTGCTGCTAATGTTATTTTAAAATCATCATTTTATTGCAACTAAGTAAATGTTGGTGTTTGGGTTTTTACATTCATTACAAAAAATAAACTATTATCATCAGCGACCAATCAAACACCAAGATTTACCACCCCCTTCAATCAACAAAGTTTACCTTTTTGGGAACCCAAAAATCTCTAAATTGTAAAATCAACTACTTGTAAATAAAGTATTATTAAAAGAACCAAGTTTTATACATCACTCGAACCAGCAAAAATTACAAAAAAGATTCGTGCATTAGATCCAGTAGAGGATTTAATGCGAGCTCAACTTGGTTCTTATTTCAGACGCAGAGAATGAGGATGACAGACTATTACAAACTGAGCTTTACATATCTGGGAACAGTGATAGACAAAACTAGTATAGGCAAAGAGAACTTTACACTGAAAATATCTAATACAAGAAAGGTTTCGGGAGCTTTGAATGGAATTTGGTAGGACCGGAGTATCAAGAACAATAACTAGAAGAGAATAGGGCAGGTCATGGATTACAGCAATCGAGATGGATTATTTAATAAGGAATGCCAGAGAATGAGGAGATCAGAATGAAGACGAAGGCCGAACGAAGAAACAATAATTGAATGAAAAGAAAAAAGAGAACTTCAGTGGTATGACTGCATTCCACGAGGACGCAGAAAAAAGGACAGACCAAGAAAATCATCGATGTAAGGAATAAGGAAATCCATGGACAACAGGAACATGGATAATAGCATGGAAATGAACCTGGAGGCGTTGGGGAGTGGGATTGCAGCAACTGGCTGCCTGACGAATATTTTGTTATTGTTTGGCAACTGTACAGTAATTTGTAACATTATCTGGTCAAATCAAAGACGTAAACAAATCATAGAAAGGGAATAATTTTCCACAACTGTTGTTTCATTAAGAAAAATTAAGTTAGCAAATTTGATGTTAAAGTTTAACAGGCCATTATTAAACGTTACTTTTAGTAAAATGTCACTAGAGCTAAATATTCGTTATGTCAGGTCTAAAACAAGTGAGAGCAGAATTCAACTCTATCTCCAATAGCTCCAGAGATAGTTTGGCTTTTCGACGACCTTCAAAATGATATTTTTATGAAAAACACTGAAATAATTCCGAAATTAAACATTTTAAGGTCATGATAACTTTATTAGGTTCCTACTAAACTGCCTCAAGGATTCCAAGTAATTAATAAAAAACAAATCGTTCCATTTCAAATAACGGACCAAATATCAGTTTCCAGTCTACCAGGAAGTGCACCATATTAAGAAATAGTTCAAGGTTGTAGTCTAAAGCTCTTTCGTCTAAAACATTTTTCTCTAAAGTTAACAGTGAAGTACGTCCTACATTTCATGGACAACAATTTTCTATAAATGTGTACTCACTCTGTATAAAAAGGCTTGAAGAAAAATATTTAAAAAATCTGTATTTGTTAAACGACATATTAAAAAATAAATTTCTTTATTTGGAAATTAATTACAAACAAAATCTGAGAAACATATAACAAAATAAAATATATTTAAGACTTGTAGCAGTTAAACATACACATGTTCCGTTCTAGAGCAGCATCAATCTTTTTATGGCGAATTTATGCGAACGTATACAGAACGAATAAATGAAATTAGAATAAAAATTAAACATATTGCGGGCAACTCACATGCAAAAGGAAAATTAAAACACGGAAAATAATTCTTCCCTAAAAACTATTTTAAAAGTTGATCCATTTTGACCGAGGCATGCTTTAGTGGGTACTTGAAGTAATTTTAAATTAGCAACAAAAAAAGAGGTTGTGCTCGAAGAAGGAAACTGTAAAATGTTGGCGTTAGAACGTAACATGTGTACGTGTAACAGCTAATCGTAACATTAATTTGTTCGTTTGAAATGTTTTGCTTTCAGCCTTTCGACTTTGGCCTTTAAACCGTTTTCGGTTTTTGGTATTTTAACAATTTTCATACTTTCTTGTTTCTTCTTTAGTTCCATCCTGAAAATGATGAAAATGACATTATTTTTTATTTTATCGATAGTATCATGTGTGACACATAAATTTAAGACCACTACAATTTTGTGCAGCCCAATTTGTATCGAACCGATATTTTTGGAATTAGGATGACAAAATGCATCGATATAATAATTGTTTCAAAAATCATTGCAAATAATTGAAGTTTCACTGACAGGGAATTATAGGATTATTTGGAAGAATCAACTTAAGTCATTTTACAACATCTGAAAATCTTTGACAATAAATTTTTGTAGTATGTTACTTCATTAATCAGGATTTTGATAAAAATTTTGCGTTCCAGTTCCTTATCTGACATCGGAAAAGGCCAAATTATTGCCCACCACAGCGAATTTGTTGCCACATTTACCAACTTCTGTAAGTCATAAAAGGGGCTCGAAGGACAATACACAATTGTGGCAATCTAGTCTAACATTATGAATCAAAATTCACCGAAATATATTAATTTCGCTTTGCGAATAGTAATTTTAAGTTAACGCAAAATAATGGGGGCCCTACTAATTATTAAAACTTCTTTCTCAAGTGATCTAATATTTCTGTGTCAGTGCAATTTCAATTATTCGTAATAGTTCTTGAAATAATGATAAAAGAATATTGAAAATCGCATTAATTCGATGGATTTTGTCATTCTGAATCCAATAATATCGGTTCGGTTAAAAAAAAATTTGTGAGCAAAAATGTAGTGGTCTTATCAATATTTGTTTATGTGTGACACGAGTTACAGCGACGAACCTTTTTTCTATGATGATCAGTTCCTTTTTACAAATGTCCTTGACGTCCTTACAAAACAATAGCCACAAATCGAAGAAGTCGTTCGGCGGACAATCAACCAACGTACCGCGTTTCGGTTTGAACTGATAAAACTTCATCGTGGCGATAAACAACGATTTGCACTCTTGCAAATCGTCACATTGTGCCGACAATCGTTTCTTGGCGTTGTCGAGGAACGCTGTCATCTTCTCCATGAACGGTTGCAAATTTTCCGGCGGCGACTGATCGATGACCGTTTGCGTTCTTTTCTCGCATACTGTAGAGAAAAGAATAAAATAATCACGGAAACCGTTCGTTAGCAAACTCGGAAGAAGCAAAAAAAAAAAAGAAAGCACTCCGAAGAATGTCAATCAAAGAATAACGGTGATTACAATCGATCTTCTTTCGCAATTCCGCCAGATCCTTTTCCACGTCGTCGAAATTAACGCTCGCCGCCCTGCCGACGTCGTACGGGTCCGGAACGGGCAATTCGAAATTGTCGCCGATCGGGCTCGCGCTCTTCTGCATGTACGTGGTGACGATGAAGTGCAGCAGGGTGACTTGGGAGTTTTTCGATTTCACATCCTTCAACTTCGAGAGGATCTCCAAGCCGAAGCCGTCCGCTTGGCCGCGCGTCATGTTGCCGCCGTTCATGTAGTTGCCGAGCGTCAATATGATGGCGAACAGCTCTTTTAACGGTTTACTATTGACGAGGAACTGCGGCGAAAATGAAAACAAATGGGGAAACATTAAATTAGTTGTTGCTTCCGATTTAGAGTTAGTTTTAAAACAATGATTGGTTACGGTGTTGGACAAAAGTGAGAGATAAACATCGCCATAAACATTGCTTCATCCATGAAAGTAGCCACATTAAGCTTTTCTAAAATCGACAAATTCACACGTAAACATTTTCTCTAACTATGGTTTGTGCAGTACATGTACAGGGGTTGTTCAAAATTACGACAAAATAGAGATGGTCGTTGTTTGAAAACAATTTTCATCTAATATTCGCAGTGCGACAAATAAGTTTGGAACTGTGGCTAGGAAACAGAATTGAAAAACAAAACTTTTTCGGTTCTTGTTGTTCAAAAAGCCACTAGAATCGCCTTTTAATCGCTATAAAACATATTGAATCGCGAACAATCACTTGCTTGCTTTTCGGATTCTTCTGTTGCTGTTTCAATAATAAAAACACCAGCATCATTTTCAGCTTGTTTTACATTAAGATCAGCAGCTTCAAATTTTTCACACAACAGAAATGCATCGAGCACTGAATGTGGACTAAGGTTAAACTTTGCGGTTTACGGGTCTAATTGCTGGATTACCCTGTTTATATGTACGTTTTTGGCTTCTTGTGATTACTATCTCTTTCCAAAGTGGAAAAAGTTTGACAGGTTACAAATTTTTTTCGCAGAAAATATGAAAATAAATTTGTAGAAATCTTGTGATTTGCAGACCAAAAAAATCTGTTCACTGTTCACTTGTTCATTTCGCATTATTTGCAAAACGGTTGCTCCTGCGAATAAAAGTGACAATAACTTGTTTGTAGGGAATTTCTTAATCTACAAGTTTGATAACGTGTGTCTTTGCTCTAAAAGTGGCCGTTAACGAGTTATTCACGAAAAAACACTCTCGGCCATCTTTGACACCATATAAAATCTTTAGCTCAACTCGGATCGATGGAGACTTTTGACATTTTGTCAAGGACATTATTATGAAGGTTCATGCAAAAATTCAGCTTTCCCTTAATTTTTCCGAAGTTAAAGGCTAATTTGACTGGATTATAACTCGAAGCAAACGCGTTAAAGCAGGAATGATATCAAAGAAAGTGGATGGCTGTAAATCGGAACGATGTAATTCGGTATCTACTCAAGATGGAATTTTGGATGCCTCAAAGATAAGGCAAAAAAGTCTTAAATCTAACATTGAAGATTTTCAGAATTTAAAATTATTGCATATTTTTTGTTGATAAATTGAACGTATGACGTCATTCCAACGTCTGTTTTTAATGAGGATCTCGAGTAATTACTTCTTAAAAAAAGTTTCCACGATCAAATGGTTTTACTTCACACATTGATCAGCCCATAATAAGACTTTTTAAATGAGATCCCAAATTCCATATTTTTGAAATCTGTATAAGTCAGAATATTGTTAAAGTCTAAATTTTAAAAACGCCCAATGATATACAATTCTTATGTTTTATGTTCATAAAAATTGATTTCTTTTAGGTACTTCTTGTCTCAATTTTGTAAAAGAAAATTGCCCAAAATTGGTTATTTACATTGATCCGATAGAATCAATTAAACTATTATTGAAGATAATATCGAGCGACTGCGAAATGTTTATTTCGCTCTATACAAATGGATGTCTTAAGAATGATTGACTTACGTTTTTATATAAATAATGTTCTTGAAGATGGAGAAAGTTTAAGAATCTTATTTTTTAGATCGTTGGATCAGAAAGTCTTGCAAAAAGCGACTGTTGGTTAATCGTTTACTCACATCGCACGTGCATCGCATATTGTGTAACGTATTCTCGATCGTCGTGATCGAGTCGTCGAATTCGGCTTGAAACATGAAGCACGAAATCCTCTCGGCAAAATTCGATATCTCCGACAGATCGTATAGGAACTGTTCGGGTTTATCCAACGGCACGTCGGACCCCGAAGCCATGTAATCCTTGATTAATTCAAATTCGGCCGCGGTCGCTCTCTAAAACAAACAAACAAACAAACACACAAACAACGTAACAACTTGCACGTTAATTATTGCAAATCACAGACTTACCGCCTCGTAAATCTGCTGCAACGCTTCCAAACTGACGACGGACGTGTCTAAGCCGTAGATGGCGTTCTCGATCTCGTGGAATTCCACGTGCAAACTCTGCGCCAAGATGCCGACGTTTTGCGACCGCTTGCTGTCCAACAGTTTCGCCGGCTCGATCTTCGACTTGACCTCGATCCGTTTCTTCGTCGGTTTCTTGGTGATCACTTGGCGCGAGAACAGATCGGTGAATTCGGTCAAGTTGTCCAATTGGATCTCGTTGAGGTTGGCCCACAGCGGCGACTCCATGTCGCTGCTCTCGACGGCGGTCGCGTCCGGTTGCGTTTCGTTCGCGGGGGCTGCGACGACGATCCGCGTCCAGTACAACGGCTTCATCGGGACAGTTGGCACGACCGTCGATTTTCGCAGCGCTACAACGTGATTCGGTGCCAATTTGTAATTGCTAATCGTAATATTGATTTCGATTTACGAACGGGATATTTTCATTTGAACGCAATTTTCAACGTGCAAACTACGGGGACACCCTGTATATTACCAAATAAATGCGATTTAAAGAATTTTCAGGAATCTGGAATTCCCACTATGATCCTATTGACAATGCAGTAAAATCAGTCAAATAGATTGCTTGTCAACGTTATTGTTAAATAATTTCGCGGAAATTATTCTAAGACTATCAGCAAATAAGCATCTCCTTTGTAAATGGATTAAATTATTTTTTTATAGACAGTGAAGCCCATAAATGTCTTAAGGGCTTGTGTTAAGATAAAACGTAGAATGATTAATCCATTTTGGAGCGGATTTAGTAAAAGCTTTTAATCCAAAGCATCCAAATGCCGAACGCATCAATTAATTATCACATTTACTTAATAGGATTATTCATTCATATATTATAAAGACGATTAACTTGTTTTCCTGCAGTTTTAGTATAATAGTTAGTTCAAATTTGGCCGAAAAATGTACCCGTTAGAATTCGTCATGATGTTAGACAAGAAAGTTAATCGAAAACAGAAATCGGTTAGTTTAAAAGAAAATTTTAAAATTGAAAATCTTACCTGGTGCCTGGAACGCCTTCGTCGCCACTACAATAACAAGGAAAGGAAAAGTGCATTCAGAAAACTACAACATAACGTTCATAGAATTTTAAAAACTAAAAACTCGTGTCGAAAAATAAACTAATAACAAATTGAAAATAATGAATGATCGAAATGATTTTCTCCTCCTGTGCCTTTCTTCGGTTACGAAGAATTTAAATGCACAAATTCCGAGTAAATAAATTTAAAAATTTCGTGGGAGGAAATTTATTTACGAAAAACATAAACTAGGCGTTCGTTATTCCTACGACACTATTGTGTAGGACTTTATATAAACACCCAGTATGATTAATCTCTTCAATGATTGTTATAAGTAAAAAACAAACAACTAAAACATTCGTCTAATTTCATTTAATCTAACATCGAACATCGATAGTGATAATGATCCTCGAATGAATGCAAATGAATGATTGATTAGATGCGATGAAATTAAACGCCACAATCCTCTAGCCAAAAAAAAAAAAAAGACAAACGCTAAAGGATCAATTCCCATCATGCAATAGAATTCGTTAACCGTTAACTCGCTAAAGAAACGATTACCACCTGTACACGCGAAACAAAACCAGAAGAAAAACCCTGAAGAAAATAAAAACTCACTAGCATTCTGCGGATTCCAGCCGCCTGGTGGAGGCGCCGGGAACGGTACCGGATTTCCGCCCATCGGCGGCGGAGGTGGTGGCAATCCCATTCCGGGCGGCGGCGGTGGTGGAGGACCCGACAGTCCGGGCATTGGCGGCGGTAGTGGTCCGGAAACTCCGGGCAAAGGAGGTGGCGGAGGACAGGAAATTCCGGGTAGAGGAGGTGGTGGAGGACAAGAAATTCCGGGTAGAGGAGGTGGTGGAGGACAGGAAATTCCGGGTAGAGGAGGAGGTGGAGGTCCGGAAAATCCGGGTAGAGGAGGTGGTGGAGGACAGGAAATTCCGGGTAGAGGAGGTGGTTGAGGACAGGAAATTCCAGGAAGAGGAGGAGGTGGAGGTGCTGATAATCCGGGTAATGGAGGTGGTGGAGGACAGGAAATTCCGGGTAAAGGAGGAGGCGGAGGTCCGGAAATTCCGGGTAGAGGAGGTGGCGGAGACCCGGAAATTCCAGGTAAAGGAGGTGGCGGAGGAGCGGAAATTTCTGCTAAATGAGGCGGCGGAGGTCCGGGCATTCCCGGTAAAGGAGGTGGTGGAGGAGGTCCGGAAGCGCCGAGCACGTTTTTATCGGATTTCGGAGATTCCGATTCGATTTGTGGACGTCTTACGCACGATTGTTGACTTTGTTCGTGGTCGATATTCGATGGCAAAGACGAAAGCGTATCACGATTCGAAATTGTTGAGGTATTAATTGTTTCTTGAGCATTGTCATCTAGATTTGCGGCCGTTTGAGTGGCATCGATTGCGTTCGACTTCGACGGGGGAAGAAGACCGCCAGTTCTAATGCTATCATCACTGTGAGCAACCGGTTGCCTCGTAAAATAATCACTAGTAATCTCGGTTTGCGTGCCGCACGTATTGCGATCGTCCTCTTGCGAACCGGTCGACGTCCATTTGTCTTCGCGACTCTTCGCGTCCGTTTGCGCCGAACATTCCGTGCGCTCCCTGATCGATTTGAAATCGTGCGAACCGTCGCCGCCGCCGTTATTATTGTCCGTTTGCATGCACTTGCTCGCACACTGATTGTTATCACAGACCGTTGATTTGTTGAACGTGAATCTTTGCTCGTCCTCATCGTCGATCGGCGATCCGAAGTCTTTCATCGTTCGCGCCGTCAGCGACTGAATCTCGATCAGCGTCTTGTACTTTTCCAATTCGCGCCGCAACCGTTTGATCTCGTCCTCCAACGACAAAATCTCGACGTCCCGCGCCGACGATCGTTTCGCATGATTGTGCCCGTTGTTGTTGTTGTTGCTGATCGGCGTCGATGTCAGTATCGTGTTGTTGTTCTCGCCGATCGGGCTGTTCAGCATGTTGTTCAGTTGCTGATTGGCCGGCGGCCACGAAATGTTACCGATCCGGCCCGGAGTCTGCGGCACGGAGACCGGCGTCTCGCTGTGCGCCCAATAATACATTAAATCCGGCTGGAATGTCAACGATTAATCTCTTCGTCGTCGGTCATCGCATAGAACTCACCTTGAAAATGTTATACATCGGAACATCCTTGTCCGGTATCTGTCGTAGGACGCCGGCGGCCAGTAGATGCGTGCAGAATTGGATCGCCAGCAGTTTCAGCTCGTGCACGTTGACGTTCTCCTCCTCGGGCAATTCGGATAGGTACCAATTGATCAGCATGTAACCTGGAAATTCCATGCCAATTTATGGAAAACGTTCGGCGAACGATGCGAGCGAACGGACGAACTGATGATGTTGATGATAATGTTAAAAACGCTTATTTGCACACATCTTCCACGCACTGTTCCTTATCTTTCGACGAAAAATTGCGCGCAAAAATTGCGAAAGGCAAAGGAACGTTGCTCTTTACTTTTTGTTTATCACGTCGAATCGTTTTCGTTCTAGCGTTAATCCGATCGAATGGAAAAAAAACACACATGCCCGGACTCACGAGGATACATGCCCGAATGCGCCCGTTGTTATATTCACTGAGTTTCCACGACCATAACTATAACTAACAACATCAATTCAAAGTCGTTATTATTATTATTATTCCGTTCTTCTTCCTCTCCGAATCAACTGACTGACTTACAGATACGCACTCGATAATAATGCAACCCATCTAATGAGTCAATGTTGAACAAAATTATGACGATGACGGCAAATTTACATTAAACGCTTAAAGAGGCATACGAAGAGAGGGAGGGAGGGAGAAATAAAGGAGTGGACATTAAAATGTGGAAAATTAATTATCAGCAGTTTTTCCTTCGATTATCTAGTTGAAAATTGTAGTGAGGGCGACGCGTGAATTAATTAACCTCAATAGTTCTGGGTATCTATTTGTAAGTTATTTCGAAAAACAATGGTAATTGGAGTTAATTGCTGGAATAATTTGTAAGAATTTTGAAATTTCGCTCGAGTTTGAAATAAAGAGAAAATTCCCCGGTTTGCGCTCCAGTAAGACCGAAATTAATTATACCTGGGCGGAGAAGAAATAAACCGGAATTTTTATATTATTATTCGTCCGGTCAAAATGCTTAAAAATGGGCTCTATATGGTTGGGTGAGGTTGCTAGATGTAGAGGAAAAAGCTGTTTCCGTTTGTCGTTTATCTGTTCAAAATCCATCATAAGTTGCCAAGAGGTTCACTTATCTTTGGCGCAATAAATTAATATTAAATTTTTCATGCGTGAAAACTATGCTTAAAGTTGAGGGAGCGTATGTCGAAAGCAACTTTTTTGCTCGTTATACTATAAAAAATTGATAATTCCAATTGATTTTTAATTCACCCACGTATAATTATAATAATTTTAAGGAAAAAAAAACAAATCCGAACTTATTTTTTGAAATAAAAATAAACAATTTAAAAACGTTTAGTTTTTAGTTTTAATTGCCGCAATCGATCAGGTAACGATAAGAAAATATGTCGATTAATTTTTATTATTAATGACTCATTAATTTAATTGTAAATTTTAATTGTAAAAGTCGAAAATTTTGAGCAATTTTGCTTAACAGTGCAGGCAGGAAAAATTGTCCCAAGAAGCAACTTTGTTCAAAAGTTATTTTAGAAACGTACAAATTAACTTTTGGATTTTAAATTAACGACAAATTAAATTCTAAAAGTTTTTGAGCAAATCAAATTGACGAGCAACTTTTAATGGGGTCTAATAAACCGGCAAGTTTCGCGAAAACAAAATGTGATTACCTTCAAACTTTTCATAAAGTTGAAAATCCAACTTCTCAGGTACAAATTTGGGTTTGGTGATTTTCGTGTCCAACGTGAACTTGTCCAAACTCAAGGAAACCACTTTCTTCAGCACCCTGCACTCTTCGAACTTTACGTCGCCGAAATTCGTGCCCGGCACTGACATATTCCTCTTATACAGCGGCGGCGGCGGCTGTTGCTGTTGCAACGGACCTAAAAAGAATGTTTTTTTTTTTCTTCAGAAAACAAAAATCCTCAATCACTCTCATTCATTAGACGAGATTACCAAATATCACGCATACAAAGTCTAATTAAAATGAAACGATTAAGCTGCTTATTTTATACGCACATAAAAACGCTTTTTTTAAATAAATATTTGTGTGCATTACTTAATATCTAAGAAAATAGAAATGGGCATTTGGATGTAATAAAACGCATCCAATTGTTAATTTACATTTTGCCTTTAGGCGACCTTTAGCATTAATTTCATTACTTCTTCATCTCTAACAGATTCTTTAAGTAGACCAACGAGCGACAATTAGACCGTTTCTAAACATGTTAATTACGATGCCAAAGCTAATAAATTAATTAATTCCCAACTTAATAAATTCGTTTATTATCATCACCATCATGGAAATTAATAATAATTGGAACAAATTCGTTTTTATTTGCATAAACGTAGGAAATCAAGTCTTTATCGCAATTTCGCTTTGCATGGGGACCCCAAAGACACCAAAACTCCCGAAATATAAATAATACAAGTAACTGGAAGAAGAACTGAAGTCGGAGAATGACGGGATGCGAGACAATTGCCAAAATATTAAAAGAAAGTGGATTTCGACATATCCTTCGAGATTTGGATCGCACTAGATTCCCCCTTTGAGACCGAAAACTTGTTTCCGTTTTGGAAAACGATCGAAAATAATTGAGAAGGACTTGTTGCTGAAAAGGACGCTCGAAAATCGTGTGTCAACGTCGTGATTAAATGCTTTCGCTGCAATTGGCAAACGTACCGGTGGGACTTGAAGCTTTCGCCTCGACGGTAACTCCCGAAGACGTCGACGGCGAAACGTGCGCCAAACTCTCATCGTTGAACGTCGTCGAGTTTCCGGTCACGAAGCCGCTCTCGTCGACCACTTCGACGCTCTCGGACGCGAATCCAATGTTTTCGCCGTCCAAACTGATTTGCGACGTCTTCGACACGCCCAACTTGCTCAACTTCTTGGTCAATTCGCTTTCGCGGCGCAGACGATGGTAATCGTTCAACTTGAAATTGTTCAGCGTCAAATTGTTGCCGAAACCGTGCAGATTGTGATGAACGTTCTCGTCGCTGTAGTAGCATTCGTTGATCTCCGTCGAGCAGCCGACGGGCGTTTGCGGATCGGTGAACACCGAGTCCGAGCTGGACTCGCCGGCGGGCGACAATAATTTGCCGCTCCGTTGCAAAAGGGCATCTTCCGCTTCGGGTCGTCGATCGTCGCTAATCGTCGATTTGTTCAGCTCGCACCACGACGTGTCGTCGATGGCGATGTCGCGCTCGGTTATCATCGGCGCGACCGTTCGGCGTTCGGCATCGGTCTCGTCCACGCAATCGGTACCGGTCGATGTGCGTCGGTCGGTGTCGGCCGCGACGACCGGCACGAACGATCCATCGTCTTTACCTTTCTTGCCGCGGATTTTGATCAGCGTTTTCACTTTCGCGCTCTTCGACGATTTGCCATCGCTGCTGCCTTGGATGTTGCCCATTTTTTCTTTGCCTTCGAGTCGGTTTCCGGCAAAATTCGATTCGCAGGACGCAAATGAAATTAACAGTTGATTCCTTACCAAATTTTCTTTGAGAAATTGGCGAACTTAAATCACTCAACAATTCAATATGAAATTGACGACGTTGCAATAGGAACAAAGCGAGCCTTCTTCCTCCTTCACAAAGACCATGATTTATTCGATGTACACTTTTAGAGCTAACACAGCCGTTATTGTTGCGGTTAATTAATATTTGTTTCGATCGTTCACATCTTTTTAAATGGTCGCCACTTCGCTCTTTCTTTTTTTTAATCAACCTGATCACTTTCCCTATTGCACCTAATTGTACACATTGCAAAAACAAACACACAAAGTGACTTTCACGCGTGTGTGTGGTATCAAAAATCTTTCCCTTATAAAATAAATCGACGGGGCGCGACGCTCGACCGCTCGTTGTCGGAGAGGCGACTGCGCGAATTCGCTGGGTTTCCTATTGTCGTCGATGGTGATAATAATTTCGAATGCGGCATCGATTTTTAATGTTCCAAATAGACGACCGTGTGACAGACGTAGATATTTAAATTTCAGCACAAAAACCGTGAACAATTTTAATACGACAACGTTAAAATGTGTAATTGGAACGGCGGATTCTTGGGTGGCAAAGGCCAACCATTCGATTGGTTGGAAAAACGGAAATGGCACGAACTAGTCAGTGTACGATTTAATTGTGTTTGTGTGTGGGTATATATATATATCGCATTTGATAATGTAAGGTCATACGTTTATCAATTTATTATTACTATTCCTTTTATTATTTGTTCCAGCGATTATTAACTAATTTGTTTTCATTTTGAGCATGTTTTGATTACAAGAGACATTAATTTCTTTTTTTTTTTCACGTCGCTAATCTACGATCGCTGTGTTTATTTTTAGGAATTATTCAATTCGATGAAAACGGGCGAGCAATAAAAAAAAAATGGAACGGTCATTACGATTGATAACAATAAATCATCGTGACGGTTGTTGCAATGGTCTAATTAAAGAAATGAGGTAAACGCGATCGAGTTCGAGCTGTTTAACGTTGTAATTCGTTAATTGCGAATGATCACCTTTGCAACATCCCACAATTGATGTTGATGATGCCGCGATTGATTTATCGCCATAATTTGATAAATGATGGCACATTCATAATTTATGGGGCATTTAATGAAACGTTTTTGTTTTAGCTTTTAGATTCTTCATTTAACACGAGAATCCAAGACAATTTGATGGCGTTAAGTCTTCCAAATTAGCAATATGCGAATTCTGAATGAGGGCAGTTGGGAAATCTTTGTTATCGAACGCAAATGAATCGCAAAAATATCGCTAAATCCGTACCTGTATTTATTCCTCAATAGGAATTGATAATTTTCACAGTTTTTCCCACTCATCGCTTATCGACATTCTCGAATCATGTTGTTGAATTGGAGTTTTAATTGAGTCTAGCTAAACAAAAATTCCATTCAATTAAAAATCGAATGGCAACAATAAAAATTAGCGGGCTCTATGCATGCAAAATATGTTAATTGAGAAACCTTTGTTGTTGTTTTTTTATCTATTTCAAAAGTCATTTCCTTTTAAAATTACTCCGTCGGCGTCATTCATGCATATTCCAGTTTGCGAATGCGGTATATGAGACAAAATCGCAAAAAACGTTTGATATTTGCATTATCTTGATTTTCTTTTGTGATTGAAGCAACTCGATCGTTACATCATCATTGTTTATAGAGTCCGTTCGGCGTCCGTTAAAATTGATACGAGGCAATTTATGATTTATTTTTTGCATTTCATTCGGCATTGTAATTGAATTTTTTTCTTCCTTCGAACGCATACGTTCGCGAAACGAAATTTAATTTTTGCACGCCAATTTGCAAAGTAAATTCACCGAGGAAATTGGCTCTATTGTTTTGGTTTGATTCATTACTTTTTTTCTTCATTGAATAAAATGCAAGTTCGTAACTTTGAAAAATTGCCATTGGTTTTGCATTAAACTTCTTCTATGATTTCATTTAAATAAATTTAAAAAAAAATGCTTTAATTAATTGTCATAATTAAGTTATTTAATAATTAATTGCGTGGAATGAATTCCTCTCTTTCGCATTTTTATTAAATAACATTTAATTGTTGTTGTTATTATTGAGGAATTGCTATTGTTCTGCCGTTTGAACGATTAATTCTCATTAAATTAATTAGATTCAATTGCAATTGGTGATCGTGCCGTAATAAATAAATAAATGTTCTCAATTATGCTCACCGAATTTTTGAAAGGTTCGTCGTCTCCTGGCGAAATTTACTCAAATATTATTAAATTGCACGCGAATTTCTCTATCGTATGCGGTAGGTGTAAATTGCAACACGAAAATGACAATGACTAATAATAAATTATTAATAATAATAATAATGATTATAGAGATGGTTATTTTCAATTAAAATTTCTATACGTATTCCGCAATAAATACGCACATTCATATAATACAAAAAAAAACGAGATTCGCCACATTTAATTAAATATTATGCAATATATTTGCAAAATACGGTTCCTCTTCATCATTTTTGTTTACTTTTATATCGAGCAAAAAAGGAGAATTTAATTAAATTCATTCGTCTAAAGAATTTGATTCATAATAATAAAGCCGACATCGTACCTTTTGGCATTCCGTTTTGCAATTATTAAACTCATATTGCGAAACCGGAATGGCTCAAACAAATTGCTAAGATCTCGTCGAGGAATAATATCATTTAAATGTAAATTACGGCACGCATCTTTCGATTTGGGTCAGTCTGTTCGTTAATTGGACGTTAAATTAGAATTAAGAACGCGTTAAACAATGAATTTAATGCACTTTGGAAGGAGAAATTGTCGAATTTTCTAATTATCAATTAATTATCTAATTATTTAACGCCCAATTATTAGATGATTTATTTGTGTGAATAATGAGACGTTCAGTTTTTTTTTATTAAACATACATTTATTTACAAAATCAAGTACAATAATAAAAAATAATCGAAATATTAATATATATATATACAACATACAATTTATCAGTAATTATTAATTAATGATCGAATAATATTAAAATCCTTATGAGTTAAAGGCCTTAATTTTACAAAATAAAAAAAAAATAGTCTTCAATATTATTTTATGATGAATATTTACAAAAATGATACACGGTTTCATTCCTTCATTATATTATTAAATGTATTTTGTTTTAATTTTAAATTAATTTACTAAAAGAAAAATACAAAAATTTACTATTTTATTCGCTTCTTAATTCCTCATGTAAAATCTCAATCTTAATTACTTTAATCACCTTACAGAACTCTTCGTCATTAAAATCCGATAAATATATATTTCTTTTTCTCTTTAAATTCGTCAACGTTGAGATCACACTTATAAAAAAATTAAATGAAATTAATAATAATAATAACAGTTATGGGGTGGTGAGAGAGAGAAATATATTTACAATGAGTGATTGCGAATATTTCTTGCTCGCCCATTTAATTACGTCGTACTCGAACGAGAAAAAAGAATCGCCATTAAATCGATTGCAAGTAATTAAAAAGTAATAAGTATAATTAAACGATAATGTTTTGCTTAAAAATTAATTACGGTCCAGAACGTGCAGAAAATCCTACAGAGAGTATTATTATTTCAATCTTGTCCAATATGGATGTCGATAATTGTAGTCTAAAAGTAATTAATTTTTTAGCAATTCTATCCACAAAAGAATAATTAAATAATACGTCTAAGTAATACAATAATTAAGTACAATATTAAAATTTAAAAAAATTAATTGATCCAATTAATTGCATTGGTCACGTAATCTGTTTAATAATAATTTTCCTTTTTCTTTCTTTTGGCACAAATTAAAAGTTTTAAATATACGCGAAAGTAGGCGAAAATGTGAAAATATTGCAACGACCTTAAATGCCAACAAAATGTTCGTCAATGTGATTCGAAAATAGTACAGTGCAATCATATAATCGTCAATAAATCGATCTTAGAAGCTCAAACTTTAAATAATCGATTGTTAACATCGATGGAAACAATTGATGGGAATGAAAGCAGGTAAAATTCGCATTGGTGCCTATTGTTAATCACTTGTTTTGTTATATGATTGCACAGTAGAATTAAAGAATAACAAAATAAACGGCTACAAAAGGATAATTTAATATTGTAATTGCAATTGGTGGAATCGTCCAGAGGAAATGGATTTTACAGCAGCGAATAATAAGTTGCTAGTCGATTATTCTTCTGAATTAATTCGAGAAATATTCAGCTTTTATACGAGGATTAGTGAAGATAATATTGTTACGCTTTTTGCAATTTTGTTTCGTTTGCCTAAGGTTGCGAAAAGCCACTTTCTCTGGACGCTCTTCCTTATTATTATAACGGTTTTTCATCATTTATATAACCTTAATTATTTACTTTTGCTTTTTCATTTACTGCGAGTGCATGAATTACTTATGGACGTAGGTAATTAATTATCAATAATAAGAATACATGAATGCAACACAATTAAATAGATTTTACATATCGTATCGTTTGCAAAAATACAACAAGTGTCACAACAATTATTGCAAAAATCGAATCACAATCTCCGTTATCTTTTATTCGTTAAATTCCTTCAATAGTTAATTAAATATATATCTATATATTTATTTAGACTTAAATTATAAATTCCGCTTAATATTTTCCTCTTTTCGTTTTTTAGTTTGATCAAGTCTCTTTATTGCTGTGATTTTCCTTTAATTTGAAGTAATTTGCGACTCATTAAAAGAGATATAATCGAACCGTATTTTGCGTTGAAAATTCATAAATTTGCACTGAACACTTTCTATTTATTTCTTCCTCTTTCGTTCGTGGCGCATCGGGTGAAATCATTGAGAGCAAAATTAAATACGATCGGTTATCAGGTACAGAAGAAATGATCGATGATGAATAAGTTATTTAAAAAAAAATCTCAATTGAAATCTCAATTATTACAACAAAACATTTAATTCGTATTAGCACTTTTCCTTTTCAATTTCCCTTTGCATCCTTAACCTTTTGAAGAACAAAAAAAATTCTTTCCTTTTCTATATATATATATATGCATATGAATCGGACGCGTGAAATAATGTTCATGCTGCCAACTCTCGTCTTCGTTTGTTCGGTTTGCACGTGTGCAGATATGATGCGAATTGTTACGATTGTTTCGACGTGATCGCGTCGCGGCGAATCGTCGTTTAAACGATAATCTCGCGAATGACGCGACGCGTCCTCGAGTTGGGCGTCGAGTAGCCGCTTTCCAAACTCTCCTCGTAACTCAGCGACATGTGCTGCGGCGGTTTCTCGTCCTCCATGTTCTCCAGATACGGATCCGGCAGGCCGCTGACATCGTGATATGGCGAGTCTGGAACGGGAAACGGACGGAAAATTAATCGATCGTCGAAGAAAATCGGGGGTTATGTTGGTTGCCTATACGTTTTCCCGATTCAGGTGTTTTCCAACTATGTACGAGGCGCGATCAAGATTTGAGCGGACAACAGCTAAGAATTTCGTAATAGTTTATGGTTTTCTATTCGAATTGTGCCCCAAACAAATTTTTATTTTGTCGTTGGTGTTTTTTAAGGTAATTGAAAGTTAATAACAATCTGCCATTCTTATTCCAAACGTAACATCAATTAATAAAAATAATTCCAAACATAACATCAACTACTAAAAATAAGGTTAAAGATTGTCGACTTCAACGACGTGTTTTTGTTAATAGGTTATAACACTTGTAACATGTGATCAATAAAAGTACTTTTCGAAAATGTGATTAGTAACGGCCTGTTTCGCAAAGAACGCCTCTTCGACAACTAACAAGGGATTATTAAGTTAATGCAAGTAGGTTTTCCTAACCTATTTCATTTAAAAATTCCTAACGAATTCGTGCTAAGGTGGCGATGAAACATAAGCAACGCTGCCTATTGCCTCTTGAAATTTTAATTTACGATTTAATTTTGTAACGTAGCGCTATACTTTAATAATAAAAACGTCCTCAAAGTGAGTTGACTTATAATTTAAATATCAATGCTGCCAATTTTATATATGGTGTGACATAAATGTAAGACCACTACATTTTTGTGCATAACTTTTTATCTCGTGGCTCAATTTGAACCGAACCGATATTATTCGATTCAGAATGATAAAATGCATCGAATGAGTACGATTTCAATAATCTTTCTTTCGATAAAAAAAAACAAATGCAAATAATTGAAATTTCATTGACATAGAAATATAAGATCACTGGAAAAAGAAATTTTAATAATTAGTAGGCTCCATTACTTTGAATTAACTTCAAAATACGATTCTGCATAGATTCGCAAAGCCAAATCATTAGATTTTGGTGAATTTTAGTCCATAACGTTAGACCGAATTGCCATAATTGTGCATTGCCCTTCGAAGCCTTTCATGACTTGCAGAGGTTGTAAGTCTGGCAACAAATTCACGGGTTAGAGTTGGGGAAGTTGCAGGATTCGATGCTCGCGTTCTAAAAGGATGGACGTATGTTCAATGCGTTTGATTGTTCCACATTTATTAGAATTTTCTCAAGAAATGTTGCAGGACGGTTTTAAAACGGTTTATGGACATTGCAACGTATCTTTGACAGTCCAAACTGTGGTGGGCAATGATTTGGTCTCTTTCGATATAAGATAAAAAAATAGATGGCGACATTTTGATCAGAGTCCTGATTAATGGCCTGCGCCATATTACGAAAAGCTCGTTCTCAAAGATTTTTCAGATGTTTTAAAATGGCTTAAGTTGATTCTCCGAGGAATATTTCTGCGTCAGTGAAATTTCAGTTATTTGCAATGATTTTTTTAAATTTGTATTTAAAACATTATTGAAATCGCATTAATTCGATGCATTTTGTCATTCCGAATCCCAAAAGAAATTTGGTTCGGTCCAAATTGAGTGACGAGATAAAAAGTTACGCGCAAAAATGTTGTGGTCCTATATTTATGTGTCGCAAAATATTTGTTTTTCGAAATAAATTACTTTAAAAAAATCTTAAGCTTTATAGCTCATAAAGAAATCTTTGAAGTTATAGCAAAAAGTGGTTTGTTTCATTTAAAACTTGCAAGTTTTTCTCTCTCTCTTCTACATACCGATATGCTGATCGATGCGCTTCTTCGGCTTGTGCACGGCCGCATACGGATCGCTGCAATAGTCCTGGCGCGACGGATTATTGCTGTTCCTCATGTAGTCGTCGCCGTGATTGCTCTGCGTCGTTATGTGCGGATAGGGGGCGTAATCGTCGACGGCGCCGTAGCCGCCGTGCGTCAACGGATCGTAGCCGTACGAGTTCTGTCGCTCGACGTTCATGTGCGGTTGCAATTGATTGACGGAATTATTCGCGGCCGCCGCCATCTTCATTTGCCACAGCGAGTCCTGCGAATTCACGCTGCCGCCGTTGTTCGAGTTCGAGTAGTTCTCCAAGTAGCCCATGTTGCCCCCTAAACACGTACGAAATACGATCGATCAGAGAGGTCAGAAATGTTTCTGGTAACAATTGCTTTCTTTTGTGATATCAAATTTTATTCCGTCCAGAGTCAGTCGCTGCCCCCCGCTATGCCCCATGACGCTCTATCATTGGCCAATTCGCGGAGAAGGTCATATTGAATGATAGTTTTGATATCGCGACTGTGATAAACGAATTTCGCACACATTCTCGATTTCGCAAAATTTTTGGGTTAATTCACATAAATCCGAAGCAAATACTTCTGGAATTTAGAGCTTTAGGTGTACAACTTTGCTTATGCCGTTTTCTTACAAATGGCTTTAGCGGTAAGTATCGGTCGAAATAAATAGATCGTACACATCGTGCAATAACTTTGGGCATCTGTCAACGTAACGCCACATAGGCATTAGTCGATTTGTGTCTGCATCACAAAGTTATTCTCGATTGAAAACGTCCGTTTACGAGCCAAATTCTCGTCATTTGCGGGAAGTTAGAATTTTCTTCTTCAGTATTTAGAAATCTGTGGCTGAAGTTCGTCAAATGCTCTCAAATGCTTATGTTGAGGCCGCTATTAGTGAACGATCGTGTTGCGACTAGTTTCAACCCTTCAAGAACAGGGATAATCACGTCGAAGGCAGACATGGCGGTGGAAGAGAAAAAAGGCAGAATTGGAGGCATTACTTGATCAAGACTCGTGCCAAAGTCAAGAAGCATTGCCACAATCATTGGAAGTGACTCAATAAGCAATTTCAAAGCGCTCCAAAGACTTGGGAATGATTAAGAAACAAGGAAATTGCACGTCGTACAAGTTGAAATTGAGAGATGTTGAACGGCGTTTGTTTGCTTGTGAACAGTTGCTTAAGAGGCAAAGACGGAAGGTACTTCTGCATCGTATCGTGACTGGCGACGAAAAGTGGATCCATTACAATAACCCCAAGCAAAGAAAATCATGGGGATATCCTGGCCATGCTTCCATGTCGATGGCCAAACCGAATAATCACGGCTCCAAAATCATGCTCTGTATTTGGTATGACCAGTTCGGCCTATGTATTATCAGCTCTTAAAAGCGGGTGAAGCAGTCAAAGGAGATCGTTATCGAATGCAATTAGTGCATTGGAGCCGAGCATTTAAAGACAAACGGCCGCAATGCAAGGAGAGACACGTCAAAGTGATTTTGCAGCATGACAATGCTCGACCTCATGTTGCTAAAGTGGTCCAAACATACTTGGAAACGTTGAAATGCGAAGTCCTACCCCATTAGCTGAATTCTCCAGACGTTGCTCCCTCTGACTATCACTTGTTCCGATCAATGACACCTGGCTGATCAGCACTTCTAGTCTTATGAAGAAGTAAAAAATTGGATCGATTCGTGGATCGCATCAAAAGATGACGAGTTTTTTTTTTTTTTCGACACGGGATTCGTACGCTGCCCGAAAGATGGGCGAAAGTAGTGCCCAGCGATGGACAATACTTTGAATCATAAAGGATTAACCAGTTTTTTTACAATAAAGCCTTGAATTTCGGGAAAAACGGCACGAGCAAAGTTGTACACCAATCCAATAATTTTGATCGCAATCTCCTTGATAATTAGATTCTTTACAACCGACCAACGGAATAATCGCCTCTTAATGACGCATAAAGCAGCAACTCTCGTCACAAAATTCGACCCCATCCACTGCAAGAAGAAGAGAAAAAAAAACCCGTTTCGGAACTTGAACTTACATTCGGTGCCATTGATGTTCGGTCTGCTCTGCAAGTCGGTGTTGCTCACGTGATAGCCGTATCCGTTTTGCGTGGCGTAGACGGCACTCTTCTGGTCCTCCATCGCCAGTGCCAAGTCCAACGAGTGCTCCAACGCTTTGTTATCCATGCCGGTCGACGGATAGTACGGTGGCGGCGCCTGGTTCTGTTGCGAGACGATCGTCGGCCGCACCGAATCGACTTCGTAATCTTTCGCCTCCGATTTCTTCGTCTGTTGCCGCTTACACCGGCAGAACATCAGTAGCAAACCGACGAACAGCACGAACACGATGCAAGAGACGACGATTGCGATCAGCGTCGGCGTCGCCAATGCCGTCGCTTCTTTGATGTAGGCCGCACCAACTGTGAATTGATTTTTTTTTAAATCTTAAAAATGACGCAAAGACACTGAAGAAATGATCGTTTGTTACGTTGAAAGCCTAAATGGCATTTAAAATGATTTTATGCAGGATAGAAATTAATTTTTGTCGATTATAAATACGGGGTGCGATCAAAAAGTAAAAATTCAATTCGCATTGAAGAAGAAACGTATTTATTACATGCTCAAGATAGTTGCCATCAATGCAGCTTGCATATTGACTGATGCGGACGCATTTTATAATTTGCGAAATTTATGACGAAAGCATTCATTGAGGCAACATTCAAGTTGATGTATTGTCATGATGTAAAATCGAGGATTGCTTTTTTAAATTTTGTTTTGTAATATTTTCAAATTGCCACATGCAAATGGACCAAAAGTTCATGATAACAGTCGTGATTACGATTAATTTTGATTACTCGGATAATGTTAGGTTAGGTTAATTCTTGTTATCACCAATATCCTGACAAAGGTTTGTACCGCTCGCGAAACAATTTGACTAATTTGACTGCTTTTAATTTCAATTTTAATGAATGAATTTATACGCTAAATTCAGGATTTTGTCAATGTCAAAAATTCATGACGAAAGCATTCATTGAGGCAATCTTCAAGTTGGTGTATTGTCATGATGCAAAATCCATGATTGCTCTTATTTTGCTTCATAATAATTTTAAGTTGCCTTATGCAAATGGCCCAAAAGTTCATGATAACAGTTGTGATTAGTATTACTTTTGATCACACGGTTAATGTTAGGTTAGGTTAATTCTTGTTATCACCAAAATCCTGACAAAGTTTTGTACTGTTCGCGAAACAATTGCCAGTGATGTAAATATTTGCGTAATTTGACTGCTTTCAATTTAAATCCTGAATTTAAACAATAAATTTAGGATTATGTCAATGTCAAAATTTATGACGAAAGCATTCATTGAGGCAACCTTCAAGTTGGTGTATTGTCATGTTGCTTTTAATAATTTTAAGTTGCCTTAGGCAAATGGACCAAAAGTTCCTAATAACAGTTTGTGATTAGTATTAGTTTTGATCACGCGGTTAAAGTTAGGTTAGGTTAATTTTTGTTACCACCAAAATCCTGACAAATTTTTGTACCGTTTGCGAAACAATTGACAGCGATGTAAGCATTTGGGTAATTTGACTGCTTTCAATTTCAATCCTGAATTTATAGAATAAATTCAGGGTTATGTCAAAGTCAAAATTTATGACGAAAGCATTAATTGAGACAACTTTCAAGTTGGTTTATTGCCATGATGTAACATCGAGGATTGTTTTTCGTAATTTTGTTTTATAATATTTTCAAATTGCCACAAGCAAATGGCCCAAAAGTTCATGATAACACTCATGATTAGTATTAGTTTTGATCACGCGGTTAATGTTAGGTTAGGTTAATTTTTGTTACCACCAAAATCCTGACAAACGTTGGTACCGTTCGCGAAACAATTGACAGCGATGTAAGCATTTGAGTCATTTGACTGCTTTCAATTACAATTTTAATTTTGATTATGTCAATGTCAAAATTTGAAACAAAAGTACGTATTATAGATGAAAATTATATTCAAATGCTCGCCAAAAATTGAGCCAGCTTCCAATAAAAATGCGTTGCGTTTGTGACACAATTTGCGAGCCTAGAAAGCAGCAAATCTCGCCACTTTTCGATCGCGCCCTGTACACAGCTAAAGTTTAAAGTTTATAACTGTCCCATTTTGTTCGTTATCCAATTTAAATCCTCGCAAATGCCCGCTAAAACTACGAACCAAAAACAACTTACGATCGGCCATCGTGTACTCGCCGCAGTGCTCCTGCTGCGTGCGTAGACACAGTTTGACGCGCACCTTCGTCTGATAGTCGTCGTTGACGCCGATCGGCTCGTCGACCAGCGAGCGGCCGCCGTCCTTCCGCGCGGCGCCCTGCACCTGATCCAAGTTCATCTCCTTGTACGTCGCACTCAGGCCGGACGTGTGCAACGGAAACTTGTGGACCTCCAGCCACGTGCCGGTCTGCGCGACACCGGACGCCGACGGCACCGCGCCGTCGGGCGCGATCGTCTCGACGACCGCAACGAGCGGCAGACAAGTGCGCGGCACGTTGATCGTGAGCGTGCGACTTGCCGGATCGTAGCCGACGCGTTGCGGCAACGGCAACTTGTCGACGCGCGTGACCGCTTCGATTTCGCGCGAGTACGCGCTCACGCCCTTCGCATTGAACGCTTTCACCTTGAACAGATACGTTTGGTGCTGTTCCAAGTGCGAGACGTTGCACGGGATGCTCTGTTGACAGTCGACCTCCAACCAATCCGTCGGTTTCGTCACGACGCCGCAGCCTTCCACCTCGTAGGAGTCGCGGACGGCGATCTTCTTGAACGCGACGAAGTACTTCGTGTTGCTCATGCCGCCGTTGAAGCCCGGCTCCCAGTTGAGCGTGACGTAATTGTGGCCGGTGTGCACGGCGGCGACGCGCGTCGGCTGGTCCGGCGCCCCCTTCGGCTGCAGTTTGATCTCCTCCTCGATGTTGCCCAAATTGTTGACGACGTGGCACTTGTACGTGCCGTAGTCGTGCTTGTTGATGTTCGATATCTTCAGGATGCTCGTGTACACGTCGTTGTCGTCGACGGCGGTGGCGACGAAGTAGTGGCCCTCCGACGATGGTAAGAGGGGCGACGCGTTGTTGCCGTAGTACCATTTGAACTCCGGTTTCGGGTACGCTTGGATTTTGCACACGACTTCGGCGGTTTCGCGGAGGTCGTACGCCACTTTGTTGTACTGGTGCAGGACGATCGGTTCGTCTATTGGGAAAAAATGCAAAGAACAAACGGATGATTTCGCGTTGCAATGGCGAGAGTCGAGGGCGCAAAAAAATACGGGAAATGAATTAAAGTCCGGGTTTAATTTAATCCGCTGCCGCTGTTCGTGCCTTTGTTTACGGTATAACACTGAAAAGCTTTTTAAGCAGCGAGAGGGAATAAATAAAGGAAATCGACGCATAAAAGAAAAGATGAAACGAGGAGAAAAAGCAAACGAGAAATTTAATGGGACCTTATTAATTTGCAATGTAAATTATGTCGTGTTAAAGTTCGTCGAGTGAGACGTAAAGCGAGTATAAACAATTTTGTTTGTTGAAGCAATAAAGAAAATTATCATTAAATAATTAATTTTGCATGTTCCCTTCGAAATTTGTACACTTTGGATTCCGGGAAGGTGCTACAAGACAATTTGCGAAATGTCTCTGAGATGTTTAGCAAGTAATCGTTGGCAGCACTGGAAAACATTTAGTAACTCTTCCGTTAAACTTTGGGAACAAATCGCATCTTACCAATTCGTCGAGGAAAGAAAAGACATTTAAAATACAGCGTGTCCCAAAAGTCTAGGTTCGCCTTGTCGAAAGTCAGTAAAACAATTTTTAAGAAAACTCATCACTGCAATATGGAATTTATTGAAAATTGATTAAAACGATTGATGTGAAATTAGCTATAAGTTCAAACTGCGAATATAAAACTTCATCTTGCTAATACCTTTGAGACCTCGACAACAACTCCACTAGGCAGAAAATTTAAAGAAGTTGAGGCATTATGGATACATCGAATTACAATTGCAATTTCGAAAAATTTATAAGAAATCGAAAAAAAAATTCGGTTACTTTCTACGATGCCACCAGGAAAAAGTGTTATTAGCAGAAGAAAAGGAACGATTTCTTTTCACTAAAGGGCTAGACTTAAGCAAGAAGGAAATTACGCCAATAATTGGCCGTTTCGTGAATGTTGTAAACAATTTTGCAAATACTGCGGAATCCTGTGCCACAAAGGGCATAAAATCCGATCATCTTCATTGAAGCTGGGATATAGACGCCAAATTTGTTGGTTTTATAATTGTTTTTTGAGTTTATAAATAGTGAACTTATACTTTTGGGACAGTGATTTTAAATTAAATTTATAATTAATTTTCTTCGATAGTTCGTCGAATAAAATTTAGAAAATCGTGATAAACTAACTATTACACGGTTGTTTCTTAATGCTTCAAGTTCATTCATTGTTTGTTCTGAAAAATATTGCCTTAGAACGCCTGAAACCTATATTGAAAAGACAGACTGTATACAAAGGGTTAAGAAAAGTGTGACAAACTTTAAGTGGTGATAATATGGCCCACGGTAAGCAGAAAAGTCTTAATGAGCATGGGGCCGGAAATGGACGATTTGGGAGATGCGAAACATTTTGCAACTTTTAGATTATTTACAATTATGCGCAAACAATGCAAACTATGAACAAAAGGACAAAGGAAAAACAACTCAAGTAAGATGTCCAAAGTGCCCTCCTTCCGGACCCTCGTTCATTAAGACTTTTCTGCTCACCTTGGGCCATATTATCGCCCTTTAAGGTTTGTGAGACTCATTTTTAACACCCCGTAAATGTTGGAGAGAATCTACAGGGCAATGCCATACAAACATTTGAAATATTGGCAATTTAGTATCCGATACGCTGCATGAAGGTTTGCCTAAAAAATGAAAATCCCTAAAACAAAGAATGAAACCCACAACTAAAAGCAAGCTCTTGCAACGAGTCTAAAGTGCGAACAAAAAAAAAATCCTTGCGTCGTTTCCTTAAAACATGCACTCGATAAGATTAGCTCATCGCTTTCGAGCTCTGAGGGCAATCGTCAGAGTTCGAATGGCAGTAGATATTGACAATATGCATTGTGGAAATTCGTTTTTTCGCTGACCCCTGCGCTTCCAAATGTCAATTGCCGAACACCATCCTCGACTCCTTTATTAAACCGAAAACAGTTCCCTCCACATTCAAACTACCGCCACTGACAAACAATCTCAAAACTTACGCTGTATCTTCAGATGCATACTGGACTCGGCCGTCTTCACCTCGTTCTCGAACGTGCACGTGTACGCGCCGCGATCGGACGGCAACAGCTGATTCCCGTTCGGCCGCACCTTGCCGCTAAACTTCAACGTGCTCTGCACGGTGACCGCACCGTTATTGTTCGTCGTGTGCTCCGTCTTCACCTCGAACATGTTCGCGTCGGCCAGCAGTTCCTCGTTATCTTTCAGCCACTTGACCGTCGGCCGCGGTTTGCCGCGCGCGTTACAAAAAATGGAAAAGTTCGCGTCGCCCTTCCGCTTCGTCTCCAGCGCCCGCAGACGATGCTGGAAACTCGGCGGCTGATGCACGACCAAATTAACCGACGCCGTCTCGCCGAGGCCGAGCTCGTTCGTCGCCTGGCAATTGTACGCGCCCTCGTTGTCGATGTGCGCGTTCGGTATCGTGTACTTCGTGCCGGTCGCCTTCACCGTCGACTGCCCGTCGCTGCCGATGCGGAACCAACGGTACTGCGCGGCGGGCCAACCGCTCGGCGTCGCGGTACACGTCAACGTCACCGACGAGCCCTCCGTCGCGACCGGTTTGTCCGGCATGATGCGCGCCCTCCCCGGCTTGTGACGGATGAGTAGAGCGATCGACGCGTTGCCGACCTTCTCCGTCTGGCGGACGGGCAGAGCGCTCGGCACGATGACGTTGGACGCGCGGCAAACGTACGTGCCGCCGTTCTCGGCGGTCACGCGGTTCAGGCGTAACGTGTCGCCGGTCTGTTTGAACTCCGGTTTGCCGTCCTTCAGCCATTCGATCTCCTTCGCCGGCGGGTTCGACGTCACGTTACACTTGATGCTCACCGACTCGCCCTCCTCGGCCTCGCGCGTCTTCGCCTCCAGCGTGACGATCGGCGCGTACAGTACGTCCAGCGCGATCTCGCGCTCGCCGATCTTGCCGAGGCCGTTGTCCGCGCTGCACGTGTACTTGCCGGCGTCCTGGATGCTCACGCGGTGCAGCAGGTGGCTGTGCGAGGAGCTGATGAAGCGGCCGTTTCGCGTCCAACGGACGCTCGAGACTTTCGGTTTCGCGTCGACGGAGCATTGGAGCGTCGCGGACGAGTCGCGTTCGACGCGTAGCGGGTTCTCCGGGCCGACTTCGACGCGGGGGAAGTCTGCAAAAGATCGCAATCGAGAGTGTTGTTAAAATGTTAAAAAACGATGGGCGAGTTTTGATAATGGATAGGGGTAGGAGGCGGTAGCAGGAGGCGGATGGAGTGAGATAAATGAAGGGGATGGAAGAATCCCCGTTTACTGACGTTTGCATATTAATTATTAACGTTATTAATGATAATGGTGGCTGCGATCTAAACGAGATTTTTGACGTTAATGAATTTAACAATTATTAATGTTCGAAGAATGTTCGTTTAAAAAATGATTAAGAGCAATTCTTCGAGATTTTCTTACAGATTTAATGCCGTAAGAATTGGTTTTATATATGACTAACCAAAACAAAGCTGTTCAAATTTAAACATTTTCTTAATTACCTTCTATTCATTTGTCATTAAAATGTTTATAGTATGTCAATAATACACGCTTGTAATTTTCTCGCATAAGTTGATGAATCTTGCTTTGGTAACACTGACATTTGAATTATTTTTCGAATCGAATCATTTGCGCGCCAATTGTCATTTTGGATAATAAATTAATTAGTTTCCTCATCAGTGCAACCAACATAAAATTTGAGAAACGTTGATAACTAAATGCGAGATAATCACAAATATTTATTTACACATTGCCTTACTTTGGTACCACTGAGGTTTGAATTATGTTTCGAATAGAATGATTTGCACGCCAAATGTCATTTTGGACCATAAATTAACTAGTTTTCTCATCAGTGCAACCAACATAAAATTTGAGAAACGTTGATAACTAAATGCGAGATAATCACAAATATTTATTTACACATTGCCTTACTTTGGTACCACTGACGTTTGAATTATGTTTCGAATAGAATGATTTGCACGCCAAATGTCATTTTGGACCATAAATTAACTAGTTTTCTCATCAGTGCAACCAACATAAAATTTGAGAAACGTTGATAACTAAATACGAGATAATCACAAATATTTATTTACACATTAACTTACTTTGGTAGCACTGACGTTTGAATTATTTTTCGAATCGAATCATTTGCGCGTCAAATGTCATTTTGGCAAATATCAATTAATTAGTTTCCTCGCCAGTGCAGCCAACATTTGGGAAACGTTGATAACTAAATGCGAGATAATCACAAATATTTATTTACACATTGCCTTACTTTGGTACCACTGACGTTTGAATTATGTTTCGAATAGAATGATTTGCACGCCAAATGTCATTTTGGACCATAAATTAACTAGTTTTCTCATCAGTGCAACCAACATAAAATTTGAGAAACGTTGATAACTAAATACGAGATAATCACAAATATTTATTTACACATTAACTTACTTTGGTAGCACTGACGTTTGAATTATTTTTCGAATCGAATCATTTGCGCGTCAAATGTCATTTTGGCAAATATTTCAATTAACAAATTGCATACATGTCAATGTTATGGCAGATTTGCAAGTGTTACATTAAACTAGGATTTTACAAGCAGTTAATAATAATTGTGACGCAATTCGAAACTTCAAATTAAAAACAATATAGGGCAGTAAATCAAAGCAACTTAAATCGAGAATCCCCTGTATTTACATTAACGTAAGCTTCAGGGGTACCAAAGTAACATTTGGAAATCGTTTCGTTTATTGGCACACGCTGCATTATCTGACAAATAACGCGATTTTTGCTTACAAAATTCATAACAAACCCTTAAGGGCTTTAGCTAAAAAACGAATGAAATTGCGCCAATAATAGAATTCATAAAGGAGCACTTCTTCGATGTTGTAGCAAAAAAAAAATCGCCGGAGGGTTTGCTAATAATAGCCGAACAATGTTTTACACGTTTTCGTTGTTGTTGAAATTAATTTTAATAAAAAGCGGTTGCAAAAAAGAAGGTGACTCCATTTATGCACCGCCATTCCACCAATTTTGCCGGCAATTTCGCTCAGGAAGGAAAACGTTGAGAGGGTTGAATTAATAATAATAATTCTTCTTTCCAAGCGCGTATTAACACCTGTCACCGGTTAAAAAAAAGCGCACGGTCGACGCTGGTGATGAAATAATTAAATGAGGTTCGTTTTAATGGAAAGAAATTAAAATAAAACCATTTCCCTACTTTTCTTTTTCGCCAGCCATTATATTGACAGCATAAATTTTCCCTCATTTACTATGTGAGTTATAACAGAATGCGTGCGCGTGTGTGTGTGTTGGTAATAATTATGTTCGTCCTGATGGAGATTATGAAAAATGGAAAGAGAGCAAAACAAAAACGATTTGCATTTTTTTCGCATTACCCCCGTTTCATGCATTTTTCATCTTTGATTTCGTTTCTTAATGCCTCGTACAGCGGTGCGATAGAAAAGAAAAAGTTTCGACGAATTAAATGGAAAGAACAAAAAAAAACTTTATAATTTCTTTGACGTTTTTCTTCACCTTTTTGCCTGTGAATGAACTTAAAGAAAAAATATCGCGTAAAACAAAAATAATAAAAGAGTAAGAGGGAAAACTTTAATTTCCAATTTTAATATTAATTGAAAAATTATAGTAGGTAAGTACGCTTTTTTCTCTCTTTTTCTCTCGCGTTCTTTTATTCCCTTTCATTACTCTAATTAAAATTATTTAATTTGCATTTATTACAATCACTCTCTTATTTTTGTTTCATACTTTCTTGTGTCGGCTGTGCCATTTAATTTGGCGCTATAATTTTCTTTAATTTAATAAATTTTATTCATCTGTTCCTAGAACCACGCACACACTTTTCATTTCGTAATTATTATCGATTCCAATGAATTAATTATAAGTTTTAACGATCAATTAATGGCATTATTACTCTCTAAGAAATTAAAATTAGTGAAAGGCAAACTAATTGAATTGATAACGTATCTTATCGATCGACAAAAGAGTAATTAAAAAATTATATTGCCACAATAAAAAAAAACTCGTCCATAATCACCAAATGTTCATGCTTATGTAAGAGCTACAGGGTGGTAAACGGAAATGAATTTCTCAATTATTAATCCGCTTCTGTTTACTCTGTATGTGCAGGATCTTAAGGTAAATTACAAAATAATTGATTTAGGTTATCAACGTTTATCGGATTAATCAATCGCGATGGTCGCATTAAAACAACTGACAAACAACCAGTCTTTTGTAATTAAATTCCCATAAAACAAAGGACTTAATTTCAATTAAAGGACATCGACAACGTTCTTTTAATTAAGAAATTTGCAAAGGTGACTTTTCTATGGGAGTTATACTAAATTTTTCCCAATAATAATAAAAAAGTGAGCAACAACCTTCACGATCAACTGGAAAATTCGGGTAAAACTAACGTAAAATTTGCATATTTATTCTAGTGCAAAATTTGGCTGTTGTAATAGAGCGTATTGAAATTAAGTAACGTGCTTGAAAGAGAGCTTTCTATCTGAAAGGAGAGCAATAACTAAAACGAGTTTAAAAGGAAATTTGAACAACAAACAGCAAAAAATTAATTTACTAATGAAAAGTAATAAACAAAAATGTATTACTTTTTGCTAGTGGCGTTTGGCAAAAAAAAACGAGTCGAGCTTCTGGAGGATTTAGGTCAAATTGGTATAAACAAGAACGATGTAATGGTATTATTTATGCCAGAATATATTTGAATGTTATTATAGTCTGCCCTATTATCTTCAGAAGAAGAAAAAAAAGTTGGGGACCACTTTTTATAATGTTTATATTGCGGTTCCGCGTATAGATTATGTTTTATTTTTTATATAAACGATTTATAAACATTTATTGCAAATCTCTTTCTTTCCTACTTTCCTTAATATCAATTTACTCGTATTTATTTATTATTGAATAATCCAGTCTAAATTGAAGTTCATTTTTTACTTCCAAACACAATAAACAAACGTTTGATTTATTGCTTTACTCGTGTAACGAAAACCGTTTTGCTAATAATAATTATGAAAGGATGTAATGGTACAGGGCGATCAGAACAAAAATATAAATACGTTTGCAAATTAAGTATTGACGTTGATAAATGTCATTTTGACGTTTGACAGCGTCAACAACGTCTATTCCAAATGGATTACTTTTTGATCGCTTTGTAGTATAGAATAGTGTTCTGGCAAAAACTTCTGGATGTACTTTCTTTGTAGCTCTTGTTATTCATAGTTTCTGACGTTCGATAAGTTTCGCTATTAATTAATAAATTATTTCAACCTCAGGGCGATACACAGCAGTAAAAAACATCTGTTTATTGTAATTTATTTTTATCAAGAAAATTATCACGTTTCTTTTCATCTCTCCATACGGTTTCCTATAAATCTTTTTTTGGCGAATGTGCTGCTTTCTTGCTGGTGGGTTGAAATATGTGCGAATATTAAAAGTAGTTATATACACACTGATGTTAAGTGTTATATTATTCAAAATCTGCTATATTTCTTAAAAGTCTGCAACCAAGAAAAAGCAAAAAAAAAAGAAGTGCGGCAGAAATTGGGGAAGAGAATTCGCGATATATCATTTTTTTCTTGCAGGCACAAACTGTTCCTGGGGATTTAATAATATTGCCTCGACCCAACACCGTCGTTCTTCTTTTTTTCTTGGGTATTAAACCGTTCCATCAATTTACATGTAAGCTTTTGGATTGCTGTTACATTCTTTTTCGCTCCTTTTTTATTTTGGTGTTCCAAAAATTGGAGCCAATCGAGTTGTTTTATATCAATCATAATGACAATAGGAATTTAGGACGAACATGTACCGAAACTTGGATGGAAACGTACTCGAATAATAATCATTGTTAAAGTACAAACTTTTTAAGAACGAGCGACAAGGAAGACCGAGAGATGGGAGAATCTAGTCACTTAATACAGAGAAACGGTTTTAGAGTTGTATGAAGTATAGAAATGTGTTTTAGCCAAGTAGGAAATAAAAGTTTCGCTCCTTTTTCTTTCTTTCTTGTTTAAGGAACACGTACATGTAATATTTTCTTCGTTTTATTACGAGTTAGTTTGCAGTTGCTTCCTTTTTTTTGCTGTTGTCGCTAGTTCAATATAGTTTTCTCTTTCTGGCAGAGGTTTGAAGAAGGTCTTTTTCGTACTGGAAAAGCAAAGTTTTCCTTTGGATTAACATATCAAATAAAATAATAACGAGTGCAGTAAAGTTCTAGGAAATTATTATTTTCAGGAAAAGAATTATCTACATTAATAAAAAAAAATGTACGGTGATTACTTTGGATTAAAACAAATCGTATTAACGCTTAAATCCTTCTTCAGAGCTTTTAGAAATGATTAAAAATTCATTCATTGACAAAGGATTTTCATAAAAATTCGCAGAAAGAAACATATTCAACCATTAGAAATCTAATCCAACCAAAAAATTATGCATTTAAATATTATTAGTTTATTATGGAATAATATACGACGTCTCTAGGAAATGATTCTGGTTTTTCTCATAAGTTGGCAACACTTCGAAAATACTACTTTGGTATCACTGATACGTAAACTTCGAATCGAATCAACTTGTTTGCTTTAGTGATTTTATACTAAACCACAATTGCGTCAATGCAAATTCGAATTTGGACACCTTTACCAACTTACTTACTTATTGCCAACTTACTAGCGAAGATGTTATTAGAGAAAAAGTCTCAATCATTAATTAGTGTTAGAAAACAAAATCTCCCATTAAAAAGTTGTTAACTTAGTTTTAAGATAATTTCATTCGATCCATTGTCGTTAATTAATAGGGACTTTTTTTTAATATGAAATTTTATATCGCATTACCGAGTTATAAATTATACGTTTACGGGCGTATAATTAAAAAGTTAAAGGCCCGAAGAAAGCCTCTTTTATGAAACGACTTTTTGATGTCGAACACTATATTGTAAATAAGTTTCGTTTTTATGCTGTAATATTACTTTTCGCTCGCCTCCTCGCATTTTCCACACGAAAAACTCGAGTATTAACATATTATATAAACTAGATTTCGATAAAATACTATTTCTAATCAAATTCGTTCATAAACAGCGACCGCTAATTATGCAAAATACATATAAATACACGTTCGACGTTTAATGCAAATATTATTTTTCAATGTCCATTATAAACTCTCCGTGCACGTGTAATATAAATATTATTTAAAGTTTTGATGAAAATCACATGGCCAAATTGCATATACATAATAAATTACGTCAATTGAATTATGATACGATCGCGTTGAACTTATTTGGCGAAGTTGCCATAATCGAACATTTACTTTAGCAATAAATTATCCGCAAAACTAAACCGATAATAATATTCTTGCCTGTTGATTGAAAGCGATAAAGGAAACGTGGATGGGCGATGGCCTAAATAAAATGCATTAGGGAGCGTGAAAGTTGAAAATTAGGAACATGTGTCTGTCAAAAAATCCCAAATAATAATTGTGTACCGGATATATCAATTCGAACATCTGCAATTCCCGGCGTTCTGTCTTGTTTATGTTAGATAAACTTTAGAGGAAATTGATTTTTTTTCTGTTTTTGTTTCTTCGAATGCAAGCAATTTAAATGCTGGAATGAAAATAATGTGCAGTTTAACGTCCAATCGGTTTATGATACAGTTAGTCCAGGAAAATTAGGCATTTCACTACGGAAAAATTCGCGATAAGTTGCATTTTTGTACGAGCCTTCGTAATGTGGTCTTTGATAAAATGTCAAAAGTCCCCATCGATCGAGCTGAGATAAAATTTGTACACGGGGTCAAAGATGACCAAAAGTGGTTTTTCATGAATATCTCGTTCACGGTCACTTTTACTGGAAAACTGTACATTATCGAAGTTGTAGGTTAGGAAATGTTCTACAAAAAAGTTATTATGACTTTTACTCGTAGGAGCAACCGTTTTGAAAATAATTCGATTTAAAGAGTAATCACCTAATCCACGTTTGGTTTGCTTTGATTTTTTAAAATTTAAAATAAATTATTATGCATTTGCCGAATAATTTAAAATAACTGTCAAGTATCAGTTTTCGGTAATATTCGGACGTGCGCTATCTTGGGAAATATTTCTATGTTGTAGTCCTGTCCCATAGAAAACTTTCTTATCTGAAACATTTTCCTCTAAAGTCAACCATTTGAGCGTAATCCTTCGAGTCCGCACTATTGGGACACCCTGTATATATAGAATGATATCAAGTTGACAGCACTGGATTGAAGCAACTGACACTTGACGTTTGGCTTTCATGCAATCTAAATAATTCGTTACTTCTGTCATTATTCAATGTTGCCAACTGTGTTTCGAAGAAAGCTTTATTAGTTGGAGCTTTCTTGAAAGCACTGTATGGTCAATAAATGGCTGATGTTAGATTCATATACAGGGCGAGCGCTCGTATTGTAACGGTCAGTTCATGCGGAAACCAAGACTCGAGTAATTTATTTGCCGTAACTATTTAATAAATATGCATCGGGACACGTTGCGAATTATGATTATATCTCATATTGCTGCAAACTTTTTTGCTGGCTCTCGGCTTACATTCGCCATAAATCGTATTGTTTTCGTTTCCATAAAAGTTTACGGCCAACCACGGGGGCTGGTAAAATTACATTAAAAAGTTTTAATGCAACATTTTTGCTTTGGCCATTTTCCCCGCCCACCGTCTCCCAACTCTTTTATTTTATTATTTACATCCGTTTCCACTCCTTTTTTCCTCGTATTTATTCATACAACCACCTGATTTATTCGCTTCATTACAAATTCATGTTTTACTCGTTCGCGTCGAAAAAAATCTCTCCTAATACACAAGCAAGCGTGCCTAAAAAGGAACAACCGAAAAGTTTAAGACGTAACCCTTTTCAAAAGGGAGAATGGAAAAAAATTAAATGCAAGAAGGCGAAAAAGTTTTGCCACCGAAACGAAAAACTCTGTCCCCTGTACGAACAACTTTCAAAACTAATTTCACTTCAGTCTCGTATTATTTTATTTACAATAATGAATTCGTTTAAATTTTAGATTTCCCACAAGGTCGCATAACTGATATTTTTCCCTTCAATCCCCCAAAGAAACCGCCCCTTCAGCAAAGACAAACACTCGTTCAATAATACGCGAGTATTAATTCGAACGGGGACGGGAAACGATCGAAACGAAAAGGATTCGCGTTCGAACGAATTGCGAGGATAACGAAGGAATAACGCCGGAAAAAAGCTGCTCGTTTAAAGCGAATGCTCAAAGGGGGAGATGCCAAAAATTTAGAAGATAATGTTCATTATTTCGACGTAACAGCAGAAAAAAAAGGGAATTCAAAAAGAGTGATTTAATTAAATTAAAATCGTTCCTCCTTTCAACGATTATCACCGGCGAAATGCACACCTTTATTTTGCAACCGCAAAAAAAAAATTGAATTTAATTAAATTCCATACGATTCGGAGCCGACGAAAAATTGCTGGACAAAAAATTATAATCATCAACATTAAATGAACGTTTCACCGGGAAAAACAAAACAAATATTAAATTTATTTGTTTATCAGTTATTTCGCTCGTTGCCAAATTAATCAACAATAGTTTAAATTCGATAAACAAAAAATAAAAATAAAATTGTTCGTTAGTGCAATATTTTATATTTCCGCTAGCGACGTGCAAAAAAAAACGTTGAATTTGAATAATACTACATATTGATAATTGAATTAAAAAGCGATTCATCATGTTATTAAATTGGCATTATATCTCGCGCGTAGTAGCATTTTTCATTTCTAACGCCCTTTCTTCATCTACAACGGAAATAGATTGATTTCAATCAATCAAATCGCGATTAGGAGCAAAACAAAAATAATATTTGGATTTGGGCGAAGTTGGCAAACGGAAATCTTTTCAATAGATCACAACTTTCATCCTCTTCTTCTGTTTTCCTCTGACAAATTCTCCATCAGTAAAACTGTTTAGTCTATCATTGGAAACAAAAAAATACTCTTTGCGGAAACAAGACAAAAAAAAGCCGTTCATCTCCGTGCGGCCGTTAAAGGATTTATTCATTCGAGTGAATCTTTTATTCATTCGTGGCCGTCGAAAAAAAAAAGTTATCTCGACCCGATTGGATTCTAATGAATGGTCCTCCATTATCGCGATGACTAAAAATTTCGAGGAGATTTTCAATTCCAGCCCTTTATTTGTAATTAACGATTGGCCTGACGTTGCACGATGTTTAAATTTAATTTCAAATTGACATTTGTTTATTTTACTCGTTCCTGATAAAAGGATTGGTTGGGTTTCATTTAAAACGAAAAAAAAAAGTGGAAACGGTACAGTAAATGATAATAATGAGCGAGTTTGTAGTAAATATTTCATCGGGCCAACTGATCGAGAGGGAAATTTATCGGGTAAATTAGCGAAAAAAAAAAAAGAAGAGAGTTCCGTTTGGAAAAGAGATTTATGCGAAGCGAAAAAAGAAGCAAATTAGCAAAAGGCGATTCAATTATTCTTGAGTAAACTTAACGATCGGCGACGTGGAGCGAGATCGACGATGAAAAAGAAAAAAAAAATGAAATAAGCGTAACGAAATAAAACGATTCGTAAACAATTTTCCTTTCTTTCGCCATTCTTACGGCAATATTTACGTTAAACGCTGAAATCGCCGCAAATTTTTCCTTCCGCGCCGAAAACATTTTCTCCGACACCTATTTCCGCCGTCGTTCAGTCTCTCTCTCTCTCTCTCTCTCTCGCCATCATTCGAATTTCAACCGTTTCGCAAATATTTACCATACACAAATATCGTTTTAAAATAGGTTGTGTGCACGATAAAGACAAATATTTATATGCATAAAATCTACCGGGGGCGAACATGAACGTAAAAGAAAAAGAAAAATTAATTCACGTAAAGTTACGTCGCTTCGATTTCCTGCAATTTTGCTTTAACTCGATACACAAATTTCGATTTACATCCATTTAATTTTCGTTTTAAGTCGCTTGTTTCGTGCTACGTCATGCGTTTGGTTGCCCCGTCTTATCGCCTGTTTGCATCACAGGCACAATCGTAATTTATGGACGTCATTCGATTTAAGTCGTTTTCGATCCACGAGGCACTAAACTTGCCATGACGTAGAGGACGCCCTGTATATTAAGTAACAAATAGCGTTCGATCGATGTTGCATGCTGTTCTAAATTGCATTCGGCTAGCATATATACGGCAATAGAATGCAAGTGGATAACAATAATTGTGTGTGCGAGCAGCATTGAATTTGAAGGAAACCGTTCCCTTCGTCATCATCGTCATCGTCATAATAATAATCAATATCAGAATGTGTTATTATCGTTATTATTCAAACTTCGACCATTTAACAGCCACTTCCCAGTGCTACCAAACTATTCGTTTGATCCACTTAAGAACTAAACACAATGCAATTGTTACCTACGTGATGGTAATACATATTAATGTTCTATTCAACAATACGAGACTCTCGTTCGCTACAGTATAATGTTATATACGAGGGCGGTTCGACATATAACTTGTTTCGTGTATTTACTCATAGAAGTGGATAAGAAAAGATTACGATGTAGTCGTAAACTTTCATCTCTTTAAATGACAAATTGAAGTTTGCAAGTAAATCTGGCAATAGTAAGTCGCTTAAAAGTTCATTCAAATTTAAGCGTTTCGAGGGATAAACAAAGTGGATCAAATTGGAATTCGAAATGTCATTCAATTCTGCGTTTTTTTTTTTTTTGATGGGGAAACAGCGAAAGAAGATCCATGATCGAATGTTCTTCCTCTGAAACCGTTTATCCTTGGGCGAACGACTTTTAAGTCGGCACAAGGAGCATTCGAAATGCATCATGTCCTAGAGTTGCAAAGACAGGAGTCACGATTGAAATCAACTATAAAGTCAATGAAGTGGTCGCGAGCATCCGAAATGAGCCACTGAATTAGCTCCATCGCAGTAATAATATGTCTACGAAACTCCAAACATTACGGGCCGAAAGAGATTTGAGAGTGGCGATAGAGAACGTAATTGAGCGTTATGAAAGCTGAGCAACGCTGGCGCAAGTTCTTTGGACTTCGAAAGGACGCAGTTGAAAAGTTAAACGGTCGTTAAAACCTAAATTGTTGTCTGTCATTTGACAGACTTATTAAACCACCCTCGTAACACTTGGAGGTTTGTGATTTTGGAATCAATGGAATCAGAAATTTATAGTGATTTGACAGGCCCTCAAAAAGAAAGTGTTGCCAATATTCGTAAAAATCAAGACTAAAAAGTTGGTAAAACATTTAAATAAATTAGGGCCCATTTTCACGTGCTCCTTGATTCATATTAATCTTTGCCAAAGTTCGAACGTCGATTAATGCTTCAATAAAGTTTTATGGAAAGATTTTTAATCTCGTTTGTTTACGATATTTGCATAAATTGGTCTCAACAACAACACATTTCCATCAGTTTGTCCTTGATTAATTTGCCAGAACGGATACGTTCTTTTTTTGCATTTTCGCCCTCTTCGTCCATCTGCAGATACCACGTTGCCAATTTAAGGCAAAAGTATAGTTTTAGATCAAACATTCCACACGTGCACATGCAAATATAATTTAGATAACGAAATGCACTGTCACCAACAATAAAGCGTCCGATACAAACAGTAAATTAACACTTCACAGTGAAGGGGTTTGTTAAGTTCATCCGGCAAATCTTGTTGGATTTGCTTTTCTTTTCTCTAAATCTGCAACGGTTAATTACAGCTGCACATTAAAGATACTTTCTTTTAGCTTTTAGGCCACACCTACAATAAATTAATGCTTGTAATCATCTGCAAAGAACTGTACATGTTCCTTAAAGGCATGATACACTTTATGACCGGTTTCTTTTTCGCTCGATGCGGTCCGTTATCCAATTAAATCTTGGTTATTACACGCGATGCCTAACGATTTTGAGAATAATAAATCTTTGCGAACGCGAACACACGTGCACCATAAATGGGACTGAAATCTAATCAAATTATACACGAAGCGACGGAGGAAATATCTTCGTTGCAGCGACTGGTGCAATTTGTTAATAACAAAATATTTTCGGCGCCGGTTGTACGCCGCCGAACTCGCAAAAACACACATATTTCAAAGTCCAATAATAATCATAATAATTTATAATAAATGGCAAATTTGTTTCGCTATACGAAATAAAACGGAACCTATCTTAATACAGGGAAATCATTAACAGAAAACTAGCGGTAAATCATGAACGCTTTTAAATTACTCTCTCCGCGAGCTATCAAAAACACAAAACGTGATATTACGAGTAAAATGATAGTAATGAACTGCGATATTATGTGCGCACATACGTAACATGCACGAACAGGGTGTAATAACTTAATTGTAAAAGTTTCGTATTCGCAGTTCGCAAAATCCGTGTACGAATGCTTCTATTATATACCTTACGTTCTTTTGATGTACGCAAGAAAGGATTTGGGTAATTTTTTGGTTGCCAGTGGTTGTCATTTAAAAAAAATTGTAATAAGTTTTCAATTAAAACTCAATTGAAGGCAATTGATTCGATTTTTTTTAATGCAACAATTCTTTGTAATTACAAAATCTATTTCCGTAAATTAGGGCATGCAAAAAAAAACTGAATCACTTAATGTTTGTGGGGCTGCCCTTAAATAAAATTCCAATTTTTAAGTAGCTTTTAAAATGCCTCATTACATCGATTACAATACATAACTTGTTTTTATAAGCTACAAATAGAAGAAAACTTGATTTGGAACTAAGTTATTTTAAAATTAAATTAAAAGTTAAGAATAATTTTCCGGTAACACGCCATCGAATTTATTTGACGATGACAAAACCGAAGAATGTTTTTTATAAAATTCTATTGGATAAAATTAACACTCTTGAAGTGATTTTGCGAAATGATGAAGACGCATTTTTGGGTAAATTGTATCATGAATTTTCAAAATTATCCAATATAATTTGCAATTTTGAAATATTACCTCCAAATTTACATTCTCGATTTCTGTTAGTGGTCCCAAACGAATTCCAATTTGCAAGAGCTGCACAATTTTCAAAATCATGTCAAGGTGAACAGTTACTGGGGGAGACTTTAATGATAGTTTAATAGAGCTTTTTCATGGAAATTCACTTATCATTGGTCATATGTGGAACTTTTCATAAAATCAAATCTTTCACAAAATTCAAAATTTAAATGTACAAGATCCATGCTTTCAAGAAGACGGTTCTGCGCCAAATTCAACACGAGTCCTTACGAATTTTATGGATAGAAGCTTTTCGGAAGATCACTCGATTCACCCCCAAATCTCTATTTGTTTGTGGGGCTATCTAAAATGCAAAACTTGCAGTGCTCTTCCAAAAAATAATATCGGCTAATTAAAATAAGTAGTGCATGTGAAAAGTTAAGTCTCGTTATAATACGAAATATTTTGCAAGCTTTCTTTTATCATTTAAGTCACCGTAAATGGTGGTCATTTTGAAAGTTTTTGTAATAAGCCTTAGAAAACGTAATTTCGTCTCTTCGTTCAAATCGGATAAAGGGAACAGAAAAAAATGACAGCGAGGAAAACCAACAAAAAAATAAATAAAGAGGCAAAATGAAGAGATGACAGAGCGGGAAAAGGCGAATTATTTAAATTTCCATCCGGTTTACGTTTCGCAACGATTAAATAATTATCGGCCTTTTACATCTCTCTCTCTCTCTCTCGCTTTTTCGTCTTCCTTTTTACTGTTGCTCGCTCCAATTTTCCTTCGCCTAATTATCATCCGTAATTGCCTTCTTTCGCCGCTTTTCCCGTACGTGTTACGCGGAGTAAACGGCGCGGCGAAACGTTCGGTGCGCTTAAATCTGTGGGAAATGTAATTATGCCGCACAGACAATACAAACAATATGCATAAATACATCTCGTTTATTATCTATTAGTTACATACACACGTACGCTGAATCGCACCTAAATTTCTGCCACCCTCTTTGCTTTTCCATTGCTCCGTCTCTTTCGCGTGCCACAACGCATAATGCAGATAGATAGACAAAGATGTGGACGAATAAAATTAATATTCCTGCAAACTGCCATATAATTCATATGGTGAATCAACAGCAACGACGACAATAACAGCCGGTCGTTTTGGCGAGAAAGCGAGTGAATGCGTGCTCGCAAAAATGGCGAAAAACAAACGCAAAGCGACGGAGAGAGCGAGAAATCTGCGACACGAATGAAAACTAATTTCCTTATCGCTTCGATCCTTTTTCGTTATCCTGCAAACAAAGGATGAGTTCCACCGTTGTTGTTGTTGTTGCAGATTTTTCGTTTTTGCCCCCTTTTGTTCCGCGATCACTTTTAGCACAAACAAACGTATGCCGAAAAAAGCGAGGAATCTACAAATTGAATCAATCGAACGAGTGCGTTCGCTTGTCTATTGCCGCTTGCAAATGAAGTCAATTTGGAATTTGATTGATTGCAATCGGTTTAATTCGTCTTTTATTCGCGTCCGGAGATTTCTTTAATTTATGACATTTTAATCAGATTGCCTTTTTTTTTCTGTTGCCGTTGCTTTCGCATAAATCCATTGCTTCTTATGGCATTCCGCATTCGTCTTGTCGCCGTTGTTGCCGCTCCCGTTATTGTAGATCCATCTTTCTAATTTATATGGAAACGCTACGAAATAAATCATACGGATGTAAAGACGTGTGTGTATCTATTTAAAATACATACACGCCACTGCCGCCGTTCGCTGTCTGTCTCGAATAGCGTACAAGAATTTTAGATTAGCCTCACCATTACGCAATTTATAAGTGAAGTTGATATAAAGGGTGTCGCAATTTTTGCGTTCGATCTCGCCAAAAAAAAACCTGAATAAATAATCCAATAGCGCATGTTTAAGCGAATAAGAAAAAAAAAACCCGATTAACGTTAGCAAATTCGGCGAACAAACGAAATATTAGATCTAAGTAAACGTCCAAGTAAGTTAGCTAAAACGCCCTGTACATCGTTCGCAATGTACGTGTTAGCATTAGAAATCCAGTTTGCGGGAATAAATCAAACTCCATCACCGGCATTCATCCATTTCCATCTCGTGCCGCTAGTTATTTATAACGTACTCGAGTATTCGCCACGTTTAGCGCGTATACGGGGGGTGTTCGAAATGAAGGGCAAGTTAGTCAGATTGTCAATTGGAAATGACGTAGAGCGAGCAACTAATTCGACTAGGAGCGAACGCGAAACAAGCGAAGGACGTAACGCGAAACAAGTGACTTGAATCGAAACTATCCGAGCTGTCAATTGGAAAATCCGCCGCATTATTGTACGTATCGTATAAGAATTTATCAATATCTCTCTGTTATTTTCTTTTTTTTTTTTGGCCTTTTCCATTTTCATTCCATCTTTTTCGATGGAGATAAACACGTAAACAACATAAATCGTCACCTGCTGTCTTGTTCTTCTAGCTCACCTTTTCACCATTTTTCCCTCTTCGCTTTTGTTTCTCGCTTATCCTCCGATAGAGCTAATAGTTTATTCACATCGTTCACATTTCAAACCGGGCGACGTGAACTTGTAAATCTATCGAAAGCACTTTTTTCTCTCTTTTCCTTTCATTTTTTTTTTTCGGTTGCCACAAACCTATGCGTGCAGATTGATATTTAAATTTGGAAACGGTGCCGAAAGGACGTAAATCACGATTAAAATGAGCCAGAAATGCCATTTAATTTCCGCTATGCCATTGTTTCTTTCTTGAATCTATTGTCCCTACGAAAAGTCACAAATTAAGCGTTCTTTTTGGCAATAAGTATAAATAAATTACGATGAATTAGTTATCGTTTGTTGTTGCCTCGCGGAGTAATAATGCTTTTGTTTAATAAGAGCTTTTAAACCGTCGAGTTGCGGTCGAAGTTGCGGGTTGAACGTTTGAAAATTTTAATTCGAAACGAATTAATGTTGTTGCAAATGCCGAGAGCTCGCAGAAAAATAATGGAGACGGAGAGAGAAAGCGAGAGGATTATTTTGCAAGTAAGACCGAACGTTTTGGTAAATTGTTTGGCGGCGGCGGTTCGCCGGAGTTAATTTGTATGTAAAACCTAAAATTTTAATGCGATTTTATACGTTTATAACAAATAAAACGTTGCAATTTGAGTTTATTGCTAATTAAAAATTCCAATCGCAAATCTAACCCTTAATTTCCGATTGCACTATGAGATAATCTGATTATTAAATGCAACCACTTGAGACTTGGAACGAAGAGATTTTTTTGTTGCGACGCTTCTTGCATAAGCGATATTAAAATCCCTTAAACCGTTTACAAATGAAAATGTTATCAACGGAAATCGAAGCAAACAAAACGACGACGACGTTCGTGCAACGGTCGCATTAAAATCGGAATCGATTATTTGATTTTCCAAAGATTCGCGTCACCATTGGAAAGCAAACAAGAGAATTTCCAAACTAATTTCTAACAGTTTTCAAACACTCCGAGGGCTTATTAAAAAAGTTGACGGTCCCACTAGAGAACCCACTCGAATCGAATTAATTTTCGCCACACTTTTTGCCAAAATAAACACTTTCCAATCGCGATTTTATGGGCGGGATTCATAAAAAGAAAATCAAATTGCCGAATCAAATCGAAAGAGTTTCAATATACAGGGGCGAACGAAATGTTCAACCGCTTTGTTGTATAGTGACCAGCGGGCAAAACGATTGAGACGCCGTATTTAGCTGCGTAAATGTGGCTTTTGAAACACGTATCGTAAGAAAGTCAAGTTTACACTATGTGAAATTGCGAAAAACTTTAGTTTATGTTGTACAGGGTGAACAAATCATAACGTTAATGGGAATCTGAAAACTTTGCGTCTACTTACAGTTCACGCTCAAGCTGACGGTCGTCTCCAGTTTCTTCCCGTCCGGTAACGCTCTGTTCCTAACCTCGCAGCGGAAAATCGCGCCGTCGTCTTCGCGCGTCGGCGTCAACGACAACGTCGCCGTCGTCGGTTGTTCGCGCGAGCCGCCGTTCTTCAGTGCAGCCTCCAATGGGTACGTTGATCCTGGAAGAGGAAATGGTGATTTTCAGAAAGAAAGAAAAAACGTTCATTTGTATTATGTCATTTGAAGGAAACAATCAAGGAAATAATATAGGAAAGAAATGACGACGACGATTGGTGAACTGTCACGCGAACCTTCGCTTGTTTTTCTTTTGCTAGAAAGGAAATATACTTATAGTTAATTGCACGTTTGTATTGAAGGGAAACAAAATATCGAATAGATGAGTCGAATAGCGGAAAGTACAAATTGTTGGTGCATCGAAGAGGTTAGAAAAATGGAAGGAGAAACAGAAGACGAATGGGGTTGGGGGTTGTTGTTATCTAACAGCAGAAATTGATAGAAAATTGAGGGCATTGCAGACATGCGATGATTTTAAACACATGTTAGTTTATACGTCGTGGATTGAAATTTATTTCAACATACGAAATAAATGCAATGGAAAATCGCTGAGCACGATGTGTTATATTTACGAGGGGCGTTCAAAAATGCTTACCGATTGCAAAAGAATGTTTGCCACATAATGGTTCGTTACTAGAAAACGTAGATTACATTCAGTCAACCACAGAATAAACAAAAATGTTGACAATGGCAACTTGTGCAACTAGCAGGTGGCGTAATAATTTTGAAACCCCCGGTATCAACTTAACTTCAAAACGTGCGTGAGTCTCGTTATTTTGTCTTTGCGCGCTCGTAATTAAACGATTTTAATTATACGAGCTTTCTAAATTAATAAACAGCAAAAAAGCGACATTCTAACCTAACTATAATAAGAAAATGTTAAATTACGTCCCGTGCTAAATGATTTAACGAGCCGCCACTATTTTACGTGGAAACGCTAAACTAAACACATTCGTTTAAATCAAGCTGCGAGCGTGTGTGTGTGCGCGCGCGCGAGGGGGAAAGATGGATGAAGACAGTTACGCGGTGTGCGAAATAGGATGGGCGTTTCGCTTTTATATTTCGCACTTCGGCATTTATTACGGAAACTTTGTAATTAACTTTGTCCGCCGTTTTCTTGCTTAAAGATCGTCATACGTTTTGAATAGCAGAGGGCGAATTACACGATTTTGCTGGTGAAGAAACAGTCGATTAATTGATCGCGCGGTATCAAATAAAGTAACGTCGGATCAAAAAGTCAGTTTCTTCGTCGTATGTTGATGCTTTTACGTCGATGTTGTAACTAAGCGATCTCCATCGAATTCCTTTTCATCCGGGATAAAGGATGTCGTTACATCTTTATGCGTTCTAACCTCGTTCCTCTTTCTTTCGCATTCATTTTGCATAGAAATTCCCGAACATTAAACTGCACTACCTAAGTAGCATCAGTTACGTACTTTCTCGCTGTTAGATGTATAACGACAACAGCAACAAGAGCGACGCAAACAAGAAGAACTTCCTCTCCGCTCAATTTCAGATATGGGTCGTGTGTGCAGTAGTAAAATTTTACGAGAATGTGGGGAATATGTCTTTTCCGATGTCTAATATTAACAAGTGCCCCGTGTTACGTATAACACGCCGGATGTGATGCTGAAACATGCATAAGGTGTAGATAGGACGATTGGGTGTAATATCATCGGATGTACGTCGTCGTCAACGAATTTAACATACGGTATGGACAGATGTTAATTAAAAGCAAAAATCATCTCCATTTGGAGACCAATAAAATGTTAATGACGTGTGTTGAATTGACGAGTTTAAATCTCTTTATGTTGCAACAGAAAGAGGCAATTAGATACAATAAGCAATTAAAAATCATAATAAACAATCTGGTTATTGTTTAGAATCGATTAAAATTTTATTTTCATCTTTTCGCTTATGTTAAAACGTACGGGGGCTTTTCCGAAAATACTGCAGATCGTGACCAGCAACATTGTATTTTAGAAAACAGTTAAATCAAACACGTTCTCACTCAGACGTAATGATGTTTAGAAGCGAAAAATTGACAACTATCACTTTCATCCTAAATTTAAGCCAAATTTCGCCGGTCCACAAATAACGAATTTAGTCCCCGTTTTTGCTGAACGTCCCTTTGATGTACTTACGTATGTGAGAATTTAAAACATTAGGTTTTCCCCTGTAATTTGAGCCCTACTTTTCCAACGGACGGCGTATATGCAAGCAATTCTCCTTCATAATGTATTAGGTTGGCATTAGGTTGTTGAATTCAAAATATTTAAATAATGCACAAAACAAAAGTTTACTATTCAGTCATTATTTCGGATGTTGCCTTTGTCTTCCCGTTCGATTTTGATTGCTTCTTTGAGGAAATTTACTAGTTTAAAGTCAACATATTGTTGAAGTTAATTATAAAACTCACTGGATGTGGAAGGACCTCCCGACCAATCTCTTGATTCTCTTAAATTGATACAAAACTTTACTTGCTTGTTCGGACTCAACAGCTTTCTTATTCAAACGCAAATCATTTTACTCGTCAGCAATGCTACAGTCGTGTTTGCCTCATCTCAATAAGGTCGATCGAGATTTTCATGCAAGGAATACGATCTGACGCCTATGGTGACCTCAACGCCTGCGTTTTTAATGCGAAATGCTTAAAAGGATTGAAGCAGTATCTGTCGAACTTTATTATCAAAAACTTTGTAGACTTGAATTCAAGAGATTCAAATCTACGGTTGGCAGGACCTTCCACATCCAGGGGATCCTTGGGACCTTGCGCTACCCGATTATCGGCTACCCCGATAGTTTTTTTCCGCCTGCAACTTCCTTCAACAACGATCAGCAACTTTTTAAATTTACTTCAAGAATAAATCGACTTCAAACTAGTAAATTTCCTCAAACAAGCAATCAAAATGGGAGGAAATAATGTTGAGGAATGTACTATTGCCTAAACAGCAAGCCTCTGTTTCATATATTATTTACAATTTTTTAATTCAGATAAACCTTAATATTAAACAAAAGTTTGGTTGAACAAACAAACAAATTGTTCTTACATATAAGAATCGAAATTTCTTAATGTTAATACCCGATGAAAAGCAAAATATTGGCATGAAAGGTAAACAAACAGAATGGATATTATGAGGAAACAGTTAGAAATGAAGGTATAACAAAAAATAGGGAAAACAAAAAAAGGAAGCGCTCGGAGAACACGAAACGAGACTAAAACCGTCACTATTAAAGTCGTTGGGTGCAGGGGATAAAGAAGCAAACGCCCGGCGGCGGCGGCGGTGGCTGCTACCTCTAAAAACTAATAGCCTTTTATGGCCTATAATAACAGTAACATTTCAGGAAGATTTCCTGCAATTTACGTTACAAAATACTTTTCCGCCAAAGGAAAAGCAAAAAAACGAAGAGAACGTTTCACTTTGAAGGTAAGAGTTAACGTAAGCGATCGATGCGAAAGAAAACATTTTCGCTCCGTTCTTTTTGTTCGATCTTCGCCCAAAATTATCCGTTGCAAATTTTTTTCTCTTCCCTCGCATGATTGACAGTGGTGGCAGTACGAGCGAAAAAGAACAACTCATCGTTTTCCTCACCAACTTAATTAAAGCGTAGCTTTGATGGTGAATTATGAATTAAAAACCGGCCGCCAGAAAGAGATTGAAGCAGAAACATTATTATTATGAAAACATTTCAGTCGACGATCGTAACGTCGGTATCGTTTATTATTCGGCAACAACAACAACAAAAAAATTAATTAAACGTACGTATTGCCGCGAAAACATAAATAAAATGGAAAGCAACCGAAGCAAAGTAAATTAATAAAGGAAGAGAAAGAATCCACTCGTCGACTGTTTGTTTGTTCCTCCTGCTGCTCAATGTCGCTCCTTACGGCGGGCAGACGCGAACCATTTGGATAAATGGCCCCGGGAATGGTTACTACTATCTTAAACAGGCGGAAGCAACCTTGGGGATCCGTGTCAGCTATTCTGGACAATTTTCTAAGAGTAAATGAAGTTATACGTACGAAATACCAGGCACATGGTTTATGTTGTTAAATTAGAAAGCATAATACGTGAAAGATAATTTCTCATTGGACAGAGGAACGAACTCTACGAATACGGGGGTAATTTAGAAAGAAATCTACCTCGGCGTGAAACAAAGAAAAGCGACGACAGTATTTTTCGCTGAAAAACAGCAGAAAGTTCACAAAGACAACGTTTGCTGACGATTTCTGTCGTTACTTGCGATTTTAAACAAACAGGCATTTGTCGAAGAAACGAGCGATATAAAAACAAAAAAAAAACGCGTAAGGTTCATATTATTTGCCATTTGATTCGATTTAAAAAACGTGTCGTGAAAACGAAAAAAGTTTAAGCCGTATGATATAGCATTAAATCTGACTAGGCCATGAAACAATAGACAAACGACAATATTTTAAAGCGGTCAAGTAGTTGTGACATATGCATATTCGCAAAGACAAAGTTTGGTGTCGATTTCTACAGTTTTTGATCAATTTACGAGCAGCTTTTCTATAAAATTAAATGAAGCTCAAAATTTGATGTTGCACCGACATTAACTTTCGCTTTTTTTAGAGATAAGTCGTTTAACCTAAAAGGTCGAATAATGACAGCTAATCCCTTTTTATTTAAAAATCCGAAAAAATATCTTATTATTAGATGAAAATCTATTTGCAAACTTTTTTTTCATGAGGACATAGTTGAATAAACGCGGGGAAAAGTGTAGACGTTGTTGCAGATATTTTTCTGAATAACCCTCGTATATTACCATTTGCTGTTGGTGCACAATAATTCCGTTGAAATTGATGTTGATAATGCTTTTATTATTCATCCCGTTCTCCTGCATTAATTGCGTTTTGTTTCAATTACATCCACTAAATAATAATTTCTAAATTATGTTCGAAATAATGTCCAATTTGTAACTATCAAAATTTCAATTCGTTTAAATAAATTGCAATTTCGCAGCCATAAATTCGCGGGGCCGCAGTTTTAATTCTTATTTAGTACGAGTAATGGCGCACAGAAATTGCATATTAAAATGTAATTGATTACGCGAAAAAGGAAAAACACGAATTGCGCGTATCAATTGATTCGATTACCGATGATAAATAAGGGCCGAGCAATTCGCGTTAGAATTTATACGAACTGGCAATTGTTTCAAGGTTTGCTTTTCATTTCACTCTTGAAAGTTTTGTTAACTTATTAAAACTACTAAGGTAAATTTTGTCAGTTTAATAATAATAAAAGCGTTTCGTGTATAGAATACTTTAACCTAATGAAATTATTATTATAATTTTCAATGTACGGAACCGGAAATTGGACAATAAGCGAAACAATTTGACTTAATTACGCAAGTATTAACCTATTGTCCTTTTCGCCGGTTTACAAGTGTATTCATTTGTAAATTGTGTGTGTGTGTGTATTTAAATAATGTAATAATTCTTAATATTGCCAATCTTCATTTATTTTAATAGTAAAGTAGTGCCAGAACTGTTTTGCATTAAACGCGATAAGGGGAGAATTTGCATGTTTTCCACGAATCCGACATACACATGAAACACACACACAGAGAATGAAATACAGCGGACATTTGCATGAAAACTACGTACCATTACAGTTTTACACTAAAACGTATACACATACCACTATTCCCGGAAAGAAAATGGGGAAAAAAGGGAACAACAAAAGATTCGGGGGAGGAGAGAAAAATGGAGTGTGCCATCAAGTGATAGAACCGAATCTATTATAAAGTCTTCGTTTAACCATCGAAAGCAAGCGCTAATATCAAAGTGGAAAATCAGCAGAAAAAAATAATGAAAAAAAAAAAACGAAGAGATTTAATTACTGCAAAATTTTTAATATTCCCTCATCTCCCATTTATTATTACAAGTTATTTGTTTTTTTTTTAGCTTGAGTAAAAATATGAATGTAAAAGTAGCAATTTATATGCAAATCGACTATCAATATTTGGAAATTCGGCGAGGGGAAGAGAAGACGCAAAAAAGCAAGCAACGCCAAACAACTGACTGTCTGGCTGGTGATCATCTGACGATGACGATGATGATGATGCGTCTCTTTTCCTATACGGATAAAAGGCGAAAAAAGTAACGAGGAAGAGGACCAAATTAAAAAAAAAATCGATCTAAAGTGATGTTTACGTTTGCTACGTCCTCAACTAGCCGACTTAATAATTTAATGATGTTGACTTTATTTGGGGCAAAGGGAAGAAAAAACGAGATTAATAAACCAAGAAGTTTCCTACTGAAAATTTCAATTAAGATATGGACTATTAATTATAATTGGATTTCCATATTTGCCAATTTTCCTACTTACACTGGCTTTCTTTTCACAACGGTTTGTTAGAAAAGATTTTCATGACGAACAACATGAGAGGAAGAAGGAAATTGATTTATTTCCTTCACGTTTTTTTTTTGCGTTTGAAAATTATAACAGCAACTTTGTTGAACGATATAAAGCAAAAGCAGAAATTAATTTATTATGGATCACACGTTTTTAATAAGAGCAAAACAAGTCCCAAATAAAATAAAAATTGTAAAAAAAATGGTGGATGCGCCGGGCACACGACCCAAATTGCTGCGATAAATTACAGATATTTCGCCGCATTATTTGGGGAAATTTCTGCGGTCACAACTGATATACGAGGTTGCATGACTTGACTGTTCGTAAACCGAAATTCAGTACGTAAAACGAGACCCTTTATGGGCTTCGAAATATTGTTTGGCCGTAGATTAAAATGTAAAACAATCCATTAATTTAAAACAATGTTTGAATAATATTAAAAAAAAACTCAATTCAAAGAATTCAAAGGGACATTATTTGGAGTTTACTGCTTCGTAAACAAACAAAAAATAATGCAGACGGTAAAACTCCGCCCTCGAAAATTTTGGTCGTAAGTCGAACACACGTTGAATGGAAGAACTTACCGTCTCTGTACCAACGAACTTGCGGATCCGGTGAACCGCCGACGCTCGAACAGGTCAATTCTTGCCGCTTGCCCTCCGTCGTCGTGACTTGGGTGCCGGGCGCGACCTCCGGCGGTTGCGGCACCGTGAGCACGGTGAGCGTGTACTTTTGCGAATGCAGATTCGTGCCGGATCCGGACGCCTTCACTTTGCACTCGAACTTGCCGTTGTCGCGTTCGTAGCTCGCATTGGAGATGAGCAGATCGTAGACGCCGCGTTCCGGATGCGAATTTAGCCTGTAATCGTAAGAAAATGGTGATCTGTTAGTTAGTTGGTCATTTTGCGGTTTTTTTTTTTGCAATATTAATGACAGCGTAAACGTAAATTAAACAAGTTGTCGTTCGTGTTGATGGGTGGGATTTATTGCAGTTGGATGTTTGTGCAAGGATCGGCTCGTGATTTACGCGAACCGGAAGAAATAAATTTGCTATCGATTAGTAAATATTTGCCAGTTTGCGATAACGTTGAAAATATAGACAATATTTTAAAGTCGATTTTTAAGTCGAAGCGCAAAAAATAAAATAACGTTCGATGACACGAGCGAAACGGGGAATTCTATAGTAGAGGCAAACGTGGACGTGCAAATTGCAAATTTGTTGCAACCGTCGATATTTTTGACAGAATTTAAATCGCCAATTTCGACTTACGTCATCCGCTCGGTAGTTAATTATCTTTTGATTTTGTCTGCGAATAAAATCGCTATTAAACAAATTAACCATAGTTTGAAAACAAGTGTTCAATTTACGTCGTTTACGATCTACGACGGTCTCTAATCTGTCGTAATTGTGCAAGTTAAAAGCCATTCATTGACGGTACAGAATCACTTTGTAATTGCAAGAGAACTTTTGGCAACCTGCGTGCAAATTCAAGTTAATTAAACGGTAATGTGGACAAACAAGTTTGCCTCTACTATATATTAATAACAATTGCTCCGGTTATGATTAATCTTAGAGGTGAACCTTATGGAAATTAATGCGATACAGAGCGTTGCCTGTTACGATTAACTAGTTTTCGTCCCCATTCTAATGCGATTAAGTTTAATTCGCGTACCCTCGGTGAAATTAATTAATTAATTTAACCGAAAACTGTCCAACATTCAAACCGCAGCGAATTTTTCCGTTACCGTTTCGACAACCTTTGCTCATCCTTTTATTTATTTTTTGTAAATTTTTAATATCGTCTAACAGGGTAGGCGCTTGATAGAATTAACGTCGCAGTTTATTATTGCACAAAAGGGTTAATTCCGCGGTCGAATCAAATGACCTCCGTAGGTCAATCGGACAAAACCGAACCTATAAACCTAGCATTCTCCCTTTCCGTCGCCCTCAAATATACACGCACCCCATTGTCAACTGCGAAGAATACGGGGCGCAGAACGAGCGAGATAAACGGGGCTTTATGGCGGCGTGTTGCCAGCGCGCGTTAACCCGCCCCAAACAGATCCCCGTTCACAGTTGTCACGCTTATCGTGATACTCGATAACGTTCGCCCAAAGAAAATCCCATACGAATCCCAGGCCGTAACTGTTGAATATCATTCGAAATATACACAGCGGCACAAAAAATATTGAACCACTTTGAAGAAGTAGAGCCAGATGTTTGGAATTGTGTGAGTTTAGGTAGCTCAATGTGGAAAATAATCGATTAGATTTTCAAGGAAATCGAACAATATTTATTAATAAACAAAATTTATAATGCCCAACATTTACGCGAACTGTTATAGGTATAACTCTTCTGGACAAGCTGGGAATCTGATCGTCGATTGCCTCTTGAGGTATCATGTTCCAACGCTATCTGAAGCTGTTCCCTTAGTTGTTCCAAACTGGAGCATTAAACAATCGACGTAAACTTTGTCCTAACACTTTCCAAACATGTTCACTGAGGTTTAAGTGCGAAGATCTTGGCGGCCAAGGCAAACAATTGATATCACATTGACCTAGGAGCTCTAAAGTTTTATTGGCAGTGTGACGAAATCGAACAATATTTCTTAATAGACAAAATTTATAATGCCCAACATTTATGCGAACTTTTATATATTCAGCAACTCTTCTGGGCAAGCTAGGAATCTGATCGTCGATTGCCTCTTGAGGTATCATGTTCCAACGCTATCTGAAGCTGTTCCCTTAGTTGTTCCAAACTGGAGCATTAAACAATCGACGTAAACTTTGTCCTAACACTTTCCAAACATGTTCACTGAGGTTTAAGTGCGAAGATCTTGGCGGCCAAGGCAAACAATTGATATCACATTGACCTAGGAGCTCTAAAGTTTTATTGGCAGTGTGACGAAATCGAACAATATTTCTTAATAGACAAAATTTATAATGCCCAACATTTATGCGAACTTTTATATATTCAGCAACTCTTCTGGGCAAGCTAGGAATCAGATCGTCGATTGCCTCTTGAGGTATCATGTTCCAACGCTATCTGAAGCTGTTCCCTTAGTTGTTCCAAACTGGAGCATTAAACAATCGACGTAAACTTTGTCCTAACATTTTCCAAACACGTTCACTGAGGTTTAAGTGCGAAGATCTTGGCGGCCAAGGCAAACAATTGATATCACATTGACCTAGGAGCTCTAAAGTTTTATTGGCAGTGTGACGAAATCGAACAATATTTCTTAATAGACAAAATTTATAATGCCCAACATTTATGCGAACTTTTATATATTCAGCAACTCTTCTGGGCAAGCTAGGAATCAGATCGTCGATTGCCTCTTGAGGTATCATGTTCCAACGCTATCTGAAGCTGTTCCCTTAGTTGTTCCAAACTGGAGCATTAAACAATCGACGTAAACTTTGTCCTAACACTTTCCAAACATGTTCACTGAGGTTTAAGTGCGAAGATCTTGGCGGCCAAGGCAAACAATTGATATCACATTGACCTAGGAGCTCTAAAGTTTTATTGGCAGTGTGACGAAATCGAACAATATTTCTTAATAGACAAAATTTATAATGCCCAACATTTATGCGAACTTTTATATATTCAGCAACTCTTCTGGGCAAGCTAGGAATCAGATCGTCGATTGCCTCTTGAGGTATCATGTTCCAACGCTATCTGAAGCTGTTCCCTTAGTTGTTCCAAACTGGAGCATTAAACAATCGACGTAAACTTTGTCCTAACATTTTCCAAACACGTTCACTGAGGTTTAAGTGCGAAGATCTTGGCGGCCAAGGCAAACAATTGATATCACATTGACCTAGGAGCTCTAAAGTTTTATTGGCAGTGTGACGAAATCGAACAATATTTCTTAATAGACAAAATTTATAATGCCCAACATTTATGCGAACTTTTATATATTCAGCAACTCTTCTGGGCAAGCTAGGAATCAGATCGTCGATTGCCTCTTGAGGTATCATGTTCCAACGCTATCTGAAGCTGTTCCCTTAGTTGTTCCAAACTGGAGCATTAAACAATCGACGTAAACTTTGTCCTAACACTTTCCAAACATGTTCACTGAGGTTTAAGTGCGAAGATCTTGGCGGCCAAGGCAAACAATGGATATCACATTGACCTAGGAGCTCTAAAGTTTTATTGGCAGTGTGACGAAATCGAACAATATTTCTTAATAGACAAAATTTATAATGCCCAACATTTATGCGAACTTTTATATATTCAGCAACTCTTCTGGGCAAGCTAGGAATCTGATCGTCGATTGCCTCTTGAGGTATCATGTTCCAACGCTATCTGAAGCTGTTCCCTTAGTTGTTCCAAACTGGAGCATTAAACAATCGACGTAAACTTTGTCCTAACACTTTCCAAACATGTTCACTGAGGTTTAAGTGCGAAGATCTTGGCGGCCAAGGCAAACAATTGATATCACATTGACCTAGGAGCTCTAAAGTTTTATTGGCAGTGTGACGAAATCGAACAATATTTCTTAATAGACAAAATTTATAATGCCCAACATTTATGCGAACTTTTATATATTCAGCAACTCTTCTGGGCAAGCTAGGAATCTGATCGTCGATTGCCTCTTGAGGTATCATGTTCCAACGCTATCTGAAGCTGTTCCCTTAGTTGTTCCAAACTGGAGCATTAAACAATCGACGTAAACTTTGTCCTAACACTTTCCAAACATGTTCACTGAGGTTTAAGTGCGAAGATCTTGGCGGCCAAGGCAAACAATTGATATCACATTGACCTAGGAGCTCTAAAGTTTTATTGGCAGTGTGACGAAATCGAACAATATTTCTTAATAGACAAAATTTATAATGCCCAACATTTATGCGAACTTTTATATATTCAGCAACTCTTCTGGGCAAGCTAGGAATCTGATCGTCGATTGCCTCTTGAGGTATCATGTTCCAACGCTATCTGAAGCTGTTCCCTTAGTTGTTCCAAACTGGAGCATTAAACAATCGACGTAAACTTTGTCCTAACACTTTCCAAACATGTTCACTGAGGTTTAAGTGCGAAGATCTTGGCGGCCAAGGCAAACAATTGATATCACATTGACCTAGGAGCTCTAAAGTTTTATTGGCAGTGTGACGAAATCGAACAATATTTCTTAATAGACAAAATTTATAATGCCCAACATTTATGCGAACTTTTATATATTCAGCAACTCTTCTGGGCAAGCTAGGAATCTGATCGTCGATTGCCTCTTGAGGTATCATGTTCCAACGCTATCTGAAGCTGTTCCCTTAGTTGTTCCAAACTGGAGCATTAAACAATCGACGTAAACTTTGTCCTAACATTTTCCAAACATGTTCACTGAGGTTTAAGTGCGAAGATCTTGGCGGCCAAGGGAAACAATTGATATCACATTGACCTAGGAGCTCTAAAGTTTTATTGGCAGTGTGACGAAATCGAACAATATTTCTTAATAGACAAAATTTATAATGCCCAACATTTATGCGAACTTTTATATATTCAGCAACTCTTCTGGACAAGCTAGAAATCTGATCGTCGATTGCCTCTTGAGGTATCATGTTCCAACGCTATCTGAAGCTGTTCCCTTAGTTGTTCCAAACTGGAGCATTAAACAATCGACGTAAACTTTGTCCTAACATTTTCCAAACATGTTCACTGAGGTTTAAGTGCGAAGATCTTGGCGGCCAAGGGAAACAATTGATATCACATTGACCTAGGAGCTCTAAAGTTTTATTGGCAGTGTGACGAAATCGAACAATATTTCTTAATAGACAAAATTTATAATGCCCAACATTTATGCGAACTTTTATATATTCAGCAACTCTTCTGGGCAAGCTAGGAATCAGATCGTCGATTGCCTCTTGAGGTATCATGTTCCAACGCTATCTGAAGCTGTTCCCTTAGTTGTTCCAAACTGGAGCATTAAACAATCGACGTAAACTTTGTCCTAACATTTTCCAAACACGTTCACTGAGGTTTAAGTGCGAAGATCTTGGCGGCCAAGGGAAACAATTGATATCACATTGACCTAGGAGCTCTAAAGTTTTATTGGCAGTGTGACGAAATCGAACAATATTTCTTAATAGACAAAATTTATAATGCCCAACATTTATGCGAACTTTTATATATTCAGCAACTCTTCTGGGCAAGCTAGGAATCAGATCGTCGATTGCCTCTTGAGGTATCATGTTCCAACGCTATCTGAAGTTGTTCCCTTAGTTGTTCCAAACTGGAGCATTAAACAATCGACGTAAACTTTGTCCTAACATTTTCCAAACACGTTCACTGAGGTTTAAGTGCGAAGATCTTGGCGGCCAAGGGAAACAATTGATATCACATTGACCTAGGAGCTCTAAAGTTTTATTGGCAGTGTGACGAAATCGAACAATATTTCTTAATAGACAAAATTTATAATGCCCAACATTTATGCGAACTTTTATATATTCAGCAACTCTTCTGGGCAAGCTAGGAATCAGATCGTCGATTGCCTCTTGAGGTATCATGTTCCAACGCTATCTGAAGCTGTTCCCTTAGTTGTTCCAAACTGGAGCATTAAACAATCGACGTAAACTTTGTCCTAACATTTTCCAAACACGTTCACTGAGGTTTAAGTGCGAAGATCTTGGCGGCCAAGGGAAACAATTGATATCACATTGACCTAGGAGCTCTAAAGTTTTATTGGCAGTGTGACGAAATCGAACAATATTTCTTAATAGACAAAATTTATAATGCCCAACATTTATGCGAACTTTTATATATTCAGCAACTCTTCTGGGCAAGCTAGGAATCAGATCGTCGATTGCCTCTTGAGGTATCATGTTCCAACGCTATCTGAAGCTGTTCCCTTAGTTGTTCCAAACTGGAGCATTAAACAATCGACGTAAACTTTGTCCTAACATTTTCCAAACACGTTCACTGAGGTTTAAGTGCGAAGATCTTGGCGGCCAAGGGAAACAATTGATATCACATTGACCTAGGAGCTCTAAAGTTTTATTGGCAGTGTGACGAAATCGAACAATATTTCTTAATAGACAAAATTTATAATGCCCAACATTTATGCGAACTTTTATATATTCAGCAACTCTTCTGGACAAGCTAGAAATCTGATCGTCGATTGCCTCTTGAGGTATCATGTTCCAACGCTATCTGAAGCTGTTCCCTTAGTTGTTCCAAACTGGAGCATTAAACAATCGACGTAAATTTTGTCCTAACATTTTCCAAACATGTTCACTGAGGTCTAAGTGCGAAGATCTTGGCGGCCAAGGGAAACAATTGATATCACATTGACCTAGGAGCTCTAAAGTTTTATTGGCAGTGTGACGAAATTGAACAATATTTCTTAATAGACAAAATTTATAATGCCCAACATTTATGCGAACTTTTATATATTCAGCAACTCTTCTGGGTAAGCTAGGAATCTGATCGTCGATTGCCTCTTGAGGTATCATGTTCCAAAGCTATCTGAAGCTGTTCCCTTAGTTGTTCCAAACTGGAGCATTAAACAATCGACGTAAACTTTGTCCTAACACTTTCCAAACATGTTCAATAAGGTTTAAGTCTGGAGATCTTGGCGGCCAAGGCAAACAATTGATATCACATTGACCTAGGAGCTCAAAAAGTTTTGCTGACAGTGTGAGTTCGCACATTTTCTTGTCGAAAAATTGTTCTTGGATCAATCTGAAGCTTCCAAACGTTCAAAGGGCGTAAGTTGGCGACAATTTTGACCCCTTCGTTCTTGCGGAATTATTTATGACAGCGAGAATGGCATAAGTTCAAACAAAGTACAAACAAATGCCAATATTTGTAAAGAGAAAGGCAAGATTTAAAACGTTTAAGAAAGTATAACTTTTTTTCTGAAATGAGAAATATTTTTCAAACTTTAATCGTTTGTTTCTCTCAAGGCATCAATTGTTTTCACTGAACTTCAAACTTCTAGTTCCTTCTGGGTGGTTCATTTTTTTTTTTCTTTTGACGCAATTTATATTATTCTTCCATATATTTCGATTCAATTAAAACGATTTCCAATAATAATAATCTACAATTGAATCGAATAGCGCCAATTGCTTGGAAGTGTTGCATTTTATTTTTAAATAAAGTTAATGCAATTGCATTCGAATTGGAAACTAGTTTGCAATTATTTGGTTGAATTTTTTGAATGTTTATTAGCAAGAGTGATGATAACAGGTTACGCTGACAATTTCCCGTTCGAGTGTATTAAACGGAATTGAAAAACTTTCGCGCTGATTTAAATATTAGTTTTCGCGGAGCTTATCTCCGGAACTTAATGCCAAAATTACCAGTAACGTGCATTAAGTTTAATTAAAAAGAGTGCGCGAGGAAGACGAAAATAATAATTATTCTTGGGCAAAAAAACGATACGATAAAACGAGACGTTACTTCATAATTCAAACGCAAAATGGGCGGCTCTAATTATGGGAGAGCTTCGGCAATGCGAGATAATTATTCGCAAATGCGGGTCGGGCCCCGATTAACATTAATCCGGTCGGATTCATCCTGACCGATCCAATTAATAATCGCAATTAAATCAGTTACGAATTTTTTCTTAATTTTCTTAATGTACGAGGGGCAGTTGGCTAGAACAAAAGACGACCGCTATCAGATTGTTCTGTCGTTTGTAAATTATTCTCTCGCGAAATTTAATGTTTAACGATGGCTGAAAAAAAAAGTCAAATGAAATTTGCAACGCTTGCAAAAGTTCGAAAAATTGACAACTTTACTCGAGCTACGTCATCTAACCTATAGCCCCGAATAAAATTCCTTTTGTGGAAATGTTATCGTGCGCTTATAAACTCTCGGAGAGCGAAACTCGCACGTGTAGTAAACGCAACAGAGTTGAGGTTATGTTAAACGCATTTCGTAGCTAGATTTTTAAAATTACCCCCCGTATAACGCTCACACTCTACGAGTAAATTAACATTTATGTGCACCGGTTTATGTTTCGTTTGGAAACACGAATTCTTTCGCTATCTTTTCACAATTATCCTTCCTCTTCGCCCTTGGCTCCTTTCGCAAAATAATTTCCCACTCGCAATACACGTTTATACACATTAATCGCATTAAGCTTCTCTTTCATTTAAATGGTTTTCATTTCGTTTATCAATAAATTATTATTATAAAGGATTAATACCCGTTTTAAAACGAATGGCAAAGGGAAAAGTTGAAACGAATGGAAAAAGATGAAAAACCGACGTAGAAATTGAAAATTATTCCTGTTAAATATTACAAAAGAAGGGGCGAATTTACGGGCCCCGTTGACTGCGAAAATGGGATTAAGGAAGGTAAGGATACAATTCGTTTTTTGTTGTCTCTCTGGGTTGCTTTTTATTATTTAAAACCATTAAAAATTGGCGATTTTCGCCCTCGTTTACCATCATTTTTATTTATAGACAGGTAAGTGAGATGTTTTATTTCGGCGACATTATCACCATCGCGCTCGTCATTGTCATTAGAATTAGACAACGTGTCTCTGTGTGCGTAAGAAGGGATGAAATAAATTGTTTTATTAGACGTGAAGTGGGGCGCATTGTTTCGTTAATGGTTAATTAAAGTTTTAGTACGTGTAAGAGGGCGGAAAAATAATGGTAATAATAATGATAAAAGAGCTACAAGAATGATGATGATAATAAACGGAAGTGGATTAGAGCGATGGAACGGAAGGGGCGCCGGGAAAGAAAGAAAGATGGATCCACTTCCGCGCGGAATCGGGGAAATAGCGTTTGTTAACGTTTAAAGACGCAAAAAGACGGCTGCCAAGTGGAACAAGCTGCAAACGTTTTGAATTTTAAATGCGCCGGATTAGATATTAATAATTCGACTGTTATTACTAGCGAATGGATTTCCAAAAAAAAACAAAAACAAAAAACCGACCGAAATAATTTTACCTCCCTTTCTTTGTCTTTTCGTTCGCCTATTTAATAATTTTGCCGATCTTTCTTTGCAATTATTACGCAGGAATAAATTCTAGTTTGCAGACCGAGAAGAAGCCTTCGTTTTAAGTTTTTCGAGTTCGTAAATCGAAATATTGCACGTAAATCGACTTTTTCGTTTGAAAATATGTAAATTGCTCACCAAGTATTTCGACCTCATCCAAATGGAAACTGATTTTCTTTTGCAATTATTTGCCATCGTTCAGATAAACAAACTCAACAATTTTATCGTTCACATCGGACGAGCTTTGATCGAAACCTTTTGCAAATTATTACTGACGCGATTAATTCGCAACGTTTCGTTCGTTCGTCCGTTATTAGCAATAAGTTTAATTGAAGTTTCGGCCAAAAGCCATTTCGTATACGTTCGCTCGCAATAACAAAATCCTATTGCTACTGCCATTATTATTATTATTGTTGTTCGTCCTAGTATCGTTATATTGCCAATTTGCACTGTACAAATGTTGTTATCATCGTCGTTGCACGGAGGAAGTACGCGCACGTAACCGTCATAAATTCATCTATTTAACCGCTCGGTAATTAACAGCGGTCGATGACAAAACATGTACAGCGATGCGAAATTGCACGGAAGCGAATTTCTTTCAAAGGTGCGCGCAATTTGTCAACGCGAAATCGCCAATAAACAAAACACTCGGTAAGTTTCAAACGGAGTAAACTTTGTTAATTGTGTGAAAACGTTGATTGATATCATAAGAAACTTGCATTTTTCACAACTTGTAACTGTCGTCTTTATGAAGAATTGCAACACTTTAATAAATAATGGATACCAAAACAAAGTCGTAAAGGCGAAAAACACGCGCAAGCATTTATTGTATTCATTTGCAACAGTGCAATAGGTAAAAGTTGATTAGTCGTACGTGTGTCTTAGCAGCGTCAACTCCGCGCCCTTTATTTATTATTAAACAATTAACATGTAGTGACGCTGCTATCTGAGACCTACGTTCAATAAATAAACTTTATTGCATGGCACTCTTGCGCAGGATTCATTTAGACGAGCTGTATAATTCGTCATTAAATACGTATAGGGCGACTAGAAAACTATAAATTTTTCGCTTTTCATTCCAAACAATCAACGTCATCAACGACGAAACTTCAATTAATTCGTAGAGTAAATTAATTTACACGGAAACTGTCCGCTGGCAAATTTTTCGCAAAACAAAAAAGGAATCGCGTTATAACTTTTTAATCCTTTGTTTCGTCCTCTATTATTTCGGTGCCACTTTTATACCCTCTTCCCTCGTAATAATAATAATAATCTGTCCACATTGTGTCCCCATGTAGGTATACAAACTGCCCCGCCGTTAAATACTACAAATTACACCTCTAATTGCTCTTTTATGCCCGCGTTAAAACGCTCTAAAACTGTCACACACACACATGAAAGTTTCGCTTGCGTAGGTACGAATCCCACATACACACACACACATACGTATTGAGAAAATGGCGAGGCCCTGTTAAATTTACAATTTTTTTCGCTTCTACGAATGTTTGAACGTTTGCATTTAAATAAGTAATTATGGCGATGAGCACAAAAAAGTATTACTTTTATAGGGTCACTATCCGGCCCTTCGAATGTAAAATAATAAAATGACTATTAAAACGTACACACGTATTCAACGCTGTTTAAGTAAGTTAATGCGGTTCTGCTGTCGGTCAAAGTGGGTAGGGTTCCAATATACAGGGTGTCCCAGTAGTGACTTTGTAGATAAAAGAGTCTAGGATAGTGCTACAACGTAAAAATGGTATAATTTTTTATTGGATTTTTAGATTCCTCGTCCAATTCTAAGAGGAGTTTATTGAAACAATCACGTCTAATCACATGTTTCCGAGTTATTTCAGCATTTTCCCGAAAAATGTCATTTGGAACGTCGTGGAAAATCGCATGTGTCTCCAGAAATGTTTAAGATAGAGAGTTGAATTTTCTTTAATTATTTTAAGCAAGAAATAACGAAGACTGCGGTCTACTCATATTTAATTGATAGTATTACTGACTGTAATTTGTGGCACGTTAAACTTTGACATTTTCAAATGTGCATAAATGTTTCTTTTTTATGGGAACTCTACATTTTTATTATATATATTTATAAATTATTACATTAGAAAGAATGAGACATTTGAAGAAAACAAATAAATCATTAATTTTTTGTTTTACATTTAATATTATTATTATTTTCATGAAACAAGGGTTCCATTAAAAAAAAAGTTGTGCACATTTGAAAATGTGAAAGTGTAACGGGCCACAAATCAAAGCCAGTTCCACTTGTAATTAACTTTAAGCAGTGGAAGCTCTGCACCATTTCTTGCGTAAACGAACTAAAAAAATTTCAACTTTCTATCTTAAACAGTTCGGCAGATATTTGCGATGTTTCACCATCTTCAAAATGAATTTTTTCGTAAAATCACTGAAATGACTCTGCATCTTAGACATGTGATTGTTTCAATAAACCCCCTTTTAGAATTCGACGAGGAATCCAAAAATACAATAAAATATACTATTCCACCTAAAATAAGGGAGCAAGTATTAGATTTCGGTACATCCGAAAGTGCGCCATGTAGGAAAATATTCTTCCGTTGTAGTCCTTCCCGAGAGAAAACTTTTTTATCTGAAAAACGTGCCTCTAAGTCAGCCATTTGGCCGTAATCCTCCACACTATTGGGACACCCTGTATATACGAATTAATATAATAATAATGAAGTTAATGGCCTATTTTCATTAAATTAATATTTTCAACGGCCCATTATTATATGTATTACAACGGTTACACAAATTGCACATTATTACAAAAGACACGTGAAAAATATTCGTTCATTTAGAACAATTTACAACAGGATTGGCTTGATAAAAATGAATAATGAATCCTGTGAAACATTAAATGATCCTGGAAAGTCAATTTTTTCTTACTGTTCATAATTAATTCAATTTTCTTGTGCAATTAATTTGCTATTATTAATTATTTACATTGATTGAATGTTAATTAAATGAAAAAAGTATTTGGAAAAAAAATCGAAAAAAAAAATTATTCTGTCAGAAGTGGGATTCGAACCCACGCCCTCAGAGAGGACCAGAACGCTCAACTCCTATATAGGAAACCCGTTCAACAGCGGGCAAGGTTTAACCTTGAGTCTGGCGCCTTAGACCGCTCGGCCATCCTGACATATACTACAACGTACTCTAAATGTCGTTGGTATACGTGCCGAATATTAATTCAAATTGAATATTACGAGGGTAGTTTTAATAGAAATCTATTTGGCTACGATTTTTTAACGCTTTTTTGGCAAACAAAACAAAATTCATTGAAAAAATGAGCGAAAAAAGCTGCAAAGTTAATTTCATTTAAAAAATATGAAAGAATGCCTTATTTGATCAAATAATGAGTTAATATATGCAGTTGATAATTATTTTTCAGTTTTCAAAATGTTATTTTGACGAAAAAACTTTAACAAAAATGTGTGCCTACGAAGACGTGCTGAAAAATAAAATATCAATTGAAGCTACGTGGATTTATTTCCCTGCCCTCGTATTAAATTAATATCAACAACTTCTGATTTGCGTAATAAACTTTCTGCTGCAGTTAACGGATAGCGGATTCTTCCTCTTTGCACAGTTGACGATTTTATTGGCAATTATTGTTCTTGACCCTCCACTTCTTGCCGCCATTCACGGACCGGTAGCAATCGTCGTAATAATTCTCAGGCGTCTCTTGTTTCCTGTTTCGATTAACAACATGCAGAAGAAAAAGTTTCCCATTCTGTCATCATCATCATCTCTACATCCAAAACAATTTGATGCACGCACTCTTCGCTCGAATGTGTTTTATTCCAAGATCCAGCCCATTGTCTTACGTTGATCATTATAATCATCGTCATTACGTGACGTTCATCATTAACAGCGAGAAGTTGTTATTGTCGCAGTCACATTAATACATTTTTCTTTGCCCCCGGCCCCCCCTTCAATCTCTATAATATATCTTCTCTCGGTTTCCTCCGCTCGTATGTGTACGTCTTCCGGTTGGAATTATCGTATGTTTCTCACGTTCTCCACCATTCATCAGAGCACAATATGAGACGTGAGCCATTGGACAAAAGTATTTTCCTTCGACCTCTTCTCGCCGCATACTTTTTCTCTTATTATTTCACTTCATCTTCTTTTGCCGCAAGAAAAAAAAAAAAAGGAAAAGGGACGAAGAAAAAAGGAAAAGGGACGAAGTAAAAGGAATCGTGGCTTTTGCTGCTGCTACCTACTACTCTACTAAAGCAAATAATACCCGTAGATGATGATGATGATGATGGTTGGATAGTAAGTGGCTTGCCCTGGCGACGGGGCGGTCAGCGTTCATCTCATAATAACTTTCGTGCTTTTGTTTTTCGATTTCTTCAATCCTAACCTCTACTATTAAAGCAATCATCGTTCGCTACTTCCTTTTTGTTTTGCTCTGTTCAGTTTCTACTCGAAAATAACAGCGGTAATCTTCTTCTATTGGCAAAGGAAATCCGAAATGCCAGTTTAATTGCAGTTGGTAATTGCAACATAACGTTTTTTTCTCCCGCTTTTTGCTCGCTCATTGCAATCACTAAGTTTCGTCGTAACAATTGGTAAACGCGCGCCGCCATTGCGATTAGGTTGTCAAACGGAATTTTAAGGTTAACCTAATTTCGCCAGTCAACTACTAATCACACGAATTCTTATCGTTATGATTTGAATAAACGGTTTACGAGCGGTTAAAAGGCTAATCGAATCAATTAAAACCAGCTTTCGGCTAGATAAGGGAGATAAATACAAATCGGATTTTAACGTAATTTTTTATTTCGCTTCTTCACGAAAAATAAACTCTAACGCCATAAACAGCTTTAGTCAACTTTGCACTTTAAAAGTCCACAACTCTATCGCACTTTGCAACTTTGCACAAACGTACGCCTGCTGCGATTGCCCCATCGCCGCGAGGGCCCTTTCAATTTATTAATCCGTCGAAAAGTTTCCGTTATTGTGTCGTGGATGAAATTTTATTTACAAAATCGCTTAAACTGATTTCGATGTGTATGAAAGGAATCCGAAATTAATTAATAATGGACGTTGAAAATGTGAAACAATTAAGTTTTGCGGACGATTATCAGCGCCATCTAGCACATCGCTCTCGACATTGTATTTTCGGGCTCGAATTCTCTCTTCAGTTTTCTAGGAACGTTCGCCAAGTTTTTTTTCTCTTTCTTCGTCTTCTCTACTTGCTTTTGTTCATCTGCCTTCTCCTAAACCAGTTCTGTTAATCCCTCTAGGAAACAAATGCTATTATTTTTTTGCAATACATGTAGGACGTCCCTAAATAAATCGTTTGCGCAAGATTAGTTATCTCTTATCCATTATACCGTTTTAGTTTTCTTACGTTGTTGTCATGTTCTTCTTCATATACAATGCGATTGTTTGCTCCTTTTTTTTAATTCACCAAAAAAGTTGTACCAAAAATGTGGGCGAAAGCGTGAGAGATGGGGAAAATTTGCAAAAAAACTGACTCACTTGTAATTGCTCTCCAATGGCACATCGCCGATGGCAACGTTGTCGTGCATCTGCTTAACGTTTTTCGTCCAGTAATACGTGATCGTTTCCCTGGAATTTTGCGGTGCGAATCGGCATTCCAGCGTGACGTCTTCGCCCTCCCGCGTGTCCTTGATGTCCTCCGACATTGCGAAATCCGGATAAGCGAAGCACACTGCAAACAGAAACAGAAAAAAAAACATAATGAACGAGACGAAATTTCTAACTTCGGCGAAAGAGTTTGTTTCGTTTGACGCTATTTTTTGCCGTTTCTTCATTCTCTCGTGCCGAATTGATAAAAGAGGAAACGATTGCTTTAATGCCGGCCGGGCGAAAGCCATTTTCCGCGAACCGTTTCCCCCGGATTACTATCGGCACTAGCGCCGTTTTTCCTCTTCTTTGAACCATCTAATGTTTTCTAGATTAAAACTACAGTAAAACAGCAAAAAAGAAAAGGATAAAGGATCCATTACTAACATCGCGTTTTAATGTTTCGTTTTTGTTCGGTGGAAATCTGCAACATTTCCAGAACATAATACCAACAGAACGAAAGAAAAAATTGCAATTCACGAAACGATCAACGTGATTGACAAAAAAAAATGTTCGCCAAACACCGAAAAGAGAACCGTGATCTATTTCTGGCGATTTTCCCTGCGGAAAAACTAAAGCGATTTTAATTTGACGTTCTTCCTCCCCCGGTGAAAAATGGGTTTCGTCACTTGGAACAGCGATACGGGATCGCAAACAGAATCGGAAACATAACAAAAAAATAAAAACGCAAAACAAAATGCGAATTAAATAGGAGAAATAGTGGAACGAATAATCAAAGAATTGCGAAACCTTTTGCAAAAATTTTATTTAACAGATTCGCTTGCAGCTTGTAAGTTGAAATGTTTGCAGATAAATTTTTGAATTGTAGGTTTCGCCTCGACTGATATGATTTGAATGGAATGAATTTATTTTTGGAATTCGTAAATGTTAACAGTAAATTGCACACGAATCACTGCATACAATAGACAATTTTTAAATGGTAATTCTAAAGTTCACGGTCGTGCTACTTGCATTAGGGGACGAAAAAAAAACCTTAAAATCAAATTTCCTTTAGGAGCTCCTTATGGTTTCCGAACAATAATTTTTTCCTATCTCAAGTTAAGCCGAGTGGATTAAAGCAACTTGATGGCAGGTGGTGATGATTTAAACGAGCATTTGCAAAATCTACGGAAAGCTCCACAATAACAAACTCCAGGTATTTGGAATTTAATACGTGCCCGTTGTTGAAATCGTATAAAAATTGGCATACAAAAGTAAGGGGAATAAACGCAAAAATTGTTTTTTTTTGTTATTTGGTTTTAGTACTTGACAATAACAGCGGTGAAAATGAAAAAAAAAAACCGTATGCACATTACAAGCGATTGTTGTTACTAATCAGAAACATGTAACCGCACACGGACATACGTGTGTGTGTGTGTATCGAATTTTGCACTCATCCATCCACCGCTGTTTTCAACTTTTTTTGCCGCAAAAGTGTAAACAAAAAACTAACCCACCCGCGAACCGACCGAACGTTTTGTACTATCAACGCAAAAAAAAAGGCAACGGCAGACATTGTAATAATAAACGAGGGAAACGTCATTTTCCATCGTGCAAAACAAAAAATAATAATCGATTATGTTTCGACGATTTTTCATGCACCAATTCCGTATTTGCTACCTATGATTTATGGCGGCCAATTTTTCAGGTAAACTTTCATATTATTGTTCAGAATAATTCGCCATCGAACGAGGCCTTTAAGCGTTTTTCCCGTGCTTTTCCGCCCTTCAACTTGCCTATTCAATAGTTTCGACAATAAGCAGAAATTCCTCGAACCGCACAATGGACGAAATTGGATATTTTCGTTTTCTAAACGGAGACTTTGTCCGCGTTCAGGTGCAACATTTCCACGAAGGATCGTTGGAGCTTTTGTAATTTATTTACCTGGACGATCTATCGGAAGAATGGATTGGGGGGCCCCGTTAAAGAATCCAAAATTCTTCGCTATTTACGATTATAATGTCCGAATGGAAGAACGGAAAAATTTTAACATTAACGATTGTTTATGAATGAAGAAAGTGGAATTTATTGCCGACTACTAGTTTGCAAAAAAATTTCCACGCGCGCGCAAAAAAAGACGTAATAATATGGATACAAAAGAAGTGCGTGTTACTTCATTATTATCGCTCGTTCTCCTTTCCCGCTCAATCTCATTATCCTCGACCGAAAACTTTCCTAATGTGCCATTATGAGAGACGGGAAAAAAATAATAAAGGTCGAGTTTCTTCTCGAGACGTACAAAAAGAAAAAACGAAAAGCGGTTAATAAGGTTATATCCGAAGTAATTACATGCATCTTTATTAAAGAAATGCCTTTTAATTTAACAACACTCGACGCTCTTCCTTTCGCCCGGTGCCTTTGCTTTTGTATCTTCGTCTCGCTTTTTTTCCCGTCAGTTTTTTTTCTAAGTGTACGCGATAAAACTTGATGAAAATCTCGTGTTCACTCGTTTCTTTTCCGTCCTTTTTCCACTCCCGGATCCTTGCGAGGCGTAACTCGAGAAGATACAAAGTGGGACGAAGAATAAATGAAAATGACGGGGAAAAAGTGAGAGAGAAACTAAATTTTTACACACTTAAATACGTTTACAGAAACTTATACAGAAGAATAAGACGGTGACATATCGATTGCGGAACGGTGCAAAACTGTGGCACATTCTGAGCGTTTAGCGAAAAAGGAAAAAATAGAAATAAAAATGAGGGATGGGGAGTTGCGTTGCCGTCGAGTCGTTAACCATTAATTCTTTCATCCCCGTCGTCTCTATCAGCTCCTTCGAATTCGTTCTTCTTCGTGATTTTCATCCCCCACATATTTCTTCGCTGTTAAGAGACAACGGGAGCAAAATAAAAATCCAGCACCTTTTATATCGATATCGCCTCTTTCTCGTTTCTTTTTCATCATCGTCATCATCTTAAACGCTACAGCAAAATAAATGTTCAACTAGTAAATATCGCCATCTTCTAGAAACCATTCAGCGATACGATATTAGCAATAAATCATTGGAGATTTCTATCCCCGATCCGTACACTTCATTTCCTATAGCAATTTGATGTATGGGAGGAACGAAATATCTTTGTAGGTTAAGTGTTGCGTATAGGGTTTTCAGGTTAGATTTTCTAGGCTAGAGTTTTTATAGGTTAGATTGCATTATCAGGGAAGAACTGCAAAACCAAAACAAAACGTCGCCGTTTATTGCGTATTTATATTACTTGTCAGAGAAATGTAATAAATCGGGGGTTCAGAAGCAACAAAGCAATTTTTCCTCCTTATTTTTGTATAAGACATCCAATCTGTAATTTTTACACAAATTTTAAAGACGAAATAAACAGAAGAAGCCGATAAAAATTAATAATTTTCTCGTTTTCGTAGTTTCCTTTTGTCATCCAACGCCATCGATACACGTTAACCTAGCGATAATAAAACTTGTTACTTCTTGGCGTCAATTTTCAAATGCCCGGTATAAATTCGTCGGGTAACCTGTCCGGTTCGTCTCTTGGGTAAAGTTACACGCAACTTTTGGCGGAGAAGACGCTGTTTAAACGACAATAAAAAGGAATGAATGGGTTTAACCTCCAAACTGCTAATAGGAACGGGAATGAAAGAGAAAGAAATACGCATGAGGCAAAGGACACGGAAATGAGAAGTGGAAGTTTTGCGTCGTATTAATCATACGGAAGAAAAATAAAAGCTGACGGAAGGAATTTCGTCCGTAAAAAATGATCGTTGCAAAACAAAGGAATACATGATCCTCGACGGTGCTTTTTTGCTGTTTTATTAATGAACCTTCGCGATATTCGCATTTTTTTTGCTGCTATACGAGAGAATTGTTAAAAATTTCGAGCAGGCCGTGCAAAAATTTAAAGAAGACGAATTTCCTATCCGGATATCTAAATCGTTTTCTTCTTCCTTCTTTTTTTTTTTTGTTCTTCCACTTTCAATCTCTTCAATTTTGTTTTCTTTATTCCTGCACCAACGCAAAGTTTCCCTTTATATCATGGCGCAGTAACGCAAGAAAAGGAAATAGAGACAGGACAACATAAAAGAAATAAGAATCTGCAAGAAATATACAGAGAGGAGGAAGAAGCAAATGGAAATTTCGTTTTGCTGCCATATCAATAATCTATGTACGTGTGTGTGTGTGACTGCTATATGGCGAATGGATTTTTCCATGCATTCACATAAAATATGGTAAATTTTATCGAATAACTGGAACGAGAAAGAGAAAGTGGTAGATGGATGTTGGGGTAAAGCAATATCTGCCATGAGAAATTGTAAGTATAGGCACGAGAAAAGATGCGATACAGTCGAAAATTGTCGTCTTCCTTCTTCCCTTCATTATTCTGCCGTGATTTTCGCTTTATCGTCGACGAATATGTCATTGCCAAGAGGAGAAATATGGAATCGAATGAAATAAACGTGGGATGAATATGGGAATCGTACGGTATATAAGCAACTCCCGAATCCTATTACGACTTGGAATAAAGCAAAACTGTCGACGTGATAATAATTTCGCGGCAACCATTCATCCATCCATCCATCCGGCAGAAGGTTGTTGTTCCAGTTGCGAGAAGAGCCACTGCGAGTCTTAAAATTTTTTATCACGGCTTTACGGTCCACAATGGAATATAAATAGTGCGGCCCCTCATTTCCTACGCATTTACTTTATATTGCGCCATAAAAATTATACGACGACTTAATAACCTTTCCGCAGAAGGCAAGTAAATCATTTTACGTCGAAAACAAAAGCAGCAACTTGGAGAGAGCGGAGAACAAAATGGAATTGCAACGTGTAAAGTAGCTAAACGTTGATGGATTCCATTTGCATCACAGTACATCCACCATACGAGCACGATTTTTGAACACGCCCTGTATAAGTTTCTTTCTACAATTCTACCAATTGATCGTTATTTAAAGTTAAAAATAGTTATCTAAGTGTCGGTGCTGCCAAAAGTGTATTTGGGAAGCGTTGCCAACTTATACGACAAAATGACATTGTACCGTGTCTCACTAACTGAGCGTGATTTTCTCCCATAAGTTGGCAACGCTTGCCGAAATTCAAATTAGTTGTCGGCGGCTAAACTAATTTGAAAATCGGTGCTACCAACGTAACGTTCGCCAAAAAAAGTCCCCATCGTTTCCCTCACTCACGGTACGTACTGGCGATTAATTCGTTTCGCGCGTACCACTTTATCAACTTTAAACAATGGTGCCAACGGAACAATAATGGAAAAATTAATGGGCGAATCCATATATTCGGATCAATCTTTCAACAATAAAGAATGGCAAACAATTTACACGTTCGCCGGCAGAACAAAGGAGGAAAAAAGTGTACCGAAAGAGATCGAACAAAAAAAAAACAACAAAAACGAACAAACAAAAAAGTACACGTGCACCCATACACGTAGAGTAACGAAGGATTAATTTTAAATTCAAACAACAATCTCTGGAGGATTCCGAACATCTCTTCGATATATATATATAAATATCCCATTTATTCGTTCGCCCTCTCGCCCCCTTTCGCATTCTCCCAGTTTACCCTCTTGCGATTCCCACTATGTACGTTGTTTTATTATATTGCATGATAACAGAGTGGGTTAGGAATGGCGCACACACAAACGCCCGCCGTGTGTGAGAGAGCAAAATACGAATCGCCCCCATTTTCTTTTTTGGCGCGGATAAATTTTAAATTGAACGTACCATCGAGAATTTAATAAAATTACACCGTCGTTCTAATTGAATCGAACGGTATCGCGATAAAGATCTTATTCTCGTTTTTAATCTCTGTTTCTACGTACAGGGAGATCAAATAATTCGGGATTATTATGGACGAGTGTTCGTTTAATTGCACGACAATTAAAGTAATTCGAACATTGTCTGTTCGATAATTGGAATACGAATGGGAAAATCGGCTTTTAGACATTTTTTAATTTGCATAGAAGCCACAGAGAAAGGTCAGGAGAAAATTAGGGGATTTTCTGTTAATCGCACCCCCTAATTTGAACGTAATTCCCATTTCTCTGCATAAAAAAACTTATATTAACAAGTGTTACCACTTTTATCTTCTTGTTAATGCTGGTAGTCACACTCAAACGGGTTCGTTATGTATTTTAATATTAAAAAATTATTATTAATCCTGGGCTGTTAATTTTTTAATCATGGGGCAGGTAAAAACAGGCTTTTTTAAAGGGTCGATTATTACATGTCATCAGCTTCCTTTTTCGAATGTCGACAGTTAAGCCCGGCAGCCACTGAATGTGGAATATTTAATATCAGCTTTAAAGGGTGGCGGGGGATTATTACAATAGCAAAGAATTAACTGTACAAATGGTAAAAGCAAAAGCATATAAAAATATGATTATAAATAAAACGTGGGGGTTGGTGTTATTGGCAATGCGATAAAATTCTGTTAAAAATACTAAAATCAAATCGATTTTCTTCCTAATTAAATTAAAATTAAATTATTATTTATAAAATTTAATTAAATTTACGAGGGGGCATTGATAAATTACTTAGTCTACCATATAAAACGCCACCATATTTCAATACAAAATTTTATTTATTCGTCTATAACCTCCTTCAAAACTTAGACATTTGGCATAACGTTCACAAAGTAATTCTAAGCCACTGCAAAAAAGCTTCGCTTTGGTCTGCAAACCATTGCTCCAGGGCCAGATATTGCTTCGTCATTTGTCGAAAATCTTTCAACTTTCAAATGTTTTTTTAGTTTTGGGAACAAATAATCGTCTGACGGTGCCGAACCCGGGGATTAGGGCGGGTGGTCAACCAATTGAAAAGCAATTTCATGATTTTTTTGGTCAGTGCAATCAACGATTTCTGATTGTCTTCCAAAAAAAGTACAACAACCAAATTTACGAGAAACGTTCTAAGTAGTTATCCGATATCCCCTCGTAAAGGAATAATTTTCATTTTACGCATTCATTTTGCGTGCAAATTATGTTAAAATTTATTTGTAATAATTTAGGCAAATTACAAAATAGCTTTTTTTTGTTCATTGCCCTTGTATTAATTCAACTTATTTCTCATACCGGGAAACGGTAATAATCGTAAACTTAAAGAACTTCTGTCGTTTTATGGTAAATTATGGATGGTGGGTTGTTTCGTGAAACATTTAAATATGAAAAGACATGGAGGAGACGCATAGGAGAAACGCCATTTTCTAAAGAGTAGGGATGAAACGAAAAAAATAATGGATCTGAGGGCTTTTAATGTTCTTGAGGGCACGTAAATATTTTACGGATATAAGCACAAAAAGCATAAATTTTGAGACGCACACACACATATTCATATATACGTTCTTTACGTTCATTTTTTTATAGGTCACATATACGTCGCCATTTTCGTTCCCCTTTCATTTTACAACTTTCCTCTTTAACATATTATCGTTATTATTACGATTATTACAACTTATTAGAGTCGTTCTCGCTGTTTCAAGTCAAATGCACCTTGAAAAGTACCAATTTTTAACAACCTTCGCCTTTCTTATTCCACTTTATTTACAGCGAAAATAAACGAGAGAAACTTTTCTTCTTTCGTTTTTCGGTTGTTGTTGCTGTTTGTAATCTGGTACATTGTGGCGTTTGCGGTTGGTTGTAGTAAAGAAAAAGTAAAACAAAGTTACTTTAGCCTTTTTTTTTCCTTTCGGTTGTTGTTATTCAGGTTGTTCAAGGACCTCGCATAACCTCATTGGTTCACCGGTAATTCTGGTAGCGTTCAATTCTCGCTGTCACTTAATAAATGGCACACGTATAAACGACGAGCGAGAGGCGATGATGGCGAAAATAAAATTCAAAGAATTGAAGTGGTCGAGGCATTTTAAAGGGTCACGTTTGATAGTTGGCAGGAATTAAAGAATAATAAGTGCTACCACCACAAACAAACAAACAAAAATTCAGCTTTATTTGCTCGTCCAATAGAATGATTGTCGCAGGAAGAATACGAAAATTCGAGAAAAAAAATGAAGAGAAAAAAAAAACGAATGACTTACAGATATCTGTTTAACAACGTTTTACGAATCTCTCTTTCACACGGGGAGAATAAACAACTAATTGCTATTCGTGCACGGTTGCGGCCAATTTCCATTCAACAGGACGCGTCGCAGCCGGACGAAAAGAAATGCGCGATTTATCGGAGGATGGGGCGAAGAATTAACGGCCGTCGTCCATGTTAATGCTTCGAAATCTGCCGTAGAAAGAATGGAAATGCGAGAGCGTTCAATTATATCGAATTTCAATGTCCACGCAGGGAAAATGATAATAAATCAATTCTCGCAGCGTGCAATAATAGCAATATCGCAGCGGAATATATCGCGAACTCTATTACTACTACTACTACTATTGGCCGTTGCCATTATTATTGCATCGGAATCTACGTGCGCATTTTATATCCCATTATTAGATTTATTGTTGTTACACGTTGTAGTTGTTAAACTAAATTCGCGAAATGATTATAAACGACCGCCGAAACACGTTGTTCCGCTCCGTCGGTATTTTATTGATATATTATAACCTCAAACGGCAGCAGTCGTAATCCTACGTGGATAACGACACAATTATTATTATACGGGGGGACGGCGACGAACACGCGCGCAAAGCACTCGTTCCACGCAAATTAAAATTAATTGCCGTCGAAATGCTGCTTTACGCGCGAACAAGCGTCCGGGACGAATGCAACAACAAAGCCGATGATCATCGCGATGATGATGATGATGACCGCTAACAGGCCGAATAGCAAGCATTCGTACCGGGAGAATAAACCGCACGATCTGGCTACTTTATTTGCGTCAAATCGGCGAATAATTTGCATAATCGCACGTAACATTTTGCGTAATCTACACGTAACAGACTCACTTTCGATTGTTGTTGGTTCGCGCGCGGCAAGAATGAAAAAATAAAAATGGAATTTCATTAACAAAGGAATAATAATAATAATTGAAAGAAAGAATTGTCACGGTTCGTTGTCACGTTATGAAATTGCAATTTCTTTCCAGTAATGATACGAAATGAATTAAAAACAAAAGTAATGGAATTCTTTCCGCGTTGCCGCTTAATATTCTGTTTGCACACGACTTATGCTTAATTATTCATTAAAAAATTCTTCTGCCTGTTCGTCGTGTTCGCCATTCCTATTCAACGGCAATAATTAGATGCAAACAATATTTTATTCTTTTCGCAATTTTTAATTATAAAAATAATCCAACAAGACGAAAATGTTTCTATTGAATGGAGTCAACTACCACATTCAAGAATTGCACATTCGTTCGTATGTAAAAATTCATGCGAATTGAATTTTTCCAATTCATTTCTTAATTAAATTTTAATTAATTAAATAACGAGGGTAGTTTGATATATGACTTGTTTCGTATAGTCATCGTAGGGAATAAGAAAAGATTTCGATGTACTCATAAAATTTCATACTTTTAAATGACAAATTTAATTCTGCAAGCAATTCTGGCAATACTAAGTTGCTTAAAAGTTCATTCCAAATTAAGCGTTTCGAGTGATAAACAAAGTGGACTAAATTGGAATTCGAAATGTGATTCAATTCTACGTCTTTGGATGGGAAAAGAGCGAAGGAAATCCATAAACGAATTCTGTCCACATTGGGTGGACTCATGTTCTTCCTTTGAAACCGCTTAGCTTTGGGCGAACGAGCTTTAAACCGGCACAAGACGCATTCGAAATGCATCACGTCCATTTTTCATAAAGAATTGCACACGAAAAAGCCTTGCGAAAGATGGCCCCATTATTCAAATGCAAAAGCGAGATTTCACCCATGATAACCCATGGATTTCAGCAGTAACAAGCAGCAAATAATGCTACAGCAGAAGATTAAGCCACCGAATTAGCTCCATCGCAGTAAGAAACAGCTCACGAAACTCCAAATTACTCGTCGAAAGAGATTTGCTCAAAGTGATGGGCGATAGAGGGCGCAATTGAGTGTTAAAAAGCTCTTAAGAAATCCACTTCTGCAAAAGAATCAGAAAGCTTGAGGGACACTGGCACAAGTGCTTTGGGCTTCGAAAGGACCAGGTTGGAAAATTAGTCGTTAAAACCAAAGTTGTCGTATATCATTTAACATATGTCAAAACAAGTTAATTATCAAAGCACCCTCGTAGTTTAAACGAATAATTAAATATTAATCTATTACATATTAATAGTCATTGATTTCGGCTGCCAAACCAATTATTTCCCAATGCGATGCCGGTTATTTTCAATTCGCGCATGCAACCTTTTTGCATTTGATCCATTTTGCAAAATGCGAGAAAGCAAGGAAACAATGGATAATAATCGAATAATAAAATCTAAATACATGTATCCATATCCACTCTCTCTCTCACACACACACACACTTGCACCATATACAGAGCGGATGAAATTACAGTGCAATAATGATTGTGATAATTGTAATAGTGGTGGTGATATTAATGATAATAATTGCACTTTGATGTTAAAAGCAAAAATGTCTCAATGCATTCATCCATTAATTCATTATGAATGAAATAAATACGTTTTCAACATTATCATCATCATCGTCATGCATTTGTCGTATAAATGGTAACTTTTTTCACGTCCCAGTTATACGTGGGCCACCCTGAAATTTGCCAGATACTCTGACTTTGCCAGATAGACTGACGACTACATAATTTTTCCACGTTTAAAGTTGACACAATCAAAGAGACTCTTCGCCTTTTTCGAATCCATTCGGTTTAAAAATCGTTTTAGAAACGTACCGAGCGTTTAGGTTAAACCGAATGATTCATTCTAGTTAAGTAAGTTGTATACGGGAAGTTAAAAATCGCGATTTTCTGCGTCCTGTATCAAATTTTATTCCCTTCAGTATCTCGTGCGTCCCCACTACGCCTTCTGCAGCTCCGTCACTCGTCAATTCGCGAATAAGAACGTCGTAGATGACAGTAGAGGGATGAAAGTATTGGTACCGTAGCTATGGAATGTAGTTTTTCTTTAGACAGGCTCGATTTTTTATAGAATCATTACAAATTGAGGAAATCAATTGCTTTTAATCGCTATAGCAGCGAAATTGCAAAATTTCAAAATAGACCTTGTACCTACAAAACACAATTGAAGGTTGTGGAATTAAAATCAATGGCACAATCGGCATAATGAGCGTCGAACAATAATAATAATAACCTACCGTAATACGTTTACGATAAACCGCACGATCGCGTTTAATAAATTCTTATGCGAATCGATCGATCGATCGATCGGTGGCCTTAAACAAGCCGTACGAAGAAGTCACGAGAAATGATTACGCAAAAATAAGCGGCTGCCGTAGTTTGAACGAGATCAATCAATGAATCGTTTTCGAAGCGAACATTTTTTAACGGTTAAGACGAAATCTTTCACGTTCATTAAGCAACTTTTAAACGCTAGCTTCAATCGGACGCATTATAAAAGTGATTACGATAATAATAATTTCCGGCAAGGGAAGCGCTCGAGCGATTCCAATACATTTTCTTTCGCGACTTTGAATTTTTATTATTTTTTTTTTGTTGCTCTATCGTTATTATTCATTTTACGTTCGATGGAAATTGAGGGCGGGAAACGAAGATGGGAAAATAATGACGAGCTCCCGTTTATTTTCCAATATACGTACATTTAGAATAAATAGAGACGGAGGGACGTTCCACCTTCGCCCTTATTACTACTACTACCACTTTTTTCCCTTCTGACATAATAATAAACCTACGCTCTTTTGAAGTTCGAGATAAAGATTATAAGTTCTATGAATATAACATGAAACGGCGAAATGAAATGCGAGAAGAAACTAAATGTGGGCGGCGTACAAGAGTAAGGGACTTAAAAAGAATTAAACAAGTAAAAGTTTGTTGTTCGGTTGTTGAGTTTTATAATAAAAATAAAATTTATTCGCTCTCTGTCCTCCGACCTTTCTGCCATTTTCCACGTCCCTTTGTTCACTTTTCGAAAGTGAATTATCTAAACATAAATTTAATACAAGTTTCCCATAGAAAATTTAATGTGTGTGTGCAAAACACGCAATAAGAATGATAATTTCCTTTAGTTTCCACAATGAAATTCGCCGTACTGTGTGTAATTTGTAGTAAAATTGTCTGGTAGGTTGGCATGCCTGGTCAAATTCAAATTTACTTACGCGGCGTTTTCAAATAAAATGACAGTAAAGCAACCAGATTGAATTTAAAAACAATTGAAATATCAATGCTCAAAGTAAAATTTGGAAAGCATTGCCAGTGCCACTAACTAATTGTGTCTTTTTCTCATAAGTTGGCAATAATATATATGTTGGCATACTTTTGAAATTCAAATTTACATGCGCGGGGTTTTCAAATAAAATGACAGTAAAGCAATCGGATTCGATTCGAAAACACTTTGAACATCAGTGTTACCAAAATATGTAAAGCGCTGTCAACTTATATGATAATACAAAATACGTAATTTTCGTATTCTATTATCAATTATGCAGCTGTAACTGTTTAAAATTGTAATAACGAGAACCTACTTTTTGATCTCCCAGTGTCAGTAAACTTTGGAAAATGATTGAGATTATAGTTTGTAAATTTCTGCGTAATTTGACATTTATATAAATACCAAAGTATGCACAATTGCTTACAATTCCAACTGCAAGTTGGAAAATTGTAGCGTGAAACTCAATAATTTTCAATTGCACTGCAAACTTCAGGCGGGAATTTTGCCTTTTAGGATTTGTAGGGCGTAAAACCAAAAATCAATTTATAAAAATTCGGTTCCTTCTGCGTTATTTGATGGAATTCATCGACGAATCCGTAATTAACATTTGTAATTTGTGAGTTATACATTGAGATTCGTTTAATTTCTCGCTCGAATACGGTCCTGTCTTAGGCGAAAAGGATCGGTTAACGACAATCATAATAATAATAATAGTAAACCGGTTTTTCGAAAAAAAAAAACGAAAAATAAAAGAAAACAAGAAGAAACGGGGAGAAGAAGAAGAAGGAAAACGGGGAGAGAAAAAAGTTAGAAAACTTGTTGTAAAGTAAGCAAGTAAAACGTAATGTTGCCGGTTCTTTCGAGGTCAAACTAACACCTGCCAACGGTCGATCCGACGTGGTTTTATTTGGTTTTCTTTTTACCTTGTTTTCTTTTTTCTTTTCGGTTTCTTTAACGGAATGGAACCACACCGACCAACTTACTGACACTAAACTCTCTTCTTCTTTCATAATAATGCAGGGGGAAAGTCGTATTTTGTTTTTTATTTTTTCGGTTTACAGAAGATGAGCGTTTTTGCGTCTTCGAAAATCTCTCTTTCCAAATGGGAAATAGTATAAGGCACGAAATGGAACGACGAATTAATCAATTGTCACGTTATTAACGGTCGTAGATAAAGAATTGGTAGATGATGTTGACGATGATGGCAACGTCGCATATCCTCTATACGTCTATTTAAGTAGGTAGTTAAAAGAGATGCAGAGAGTGAGAGAGAAAGAGGTTTGTACTTAAGTAAATAGGAATATGAACAAGGTGCTGCTGCTGCTGCTGGTGCCGCGTCGTGGATACACGAGGCAACGCAAAGAGTTCGAAGTCTTGCTGGCCTAGGTCAAAGACATGGCAGATACCCGTTTTCATTCGATTTCTTTTTCTTCCACCTCTTGTTGCTGTTGTTGTTGTTGTTGTTGCTTCTTATTCTTATTTTATCCACGACCATTACCTTCTACCTCATATTATTATTTATTTATTGTTCTTTCTCCTATTCCTTCTTTTTTATTTGAAAAAAGGCACGTAATCGCAGTTTGGCTTCCCACTTTTACGCCATCGACTATTGTTAAGTGTAAGCACACATCATTGTCCGATTTTCTTTTTTTTTTTGTAGTCGTCGTTTTATTCACTTCTCGTTTTCCTACAAGATGAAATCTTGGTAAACCGTAAGTCACAAAAAAAAAGAATAACATAATCGCTAGTTAAACAATAAGAGGGAATTTATTTATGTATACATAATAGAGTGAGGATAATAATAGCAATAATAAAAATCTTGGCTGAGGTATAGAAGAACGAACCAACGAACGCTTGATTAGTTGATTATTCTTTTATGCTTGAATTTTTTGTCTTCTTGCGATTGCATGCAAAGGGCATTGTTGTTTAAAAGAACCATTGTTGCCCGTTAAATTACCACGACAATCTCTATTATACGAGCGTATAACTAAATTGACTCTACGTGTTTCATTATCAGCGCATAAATAAACTACAGTCTAAGAAAATTGACGTTAGCCAAAAAGGGACCAGCGCAAGAGAAAAGAAAAGGATCGGAGTGATTCAACCGAGATCGTGGAAGACGGAGCTTTCATGCTAATAAGCGTAAGAGGAAATTCGGCGAATTCGAAGATTTTTGCGAAATTAAAGGTTGAACGATCAAATATAATGGGAACGAGGGTTTCCTCAATGCAAATTCCCCTCGCAAACTTAATTGTTAACGTATCCGTATATTTAAGTTGATTTAACGTCTGGGTTGTGATTAACATCGCTATAAAGCGATTCGAGAAACGATGGAATTTCGGCTGCGGACGTTTGGACGTCTTCGCCGACCCCAATCCGTATTTTGCAAGGATTTACCTGAATAATGGACGTAAAGCTCTCTTTTTCGCGTCACACATGCTTTTGCTATTATTTATAAATTGGAAACGTTTGTCGCGCTCTGTGACCGAACTTTTTATCGCCAGGTCATTTTAATTTACCTGCAAAGTTGCAGTCATTCTTTGCAATTTTCTTCTAACGCACACATTTCCCTTTGTTTTCCCCTGTTGTGTGTTCTTGCATTTCGCATATCGAGTTTCCTCCTGGTTATTATTATAAATTATCCAACTGTAAAGAAACGGTTTACATTTCCACGTCAAAAGGAGTCGATTTTTTATAATACAATTTTACGTTTATTAATGGTAACAAGCGCGTATATAAGCAATGATCATTTATAACTTCAGAATAATACGAGGGCAATTCAGAAAGCGTCCTCATAAATATAGTCTTCGTAAATTCGGGCACACTTTTTCCAACACAGTTGGCAAATAATAATGCAGATAACCTCTTAACCCTAAGATTTTGCTTTCACAGTGTTTAGTAAAAAGATGTTAGAAATCGAGGTTAGATGTCGTAGCGTAGATTTTGAATTTTACGCGTCTTCGTGGACCTAGCAAATCATTTCGCTTATTTTCCTTGCAGCAAATAAAAACTTGCTAAGTCGTAATAAACAAATGTCGTAACTATCTGACATCAGGAGGTTGTCATCGTTCTTCTATCGTTTCGTAAACTTCTTCCTGAATTACCCCCGTATCAATTAACGCCACGAATATATTACCTCGTTTAATCTCTCTCTCCCTTTTCGTTTCTCACAGTTGGTTTCCACGTCCTTATGCTACTCATCGGCCTGTAATAATTATGTGCGCGTATAACGAACGCATAAAAGGTAGGAACGTTAAAATTGTCATGTTAAATAATTAATTGGAGGCAAAAGAACTAAACGTCTAATTATTCAAAAAATTACAAAAATAAAAACCCAATTCTAAACACGTTAATTAAATGTTAGATTCATCTCGCTCTGTTTGCATCGCTGTCGCTCACTCTGCGTATTCTTCGGGCGTCTCTTTTTTCTCTGTTAAATTAAATCAACACTCTAACGGTATTTAAATGACGAAATGCTCAGGTTATTCCATAACGATAATTGGATTATACACAATCATCTCTCTTTCTCTATTTTTTTTTCTCCCTCTTTCTCGCTCTCTATCTTTGCCCATTTCGATTATGACGATGCACTTTTATTACCGTCTTTACGTAAAGACGTTTAAGTATAAAAATTTAAATATTCCTATCAAAAAAAGGGGGCGAGCAAGAGCGAGGTTATAGTTAGATGGAGTGGAAATAAAAATACATAAAATATCATTTGCTTTTTTTCTGCTCGCACTGTAAAGCGAAAAAATTTACTTACGCCGTGAAAGAGATGAGGAATAGAATGAGCGCGGAGAGAGAGGAGAGACGGGTTTATGTGAATCTTTAAAGAGTTAAATGAGGTTATAAATTCTCTCTGCGAACGGTAAATTTTTATTTAAAAGTGATAAAATAAGATAAAGGGAATCGTTACGAGATTAAAAAGAAAGGCGCGAAAGAAATGGCGAGGGAAATAACTTCGAATTTCATTAATTCTAAATACAGGGTGTCCTTACGTCAGTATTTTTTTACGGTTTCTTGTTGCGAGTTGCGTTCTTAGCTCTTTGTCGATACTGTCCCCTTGTATATCAATTTGTTGCTCGCACCATACCTTTTGGAATATAATTATTAGAATCGTATGATTCATAACAATCGTATCAAACGAAATTGATGATTAATCTTAGTTGCTCGTTTGTTTGCTTTTTTGGCCGTTTCACGAGAATTTCCTGAGGTTAATTAGTTGCGGTTTCTTCATCGGCGTCGTCCGCATCATTAAGAAAAAATGTGGTGAAATTATATTTCTGACCGAATGGGAAAGAGCAAAGTTTCCGAAAATGAACGTCTAATACCGCAGAGAGAAAGAGCAATAACACGAAGAAAAAAGTATCCGTTAATTTATTAAACCCCTTCAACGTGAAATTAGTTATTTTCCATGCGAGTGATTATTTCGCTGCTTATTATCATTATTTTTTGCCTGTCCCCTTTTATATTTATATCATTCGGTTAATACAACGTTCGTTGTTGTTGGTAAAATGAAACTCAACATAAAAATCCTCGATTGGGTGAATTATTAATAATTTCTGAGTGGGCCAAAAGTGCGTCGGTAAATTTTCTTTTTTCGGCAATTAAAAGTTTCGAACGTCGTTTTGCTTAGGACGCAACCGAAAATTTCTTCTCGAATTAACGTCAATTTACCCAATATTTAATTCGGAAAAAAAGGGGAAAGAAATGTTCGCTGGGCCGAATTGTTGCCAACATATAACAGTTCGCCAAATTGGAGTCGTTTTTTTTTTCCCGTCTTCTTCTTCGCCGACTAATTTTCTTTATTTTCTGCATTCTTTCAACGTCCAAAAGACGAAAACATTCAACTTTATCGCCCACTTAAACCTTTCCACCTTCTCCTTTTATTATCATCTACATACGTGCAGTTTAGTTTCCGCATTTTCCCTTCGTTCCTTTTTCCCCGCGTTTTCCCCGAATCTTGTTACTTATTTAGTTTTACCTTTCTCCCTACGTTTTTTTCCCTCTCGTTCCCTGCTCTTTTATTCTTACTTGTGGCAAGAGTTTATTTGATAGAGTAAGACGTTTGTGATTCTTTTGAGGATATCTCTCGGCATTTTGTTCTTCTTCAACTTGTGTTCTCTTCGAAAAAAAAAAAAGAAAAAAAAAAGAAAACAAACTGTTCGTGGAATCCTCTGGGTATGGAAATACAACATTGTACGTACACGTGTGTGTTTGTTTTCCTTTTCCTGGCCACTTGAGCCATATTTTCCCTCAAATAAATTTATCACTTCAGTTTTATAAAACAAGGTGCGAGCGAGAAACAATGCATGCATGTCTGCGTACTTCGGAAGAGATCACGAACGAAATAACCGTACAAAAATAAGTCCCAATGGGCGTATTAATAATAGATATGGTTTATTTTTTGCGGCCCCTTTTATCTTCTCCCTCCCTCTGTTCTTGCTGTTGTTTTGCCGTTTAACCGTACGCGAACGAAGCGTCGCATTTGATGGCATTAAATCAAATTAAACAAGAAAAGAATAAAAATTATCGGACGTCGAAAGACGAATTTATTGGCGTGTCACCTTTTTGGCAAATTGAAAAATTTAATTCTTTTCCTTTGCCCCATTTATTTTTCTTTTCCGCTTCCCCCTTTTACTTCATCTCACTTTTTGCGACCGTCATCTCGTTTTCTTTTCTCTCCTTTTTTTCTATGTCAGTGGTAATCGAAGAAATAAAACTGCAAGAGATCATTATAAATCAAACGGTAACGTCGCATTTCTTGCAAAAAAAAAAAACGGAGGGTTGGGGGGGCGGCGTATTCGGTATCTTTTTTTGCTTGTTCTCTTGTTAGAAGCCAATTTTTCTTGCGAATGTGTGGAGTTAATTAAAATCTAAATGGCAATTCTTACAGCAAATCCATACACCACAGTATAATTTTTTTTGTTTTTCGCAATTAACAACAAAACTTTTTACTTTTGTGATTATTATTTGGAATTTGTTGCATGCTTAAGTTGTATTAATAATTTTTTTCTTCTCATTAATTTTGTTATTCTTTTCATCGAAACTTAAATCATAGATCATATCTGGAGGTATTACAAATTGAAGTCTTTGCCAAAATTCAAAATTTAAGTCTTTAGGATCAACGGTTTCAAGAAGACGGTGTTTCGCCACATTAAGCACGAGTCGTTAGGGATTTTCTGAATGGAAGTTTTCCTAGAAGATGAATGAGCAGATCACTCGATTTAGCTCCAAATCTCAATCTTTTGGGGGGAAATTCTAAAATTTAAAATAGAGCAACTTGATGATATGCTTAATAAAAAAAACAAGCGGTATATTAATATTTGGTTTTTGTTCTAATTAAAAGAAATTAACTCTCTGTCTCGATGGTCTGCGTGGAAAACGTTTCGTAGATCTTTTGCAAGAGATAAATAACGCCTACGGGGGGAATCATTTTTTTCCTTTAGTGCCTCCGCGGATTACCCACGCGTAAAACGTTTGAATCCACTTAAATCTCATATTTCTTTATTTCAAATCTACGAGGGAGAACCAAACGACTGTCTTACGAACATTGTTTAGAGTAACAAGAAGCATCGCAGCAATTAAACACCTCTCATATAAAAAAATACGACGTCTTTCTTTCTTTGCCAATTGTTGCAATAAATTCTGCTTAAACAGTTTCATTTGAGTTTGCCTCGTACATATTGCCGTTCGGATTTGTAGCAGGATACGAGGCAAACAATATTCAACATTAAAGGAAAATTGACTGGGAAATGGGGGGAAAAAATTTGGATAATTCTTTTTTATTTCGATTCCATTTTCTCCTTTTGTTATTTGTTTAATGAAAGAGACGTTTTAGCGTTTTCGCTTGTATAATTTTTTGCTTCAACTTCGAAAGAAACAATTCGCAATTATGATGATGACGATGATAAATTGCATTCGGATGGAAAACTCTTTTTAAACGGCGTTTTTGCGAGCCAGCGCGCGAATGCAGTCTCTTCCTGTTAGATGTTATTTCTCTTTTTTTTTTGCACAATTTCCTTCATCATCTCCACAACAATGGATTTTAAAATGCGATACGGGGCTTATCGCATTTTATTCTGCGATCGAGCGTAATTAATAATAATATATGCGAATTCGGAAAATATCGGTGATTGAGTGGCATCATTAAAATTTCGATTGCAATTTATTGCTGTCACGTCTGCTTGCGAGAGAGTATTGGCCCAGTTAAACTATTCGCACAAACTTTATTTCGTAAAAGGTCGATTTAAACAAATCTACTGCCAGTTTGCAAAAAAAAAAAGGTTTTTTCTTCTTCAAAAAACCGTTTTCCTTTTCTCGAAAGAAACTTAAAACATTTCACGTGTTTCCACCGATTCAATGAACGAAAATTGATTATGTGCATCATTAATCTAAAGCGATGGATACAGAAAAAAAAAACGGTTTGAAACTATCAAAAAAAATGCTTAAAAAATATAGGTTAGCAAATAGAAAAAGAAAAATTGGTTAAGAGTAAGAGATATCTGTTTAAATTGCGATCGAATGGTAAAAGTTGCGAAATAGCGGTATATTCAAATCTTACGCCTCATTAATTTAAACTAATTAAATCAATGAGGTAACAATGTTACTTAATAAGCCAGAAAGTTGATCGATGATTTCTGGTCCCTTCTCTTTTTTCTCCTTTTTTGTTATCCGTTCTTCTAATTAACGGTTTATCATTACGATCCTGTCATTTTTAAAATATCGCGTTTGCTTAATGCAAAACAAGTAGCAATTTGAATTATTACGATAGGCAAATATTATTATCGCTGATTAAAATTTTCAATTAATTTTACATAAATTCGCCACAGGCATAAATTAAAATAAGTGATCTGCATCCGAACGCTTGTCATGGCGAAATTTATGCATACGCGCAAATATATATATTGAACTTATTGGCGGGAAAAAAGGAACGAGCGAACCGTTAAAATCTCAAATTTGAATTGTTAATGAAGTCGATGGCACCGATGTAATGTAGAAATCACAATCGACAAATTAATTAATCAAACACGAATTTATGATTCCCTCTCTTTCCCATCGTATTTGAATTTATTCGATTTTAATTGCCGCCAATGTAATAACGAAAATAAAAATAAAACACTAAATGGCGGAATTCTTTTAGAGCGATGCCTCGTTTTAAAACGAGTGCCACTAGAATGAGGGAAAAAAACGATTTTAATGGCCGTGCTATTGGCGTAGTTAAAAAAGAAGGAAAACCAAGTGCACCGGGAGAACGACGCAGAAAAACTTATAATAACATCCTTATTGTTTGTAATTGCTTTGAGGTTATGTACACATATACATAAAGCTCGCAAAACAAGCGAAAGAACGAAAGTTGAGCAACTTGCTTCTTCGTTTATTTATTTATTTTTTTCGTTGTTTCTCCCATTTTCATTATAAATCGCTTCCTAAAAATAGTAGGCAAGCAAGAATAACAGCAACAACAAACATTGCAGAATTATTAGCAAATAATATTTCTGCACGCAATACTCATTAGCGGCGACGACTTCTTCCCTTTCATTTGATTATAATGGCATTAAGTTGAAATTGCGCGAAAAAATAAGAACTAAAGTTTCGAAAAAGAAAAAAAAATCAACAACAGGAAACAGTTGATTGTTGTCGACGGGTACGAAAAATGGCGCAAAAAAGTTGTGGTGAAAATCCTTTTCTAACAACGTTAAACGCAAACACTTCAGAGGTGAAATTGGTGAAAATAGCGCAACTACTTATAAATTTTTTATTTTATTGTAGTTTTTTTTTTGAAAATCGATACTCTAAAAATGGATTTTCCCTCCCATTTTCACGTGGCAGTGTGGGCAACTGTAAAATTGAATTTAATATTTATGATCATATTAATAATAGACAACCTATGGAGATTTCCTTTGCGGGTAATAGATTTCCAAATGAAGATAGATACGGAACGTTGTCGCCAAACTATACAATCGCGTATATTTCGATATACTTTCGACTTACGCTTACCACATACGAGTGATTCGATTTAAATCACTCGCGATCGACGTTCCTTCGTGGACACCCTGTAGTAATCGTACTTTGAGCACTTCTTCTTCCTCTACATCAGCTTTATCACGAAATAAGCATTAAAGTGCACTTTAATGTAACCCATAACATCATAAATGATTGATTGCTAATGTTACACGGGCTGTTTTTGTCACTTTTCATTTTGCCACTAGCGGACTTCTTGCTTTCAGTCTCCTGCAGTCAATCGCACTTGCTTATACACATCTGTTGTAGATTATTGTCGCAAAAAAAAACTAAATGTTTAATCAGTTGCGCAAAAGTATCAACAAGTAATAAATAAATCACCTCGATTTGGAATTACTTCCTTTTCGTTTAAGATTTACTTTGACGGTTTCGTGATTTATTGTCGCATGAAACATTTCGACGCCCTTTAAAACGGAACAAAGAAAAATTCGTGCAAAGACACGGCGAGAAAAGCGAGCGCACGATAAAAATAGTTTCGAGTGTGTAAGTTTGCGTGTAAAAATGGGTTTCCTCTCTATTCACGAATTATTATTATTATTCGCACGTAAATCAACCACGATGGTATGTATATAACGTGTTTATTAAACCCTTAGTCATCGTCCTTTCTCTCACTTCATTTGCCACCATATACACTTTATTTTTATCGCGATATTCGTCTACGTGACAAATCTAAAGATTCCGAATAACTTTATTGGGTTCTTCACGTTTAATCCCCCCAACAGCATTTTCCACGTTGGCAAATGTTTTGTTGCCGCGACGGAAATGAATAACGATCAAATTAGTTTTTATGAGGACGCTGCTCAACGAGAAACGTTTACGACGAGCAACAATGAATTTGGGTTAGATTTTTTCCTTAGAAGCGTTTTTTTTTTTTAACAAAAATTCTGAAAACATTTTCTTGCCGTTACCAACTAAAGAAGGCGTGGATGCTGTATAAGAGTCGGCGACAAGGTGAGTTTAATGCGAGTGGGGCAAGGAGGACGCTAAGAAACCTCATTATCGACGTTACAAGAAAACTAGTTTGGATAGATTAATAAGAAGGAGAAAAAAAAAAAAACAGAAAGAGTTTCTTTTGCCATCTCTCTTGCGCTCCTCCGATTGTTGGGAATTCATTGTAGATTACGGTATAATTTCGTTTCGTCATTACAGAAATGAGAGCAGCTGTAATAACACGAAGAAAAAGTCTCGAACTTGAAGAATGTCCAATAGTTAGTTTTTTTTTCGCTTTTTTTTCTTCTCCTTCCAGCATCTCATCGTCGCCGTTCCATTTCCAGCCGATTTAATAACACGTATTCTTATTTGATGTCCATTATGAAAAACGCAGCCACTGGACGATCAAAGAAAATCATAATTTTAAAGTTGCTTTTATAGCAGAGACATTATTAAAAAGAGTTATTTAACATAATAACATTTTATGTAAATGTTAATGAACATGTATCGTAAAATGATAGTTTTCGAGCAATTCCAGCGTTGATGAATATGAATTGTATTTGATCGAAATTAATTCTTTTTGTTTAAATTCGATTTTTTTGCCCGGTTTTATTTGAATTAATTTTTACTAATAAACAAACATACCGAGTTAATTTAGTAAAATGAAAATCGCATGTAAATGCGACACGTAAATATTCGATATTTTTTGTTTTGCAAATATTGGAAACCGCATAAATTAATGCCGCACGTAAATTGAATATTTTAAATTATAAAATAACAGCAAAATGGTGCAGAAGCAATTGCAATTGTACATTTTTATTTCTTGATCGTTCTGTAGCGTTTTCCTCTGAATAACAAAAGATTTTCTGGTCCCCCCGATAGAATTAAATGGCGTTTTTGTGTCGAGGTAATGGGGAACATTGCAACAATAATAATAATTTGCAGAAAATTATTTTCGCCTCCTCATCGCTGTAATAACGTTAATAAACACTTTAGACAATAGGGGCTAAATTAACGGAATAAAATCTTCTCGAAACTCAACTACTTCCTTATTCATCTGGCAAAATTTTGAAGTGACACAGAACTCGCTTAATTTCATGTTAACATCTCCACAGATGGTTTCTGTTAAATTACTTCAGGTGTCTTATTAACACACAATTATATTCGAAAAAAAAAAAACAACGAAATCGTGTCTGTATAATTTCTCCTTCTCGATTTCAACTCAGCATTATTATTGCAAAACTTATTACTTATCTATAATACTTTCTTTTTGGTAAGGTAAGTTTCTTGTCGGTTAGAGATAGAAGTATAACGAAATTAGTGAATCTTCATGAGAAATCTTAATTCTCTCGTTACTTACTTCACTCACTTGCTTAATCCGCTTTATCATTAGAAAACTATTTCGAAAACAATTCGAATTGAAATTTAAAAGCAATTTACTTTACGGAGTAAATTCCGTTTCAGATAAAATTTATCTTATTTTAAATATAATTAAAATTTCCATTTAACATTTAATTTAACTTTACTTTGAATTTGTAACTGGAACACAGGCGGCCAACGAAGAATTGTCCTTGTTTAACTTTAAACTTGCAATTGACATTTTGTGCTTTGCTCATCCGGTATTTACAGATTTTTTTGTGGTAATTCGAATTAAAAAAAAATCGGCAGCTATTATTATAAATTTATTTTTATCGTTCAGGTTATTATTATTTGTGTTTTCTTCCCCACAAATATTCCATACCGTAATTGAATTATTATTACTGTGAGAAAAAGGCCGTGAGATATACAGGAACAATAATAATAACAATAGGTTAAGAATCTGATATGTTATTTCATATTGTTTTGGAAATAAGATAAAAAAATCTCACACCAGAAGAACCGAAGGATGAAACGAGACGGAGAAAGAGATAAATAAAGGATTCAATTGAATTTATTACAATGAAAGAAATAATGGAAATAATTTTCGTGTCCGAAAAAATCTCTCTCTCTCTCTCTTCTTCTTCTCTCCCTGATCGATCTATTGTTGCCGCAGTCGGAGAAATACTTTTTCTTTTCGTCCAATTTCTTTTTGCGAAAAACGGCTACTTTGCCATTATTGCACATTGATTTTCGCCGGCGAAACGGTTAATCGTAGAAAACGGTTCGTGCAATTCTCAAATACGTTACGTCAACGTGTCACTTCAAACGCTGCTTAATGGCAAATTTTTGAAATGTGCAAAAACGAACGATAAAAAGTTCATTAAAATACGTTGTTTTTTTTTTAACTTTTAATCAATCCGTTTCCCCGATTTCGTTTAATAAAGTGGCGAAAAAAAAAAACAGCAAAAAACAAAATTCGAGGGGGAGCGGGGATGACGGATTAATAATTTTTTCGCCACCCACCGCAAAATAAAAAAATGATTATGATTGTTTACAAATTTCTGAAAGAACGTGCGTCACGAAACGCTGTCAATTCACGACAAATTGCACGAGTTTTATTTTCAAAAAATTCTCTCTCTCTCTCTTTTATCCATCGATTCGATTTATATTTGTATTTTGCGGGGCATCAAAAATCGTATACAGGGCGTCCCAACAGTGCGAAGAGAAAACTTCTTTCTTGGATAGGACGAAATTTTCTACTGGATCTTTGGATTCATTATCTGAAAGCAATTAAAAGCTTCCAAAATCAATCCAAATGCCGTCATGACTCAATCCTCCGTCCCTTGACGCTCTTTTGGACCAACCTGTGTACACGATTGGCGTAGAAAAATTAATAGATGCCCTCCGTTTAGTTGCCTAATAGCGTTACATCCAGAACAAGAGAGTTGGGAAAGGGGCGAGGAAATGAGCGTGAAAAGAAGCGCGTTGACGGTGGCATAGCGAAATTGGGCATCCGAAAGGACGAGGCGAAACGCGTCGCTGGCACCCGAAAGAGATGCGACGAAATAAATAGAGAGAGAGCGAGAGACTCCTTTTATTTGGACCATTTTTCTGTTAGGCTTCTTGGATGAAATAAAGGAGCTGAATCTTTTTCTTTTTGCCCTCTTAATAATGCTCATTGTTAGAGTCGCAGCATTTTGCCGGTACAGCATCCAATAGAAGCGGAGGGAAAAGAAGAAGCAGAATTAAGGAAGTGAACTGTAATCTTAAAATTTATTAGCGCAGTCTTCTTGTTACGGTCTTAAATTATAGGGCGACAATGGGGTGACGGCGGTGGGAATCGATGGTTCGGACGATGGTCGAGATGATAAATTTAATCAGTTAGTTGGATTATATGGGAGGATGCGACCGATTGCGTTCCTCCCTTACGTTCTTTTCTTGCGAAATCTGCGAATTTCGGCGCGAGTGCGTGGTCGTCTTATATAATCTTTATCAATTTGTTTAAATTGCAAACTTTTGATAAATGTGTCGCTCGCCACTTTTTTCGCCGCGGGGGATTTTCAGGCCACGAGCGACCGTAATTTAAATGGAAAATATCGCCATAAAGTGGAAAGCATGCGAAGTGAAGGGGGAAAAGAAAAAAACAATTTTCCAAAATGGGTTCGGGATTGTTACGTACAGTGCTTCACGTGTGGACAATAAAATTAATGGAATCCCATTAGCAATTCACGTATTCCAAGAAAAGAACGTAATAACTTAATTTAGTTTTTCCAATTGTAGAAATAAGTCATTTTTGCACGTATAGGCCAAACAATTTTTATTATCGCGCCCGTTGGAGCGGGGGTATTAAGAAATAAAATGACTTTTAAGTATGATGAAAGTTCTACGCCATAAAAATTACGTTTTTTTTTGCGTTCGTTGTTCCTTGCATAAAGCCTCGTTAAGAAAGTAAAAATTAGAAAAAAAAAACAACTGTTGTGACATTTTCTTTTTCTTATTCCTCTCTTATTCCCATTTAATTCTCCGCAATTTTTTTCCGCGGCTTCTGTATTTAATAATTTTCATTAGCCATTATTCTGTCGTAAGGCCCCATTGTTATTCTTAAACAATGAGATTAAATCAATGTCTTTTATAACTTCTTTTTTCGACGTCGCCTTTCATTATTCTTCAACCATATAATTTTCTCACCATAACAATAATAATAAGATTGTTGTTTTCTCGTCTCTTTTGGGTTGAATTACCGAACATAAAACTGAAGAGCGTGCAATATTTAGTCTGGCAGCAGCAAAAAAAAAGGAATCAAATAAATTGCCATAATACAACTTTAATTTACATTACTTCCAGTCAAATTGCAAATCGAGTTGGGGTTAATTAACAAACTAACAAACAAAAGCTATTTCGTATAATCTCTCGCAATCATCAACTTTCGTGTCATATTTTTGAATTATTAAAAAAAAGGACGACAGCAGAAGACAAAACAAATTGAAGGTGGTTCAAAGTACGTGGAGGATTGTATTGGAAGATGGTGAAAAAACAAAACTTGAAGGTGGTAAGCAAAAGTGGAAGATGGTAAAGAAAGTGGAAGGTGGCGAAAAAAAAAAAAGTGTGGGGATGTTGAAAAATGTTGAGCCTATGTGTGCAAAACGGATGACGTATTATTGTTGCGGTATCATCCCACCTTTGGAAAAATTGCAAAGGAAACGACGTTTCACTTTCTTGTTGTTCTTTCCTCTTGTCGTTATTTTCCCAGTTGAGTTTTAACTCGGTTTTATGTTTATGGTACAATATATTTTTATTGTTGACAGATAACTACATTGTTTTGATACATTTGATACCGCAAGTGGTTCAGAAATGAAGAAGATGATGGAGGGTAGGAGAAGAGGAGGAGGAAGATGAAAAAATTGTCTTGCAAACAACAAAGAATAAACGTTGTGTATTTTATAAGTGTGTAATACCGACCCCGAACATATAATAATAATAAAAACACATCCATCACGAAAACATTTTGACCTACTTTCGATGCCCACCCCCCGTTCCACCTTAGCGAAATGGATACTTCTTTAATTTCCTTTCCTATACAATCTTAATAAAGAGTTGCGGACTTATTTTAATTATTATTGCTGGTTTATTAATAATTATACCGTGAAGTTGATATTTCACTCTCTCATTATACGAAAGTCAATCAATCGATTTTTCCCTTCTACTTCCGCGTTCTAATTGACAGAGTTTGAATCGACACCTTTTTTCGCACTGGTTTTATTATGCGTCAACAGCTTGCTAATAACTCAGAAACATAAAGAATAGAAAGCTTCCTTGACAGCAAAAGTACTTCGTCTCCATTACAAAGGTCAAGTGTTTAATTTACACTTTGAAGACAGTCACAGGGCGATCAAAAAGTAATTCGTTCGACGTTTAAATGTCAATGTGCAAACGAATCACTTTTTGATCGCACTGTAATTGTAAACTGAAAGTTGCAATTGAAATAATAAAATAAGAAACTTAAATGTGTACAGCCCGACGAATAATATTCATGTTGAATTGTCAATTTATAATCGGCGTATTTTTGCATTTCTATTCCGGTTTTTCTATTTGCCGAAACATCGCGCCAGCGAAATTTTCGCCAACAATAACGCATTTATATACGAAACTGGTAAATTAAATTTTAATTTTTTTTTGCGACAGTCTATCCAACAGAAATTGCACACACAAAAAAAAGGCAAAAATGGAAAACCTTATAAAACGCGCTCGTGTTCGTTTTCATTTAGACGGATATTTTCCGGGAATATTTTTCCGTTGATTAACGTTTGCGTTTTGGCTTTTTGCGCCGGTCATATTTTAAACATTGTCTATTGTGCCTTTTTTCTGCTAAATTTGAATTTGCTAATCTGAATCCCACGGAGATCGAGCATTTGCTAGCAATAACGTGCAACAACGTCAACATTGATCCTTCGACAAATATTAAACCAACAACAACATGCAGTTTATTCAAAGCCACTATGTGGTATGACGAAAATTGTTATTCCTTGCAGATTTTAATTAAATTACCAAAATATTATTTGCCCCTGTCCAAATATGGTTGCGATAAAATGAGAGAAACGCAGTTTCTTATTTTGCAAAAGCAACGCTGTTTAAAAACACTAATAATCTTGATTTCCTTTTATGCGAAAGAACAGGCGCATTGCCTTAAAACTGCGAGTAAAAATTGCAATAAAATAAGCAAAAAGGAAAACTATAAATTCGTGTAGTGTAAACCTACGATACGAAATTTATTACTAATGCTATGATCTTCCTGTCATTTTTATATTTTTCAATATCGTTCAATAAAAGTTGCATGGAAATTGATAAAAAATTTACTACACACATTTATATAGTTGGTACATGAAACCTAGAGAAAAAAAATTGCACATAAAGCTAGGAAAAAGATCGTGGAAAAGGAGAGAAATATCTCTTTGGAACTAGCGGCAATAATTTTCGATTCAATCGTAATCCTTCTTAAACTCGACTAGGATTAATATTATTTCAGACTATCGCTGAAAATAAGGCAAACTGCAAGTGGCTTACTTTAAATTTCAATCAATAATTACAATAAGCAATTATTTGGCAAGCTTTTATAGTGCTAAAAGGAGGACGATTAATTAATTCAAATGTTTCGCGGTAATTAATTTGCAAACTCATACTTTCAACAGGTACAACAAGAAATTAATTGACATAAACAATATTTAATACTTGAAAGAAAAAAGTAAATATCTTCCTTCACTTGCTGAATTTAATTTTTTTGCTTCTCTTCCACATCTATAAACTGTGGAAAGATAAAGTGTGTTACACGCTGGAAACTTTTTAAGAAATTTACCTTTAGCTTAGCAGAAGAAGAAAAATACATGCACATTTATTAATATGGTGTTTGCTTAATAATTTTCAAAACTAGATTAATATTTAATAAGATTCGTTTGCAAACTTTTTGCAAACTTACGATATACTTTATTACTATCTTCATAAACCTGCTGTGATGAGCGAAAATAGCGGGGGCGCGGGAGCAGAAAATGGACGTGCAAAATTGCTACTCTCTTCGCCCCCTATACAGTTCATAAAGTAATAATAAATTCGCGAATGAAAACTTTAATAATAATACGTCGCGTAGATGTTTATGATGGAATCAAGAAAAATTATTATTGCGTTGCTAGTTGTTCTTTCAAAATATGAAGCGTAGAAGTGATGTTCGGCGATTATGCTTTTTTGCAAAGTTGGTAACTTTCGAATTGGCGCTCATAAATCTTTTAGAGTTTCAAGAATTGCTTTTTTTAAATAAAAATTAAGTTTCAAGAAATAATTTTGTTGTGCGTACAGTAGATTTTCGATTCGAAAAAGAAATTGATTAAATTTTGTGGGCATCTTTCAGGAACTCCTTTGCATCGTGCAAATTTCTATTTACAATCTGCATTTTCAATTTCCGTATCTGTCTACAGCAAAATACCATTTTCTATTACTTTTCTTTCTTTCGCTTTCTGCAAGGAAACAATTTCTTGACGTTGATTCTTTCCTTACAAACAAAATTACCGTCATAAGCGTTTTCGCTTTGATTAAACGTTTATTACAATTTATCAACGATTGCGAAGGACTCGTTTCGTTTTTGCAATTTTTAATTAAAATCATTCTTTACTCTATTGCAATTAAATATCCGTACAATGTATCGGCTTTCAATGCAACGTAAAATAATTGCTTTTCAACAGTATTTAATTTTTTTATGGTTTCCCATTTCATCGATATACCACTCCGACCCGTTTCAATATCAATTTGTCTAAAAATATTTTGCCCATGCGAATAAATAAAAAAAATAACACGCGTAACAATCGCAATCGGATTTTAATTCGATCGCATGATTCAGCAAGACGACAAAATATTAATTGCACAGTTCATCGAAAAGGAGCAAGAAATCAGCAATTATTCGGGTTTTGCAAACAATAATATTTGCCATTTAAGATCCAAACCAACTACATTATTACAAACAAAACAAAAATCCTTGCAATTGCTTTCGTTGTTACCTCACCGTAACCTCTTCGCCTAAATAACGTTATCTAAGTGAGACCACCCGGTCGTCGATATAATCTGCAATCTAACTTGGTCACGAATACAAACAAGCGGCCATCAACACCACTCCACAAAAGAGAAAAGAGATAAAGAAAAAAAGGAAGGACGAAGAAACCGCAGACGAAGAATTAAGTTGGAAACGAAACCTTCTGCTAGATGGTTGTTGTTGATGCTGTGTGCTGGTGGGCGGGGGATTCGAACGAAAGAATCTTCTTCTCCATCGTTTCAATTCTTATTCTCAATAGAACGCGCACATAAATGTAATCTTAAATTGTGTGTGTGGTGGTGGATGGACCTTAGAGGACCTCAAATCTCGTTAGCCGCACCGCGATGGAATTACAATTATCCCAACAAAGATTTATTCGTTTACAGGGGAAGATGATAATCAACTTAATAGACATGCTACTAGGTCGGCGGATTACTTTAATTCTTCTCGCAACCGTCCTATTTTCCGTTCTTATTATGTCGTACAAATTAAGCCGCAAAAAAAAATTGCAGAATTGAGCGTCGCCGAGTTTTCGAAGCTAGCAAAAAAGTCTTGAGCTTTTTGCGTTCAATCTTAATTTCAATTGGTTTCACTTTTTTTTTCGCGGGATATTTAAATTAAATAAGTAGCGTGCACAATACGAGTTGGCAAACCTGGTAACATTCAAGTCTATTTTGCACGTAACAAATTTTCCTTCGCTGTTAATTAAATTGGAAAAAAACTCGATTAAAATAAGTCATTGTAAGTGTTTGTATTCGCACGTTCGCTTCGGAATTTATGAGAAAAGAAAAGGTGAAATAGTTGCAAACGCGAAGGAAATTAATTGCAATTTCTTAATGACACAAACGTTAGTTTTAAAAATTTGAATTACCTCTCGCGCAGAGAAATCGACATTTAGTATTTACAATTTCACCAATCAAAATCTTATTATTAGAGAGAGATTTGATTATTTGTTCGTGCGATTAAAAACGTGCGACAATATGTTAGAATAAAAGACCGATAGAATGGTAGGTAACCTAGTTTTGAGAATTATTCCACTCCGACCGTTTCCGGCAACAACAGCAAATAGTGCGCAATCCGAATTGCAAAATAGCGAGAGCAAATGAAATCAAACTAAAGCGTTGATATTTAATCATTGAAACGTAGCCAAAGTGAAAGGCGCGGCCGTTTTAAGATACGCGCAATAAAGTAAATAACATTTTATTCAGATCAATTCTCGTATAAAATGTTATGATACAATCGAGGATGTACAGGGCGAGCAAAACATCTGCGTAACAATCGATTGTTTGTTGAACAACTAATAGGTGTTCATCAACAAAACGTGTGTTTCCTAGCATAAACAGCTGCTTCTTTACGGTCCTGACGATGATCACTCGAATACTTCCGGTAAAATGTCATCTGTCATTTCCTTTTGCTTTCCTTTTCTAACCTTAAAATTTTGCTAAAATCCAACAAGTAGATATCAGCATTTTCGACAATCTCTTCACTGAAAGGAAATTTTATACCAAACAGTTTATTTCTTCCGGCAGAATGCCATCTGCCATTTGAGTTTCCTTCATTGCTAACCTTCAATTTTTGCTTAAATCGACATGATGATCGATTTCAAGCATAACAAATGGCGCACAAGTCAAATTAAACAGCATATTTGGCCATTTTCGTCGCTGAACCGGAACTTAAGTTGATTTCATCTGGCAAAATGTTAACTGTCTTTTGATTTTTGTTCTCATTCCTAACCTTACATATTTGCTTAAATACAATCGATTATGAGCGTAAGAAACGTTGCGTAAGTCAACATGGAAATAGAATTTTAACCTAAACTGTTGATTCTTTCCGGCAAAATGTCACCTGTCATTTGACTGTATCCATTTCTAACCTGCTGTAATTCAATTGTTAGTTGAGTCTAAGCCTAGGAAACGTTGCGTAAGTCAAAGTAGGTAGCATTTTCGACAAACTCCTTCGCCGAATTGCAATTTTAACCTAAACAGTTTCATTCTTTCCGGCAAAATGTCACGCGTCATTTGGCTTTACTTCACTACTAACCTTCAATTCTTGTTTAAATCGAAACGATGATCGATTCTAAGCATAAGCACTTACGTCAAATAAATCGGCATTTTCGGTACATTTCTTCGCCGAAATGGAATTTTAACCTAAATTGAAATGATTTCTGCCGACAAAATGTCATCTCTCATTTCATCCTTTTTCTTTTCCTAACTTTCAATGTTTACCAAAGGCAGATTGAGAATCGATTCTAAGAGCATTTTTGATCAAGTTCGTTGCTGAAATGGAATTTTAACAGTCATTTGTTTCTTTTCTCATTCCTAGCTTCATTTTTATGTTTAAATCCAATCGATAATCGATTCTAAGCGTAAGAAAAGTTGCGTAAGTCAACACGGAAACGGAATTCGAAGGTAAACAGTTGACTTTTTCCGGCAAAATGTCAACTATCATTTGATTTTTTCCCATTCCTAACCTTAATTTTTCGTTTAAATGGTCGATTGTAAGCGTCAGAAACGTTCGTTAAGTCAAATTAAAGGGCATTTTCGATAGATTCCGTCGCTGAAATAGGACTTTAGCCTAAATCTAAAGCGATTTAAAGTCCGTTAATAAACTTTGCCATCATGTTAATACACATTAAAACCGCGTACGTATAAAACTCGGGATACGCTGCAATAACTAAGCTAACAACAACAACAGCTACAGCACGAACGAGATGTTTTACTGTTTTCTAGCAGTGCCATCGGTATATCGAAATTTGTTGGCCGTATAAAATAATAGAATAATAATTCCCAAGCGTGAGTGCTTACTAAATTATAATAACGTCGATGGGAATATTGTAATATATGAACTTGATCTACCTTAGTCGCTTAGAGAAGATGACGATGCTTAAAATTCATCAATATCTTCCTCCCCCGTATTTGTGCGACGCGATTGTTGGGATTAATTCGAGAAAGTTGTATATTGCCGGAGCATTAACGATAATTATAATTATATCGTTCGGTATTATAAAATAAACTTTCTTCGAGGCAGAAAACGTATGGGAATCGTGACAGTTTAATCGCACATTTATGAAAACGGTAAGAGGAAGACACTGATGATGATGATAATAATGATGATGGAAAGATGATTTTTGCGGCGGTCTTCGTAACGTAACTAAATTGCTACGGATTTTCCATTATAATCCTATTAAGTTTGAAATTAAATTACGAAAAAGGATATTTACAGAAATGCGCGGAGAAAATTGAATGAATTTAATGCGAGTTCAAATGCTGAAAAACGCGATTCAATAAGAGATGGTAATGGCAAAATTGTAAGTGAAATTAACAACTTCTTGACTCGAGAAAAATCAGCTATATTTTCAGGAAACTTTTATTGGAGTATCTCCTTTAGAAAAATTATTGTCGTAATTATTGTTGGTGCAGTTCGTAGGACGTTTCTTACATTTGTACCAGCAATAATATAAAAATAAAAGGGCAAAAGATGGAGAAATGGAGATAATAACGAAATAACGAACGTTTTTGCAATCCGCTGCACCAACAATTGCACGTACACCGAGTAGTAATAATGATAGTAACATTCGCGTTCTTTTTTTTGTTTAAGAGCTATATTATTTTTAATAATAAAAGGAATTAAGCAATAACATTTAGAAACAAAGGGGTTAAGCAATGTAGAGTAAAACCAGTGCAAACTTAACTGGAGCTCTCTTGTATTTATTATAATTGAAATTCCTTAAACTGTTCCATCCAATGAAAGCAACAAAGAAATTTTTCTTTACCCCATTTACGACGTTTTAATAAGCATTAATTTGCCTTTTAAAAGAGTTTCTTCGTCCCAGAAAACGACTTTATTCATAATTTTTCATTAACTTCTTCAAATTCCATGCGAGATAAGTCAACGTAAGAAAGAATTATTATTCTTTTGCTTCTTCCCCGCGGGCGAATTTTAACTATTCCAACCGGAAATTGCATATAGATTACTCACTCATTAAATGGCAAAACCCCAGCGAAATTAATGATCGTATTGAGAATTCTTCATAAATAAATCAGAAAATGATAGATGATGCGAAATCGCTAGAAATCTGTTATGAGAAAAGGAAAAACGAATCGGGGACACGCTCCGAAACGAAAGAAAAAAAACACACGTCTCACTAATTTTTTCTTCTGGCGCTAATGGGCGTGAAAATCGTCTTCCTTTAACAAGCGACAGAGAAATCCTTTTTTTATGTCATCCGAGGAAATTCAATTTGGCCCATAAGAAAAAAAAAATGGAAGGGAAAAATTGTGTAAAAACGGATTTATTTCCTTCTTATATTTTTTTTTGCTGGGCACGTTAGAGCAACTCGCAAAATGCGTGAAGGGACATTTTGAATTCTTATGAAATGTCCATCGTTCAATTGCCTTCGCTGGGGTTCTTCACGAAGCAGCCATCATCCACTATGATTAATATTATTAATAGTGCTAAACCGTATTTCTTTGCTCGACCCATATTTCTTCCATCTCGCTTCTTGTTGCTTTAATGTATGTCCCAAAAATTTTGTTCGCAAGAAAATGATTAATACACTGAGCGTTGCAATCTCCGTTCCTGTTTCTTCTTTTCTTTTGGGGGAGGCACAAAACTAAAAAATTGATTGATTATGTTTCGGATTTAACCACGTATGCGAGCCCTGTACGATGTTTAAGAGTATAAAATCCAATAAAAAGTTGAAGGGAAACGCGAAGAAAAGGAAAAATCGGGAAAATGCACTGGAATTTCCTTTGGCGTCACATTTTGCAAGAAACAAAAAGCAAAATTCTGTCGAGTCATCGTAGCAAAACGTCGTTGTTGTCCGTCCGAAGAAATCCAAGAACTGAATGAACTAAGAAGGATCGAGCAGTCAGCGAACCGCAATAAGTTGTACGAAAACACAAAAACGAAAGATAAACTCTGCAAAAGTTTATTGTCCTTTAAGAAACAAACCCTCTCCATATGTTGGCGTTAGCGAAAGACAGGAAAACTGTTGGCTGAATAAGAAGTCACAATAACAAAAGGTAAACGTAAAACAAACACGTGTATATGTGATTATAACGTATTTCTGCGAGATTGTGTATGTGTGTGGTAAAGGTAAGCTTGGGATGATGATGGCACTAATGAAATTAAATGTGAATTTCGTGTTTGCATGTCTAAATATGACATTAAGAGTATAGAAGGGCTCGTTCCATACTTGTGCGCGATATAGTCATATTATGACTGCCATAAAAAGATGAAGCATTACTTTATTTCCGTTTCTTGCAGCACTAAAGCATGATTTAGGAACCCAAGCATTTCCCTGTTGTTCCTCTCTCTTATTTTGCTATTGAAAAATGAATGTTTACGACCCATACAAAATCACTTTTTATCAGACAATCCTTTTTAAAATCAAAAATTTTTAAAGATTTTCCAGCGGGAAATCTCCCGTGCCGCAAAAATTAATTCACTCAAAAAGACATTCAATTTGTTTTCTTCTTGTCGAAAATGCTTTCCATTTACAACGACAAAAAATCTATTTAAATACATTCAAATAATCCCTAATCGCGAAAAAAAAAACCGTTTAAAAACAAATTAAAATTTAAATAATAATTTCAATCTGTTTCCCTACGAAATACATAAAAAAATGTGATTCAATTACAACTTTTTCACATTTTTAAAATAAAACGCGAGCATGGATTTTTAATTATATAACACGCAAACAAAACACATTGTCGTTATTGTTATTGGGAATCTTTTTGACTTTCATTTCAGTTCGATCGCAACACGTAACTGATTTTGGAACGAGCGCAATTTTGTAACGAGTTAAATTTTGTAACAGCTTCAAACTCGCTTAATGGTGGATTTCGCTAATAACAAAAATAAAGCGTTCAGTAAACACATTTATTAAACAAAATGTGTTTAAGAAGAAAAATTAGCACAACAAGATTCCTTTGCACATCCGTTACACTTGAAGCAAATTTTTTTCAATCTTGACAGGCATTCGAAAAATGAAACGATGAAAGAAATTTTAATTAATTTTCCGAAAGAATGTTTGTTTCAAAATCCAAATTAATTAAGAACGGCGTAGGACGTGTGGCGGTTTATCTTCATTTAGACAAAAACATTTATTCGATATACGTTACGTTTGAAGTTTTGAATTGAAGCCCGTTCCGTTGAAACGATAACGATGATGAATATTTATCTCTCGGACGTGCCACTCACCTAAAAAACAGGAAGAGAAATTAATTAATTAAACAAATAACGCAAGAAAATGAAATAGTTCGTAAATTAAACGCAATTTAAATAATTCATAAGGCACAACATTTCGCTCGTCGTCAAATCTGTGCGAGTGATATTTAAGAATGTCTACGGACGTAAAAAACAAAATAAAATTGGCACTTTTTGTTTTTTTTTTTTCGTCTTCTCTTGCCTCTTCCTTTTTTTTGCAAGTAGTGAATTTAAAATTTAAATTAGACGAGAAGATTGTTATCTCTGCTCTCCAACGAAACTTAATACCACTTTTACAGTATTATTTACATTTATAATAAGATTAAAGCGTAGAAGAGAGGATCTACCTTAAATATGGCCCAAGAAAGGACGGGCGCAAAAAAATGATCCGGTAACAAATTACGCTTGCATTATTTCGCCGTTCACTTTAATTTTTTTCTGCGTGTACGTGGAACGAGCGCATTTTTTTTGCTTCGTTTCGCTACGCGGATTTTTTGTTTTATTCCATTTTTTCTTGTCTTTTAAAGCGACAAGAAGATGATCGTAAATGAAAACCGTAAAGCAAAAAAAGAATTCGATTTTTGATCCGATGCTCGGTTCGTAACAAATGCGAGGGAGATTAAAATTGTTGTGGCTCTTCCTAACGAATTAATGAACGTAATGAAAATCGTGTTAATTAATTAGATTAATTACATTAAGGCAACCGACGGAATTTTTTGCTCGAAACCGAATTGGCGAGGTTAATTTATTTAAAACGAGGACGGAAAGGTTGGTTCGTTGGTTTTTGGCGAATGTGAGAAGATTTTAGCGTTTTAAATAATTCAAAAGCGTCTCATATTTCATAGGCCTCGACTGGCGGTCGCCCCTTCCCCCCCTTTAGCGGATACGATGTAACCCTACAGGTTACAGGTAGGCAAAATAGCTATGAAACTTAACCAAGTGGAATAGGTAATTAACAATTTCGGCATACGAAATGCGTTATGTGCGTATATTATTTGGCACCGGATAAATTTATGTTGATTTAATAATATATAACGCACGTCGATCCATCGAATTTTATCACTTAATGCCATTAATGCGCTCGGATAAACAACAGAATGAAAAATTGGCGAATACGGTGCGATCAAAAAGCAAACCGATTGAACTAAGTAAGCGCTAAGATGATGCTGTCAAAAACGTGTTATGCAGCCATTAATTGATCAACAAATGACGGAATTCACGAACGACAAAATGACATCTGTCAATGCTCGAGTTAAGGCATACATCAAGTTGCAGAGTCCAAGTTAAAAGGTTTATTAATAGTTTGTGGTCGCTCTGTATAATGGGAATTCCCCAAAAATCGAAATAAACGTTAATTGAAATTTGTGCAACGAAAATGTGCTTGTCTACATCGTGTTTAAATGTTAATTACCGTTGGTGGTAATTTTTGGGATGGATGGAGATAATGCGTGGACCGATTATTAACCGAACAAACGTTTAAATTCAATTTTCGAACTACATAATGCGTGCCTTTCGCGTTGATTATCGTAAAGCGAATAAAATGAAAGCAGTCAATTTGAAATTTTACATAATTATCTGCGGTAATTAGAATATGGAAATTGTATGGTGTGATCGATTATAGCGTTTTAAAACTATCGTCGACGTTAAATGTGAATTTTAATTAGCCAGGATTATGCGTTTAAATCGCAAAAGCAGAATGCAACGAGCAACCAAAAATTCGATGAAAAATGAAACTTTGTAAACGCTGTTGTTTAAATTACAAATTCAATAACAGAATTCTTGAATTATCATTATTCAACATCAGCAAAAAGTGGGCCAATAAGCTTTGCATTCAGCAATAACGTTTGTAAAAAAAATCTTTCAGGAATAATTTTTCCAAGGACTATTCCTTCAAGAATAATTTCTCAGCAAATATTTTTTTCAGGAATCAGTTTTCCAAAATAATTCCTTCATGAATAATTTTTCCAAGAATAATGTTTTCATGAGTTAAACATTTCTTTCAGAAATAATTCTTTCAGGAGTGACTTTTCCAAGACTAACTCCTTGAGGAATAATTTTTCGAAGAATAATATTTTCATGAGTAATTCCTTAGACATTTTTTCCAATAATAATTCTTTTCGGAATAAATATTCCAAGAACAATTGTTTGAGTAATAAATTTTCCAGGAATAATTTATCCATGAATTATTTTGCAAGTTATAATCCTTCAAATAATATTATTTCTTAAACTGAAGAGAATAATATTCGAACCAGATAAAAAAAGTAATCTCAGTTGAAATGGCTGAATTCTTTTCGAACTTAACCTGTCAATAAATGTCATTAAAAAAAAATGAAGGCAAACGATATCAAAGAAAATAAAAGGTAGATTTTATATAGGGATAATTTAAACTAATTTATGAACCCTTTCGAAATATGTTTTCTTTTCATCATAAATCAATTCGTGTTTCTTATACAACGATAACGATTCAATAATGTAATTAATTAAAATGAAAATGCTCGAAATGCATAAAATCACCGAAACTTAATCCATTCTCTAACGTTCCATTGTTCGAATCGTGCGTTAATTAATCATTCCCCCCCGTTTCATTTTTTTCTCGTTTGATAATAACGATGAATAATTGCAACTGATTCGCACGTTGGAATAATAATTGAAGGCGAGCGAGATGCGGTAAGAATATCGTTAAGCGACGCCCTTAAATCTGTGATCTGATCGCATTTTTGTGATAGATTCCTTTTTCGCAAACTTTAGTGACATTCTTCGTTTTTTAATTGCTCTCAAGTATGTAAAAGGGTGTCTTCTTTTTTCATCTTGTTTTTGGCTTCATATAAATTAATTTACGTCCTTTATTTTTTTTTTTTACTTCTTCGGCTGTTCTCTTTTTCCATCAATCGGATTTTAACCTAAATCAGTAAATATCCTTTAGAGAGGCCTAAAAAGAAAAAAATAGCGCAGTGGGGGTAAATTAGATTCGAGGTTTGCCTTTTATTTAACATACTTTTTTTCGTCTCTCGGAGAGATGGATGAAAATTAATATGTAAATTTTAAATTGATTTTCGAAAAAAAAAATTTTAATCTTTCTTTTCCTGATTTCCCTACTCGCCCCTATAAATTGTACATTTTGCCTTTGGCAGTAACAGCAGCAGCAAAAAAAACGGAGGGAATTATTTACGTATTCCATTGATGTAAATCTTAATTACCTACCAATATTGGAAATTGTATAAACGTTATGGAAGGGATACGTTTTCGTCTCGTTTTTTTTTGCGTGCCAATTTACATTTGTTTCGTGCACGTGTACGCCCTGCACATTAAAAGAGATTCATTTGTACACGAGGACAATTAAAAAGTGTAGCTTAAAAAAATTGAAGCCTATGAGAGAATGTCTTTTGGAATTTCCGGATTACCATATTTCAAGAACCAATAATATTATAATAATATTCGCGTTTAACAAGAGAGCCAAACCATGGGAGAGAAAAAGGAATAAAAATTCCATTAATTTACATAATTATTCGAAGGAAAAAAAAAGAAAAGCGTGTGGGCGAAAGATGGCAAACTGATCGCTTCTACGAAATATAAATATTCCTCGGCCGCAAATGAATCTCGAAAGTGTTCCAAGAATGGAACGAAAACAGATTTCAAGTGCCACTAGCTGTTAGGCCATAATAAAAGACGTAACTGTAAAAGCGTATAAAACATCCAGAGAAAATTGTGTTTCATAACATTCCTCTGGAAGCGTCAAATTAAATTCGCAAAACGATTTGAGTGAAAAAATCCTTTGCATTTTAATCAACCCGAACAATTTTTCCCATTCTTCCTCGAGAGCGCCATCAATTTCCCTTAATCAGATTAAAATAGGAATCGCATTGAAGATGATTAACAACGACATCATCAATATCCAGCATTTGTCTCTTTGCAAAATATCGTCTCTGCAAGCTACCGATAATAGATACTAACAGTTGGATAAATTGGAACTTTTCCTCGCCACCGTCCCCCGCCGTCATTCAATCTTTATTTCACTTCCGTTTCCGCTTTCTCCCTCTTCTTCTTCTTCTTCTTTTTCGTGTAGTGGAGGTTAAATTGATTATTTAATAGAAATATTTCGCTTGAAATTGAATTTGTTGTTAGTTTCGCTGGGACGAAAAGAAAGAATTTGGCGAGAAAGTTTAGATAAAAATAAAAGTTATAGCATTATTCATGTTGCATAACACTTGTCTCGTACCTCCGCCTCATCTAATACCATTACAGCTGTTGATGGCGATGCTTCTTTTTCCTGTTGCCACTACTACTATACAACCGTCCGCTAAAAAGACTTGTTTGCTGGTTTTGACGGTACAATTTGCATTCTTATAAAAGTTTTTAAATTGTTTTCAAAGAGACGAAAAAGAATGAAAAACGAAAGAGGAAGCGCAAACAATATCGTGGGGGGCATGGGGGGGGGGGGGCGAGGACCGTGTTGTACGTTTAAACATTATCCAGGTAAACGAGGGGAAGTGGCGGAGTTTCGTTGCCCAAAAGTGGCGTTTTTCTTTTTTAAATTCGTAACTCGAAGGTCAGCGAAAGTCCTTTTCCTCCAGCGAGTAAAAAATCCATTTTACATAATCGCTTCCGTATCCTCTGTTGGCCGAGAGAAAGAGACACAAATTTGCCTTTTGCGTACTTACGCGTACGAGGAAAGCCCGCAGGAGTTGTGAGATGTGTGGGGAAACCCGATTGCAATTTCGCTGTTACTTTTTATTTTTGTTTTATTATTTCCAAAATGCTAATTTGAACGCACCAATCAAAATTCTTTGGATTTCAATTGTATAACTCCTCGTACATTTTCTAGCATGTTGGGCAAGCCGAATTAACCGAAAGCCCCTTGCAATCGATAGGAAAATGTTCAAATTATGTCTGTGGATTAACCCATGATGTTTGTTTACCATGAAACCGGGAAACGATTGTTCGTTGGCGAATTTCCTTGCTCTTTAACGTCAGTCTCGTAATTGAGAACAACTTTATAATCGATAAGATTCGACGATTCCTATACACTTGGGGCTAGTTTTAAAACGGATTGGAATAACGAGAGGGGGACGCACCCATTTCAACTTCCTATCCATTGTTAGTTGAGCCCACGCTGTCGAGTAACAACAAGCCTTTATTTCTTTTTAATTGTGCTGTCTACCTTATAAGTTTCGTTTAATTTTATATCCGTCACATTAGGTTTGTTCGTGGAAATAATCAAGGATAAGTTAGTTGGAAACTGTGTTCCCCTTGCCAAAGCATCTTTCATGAATTATGATTTTTTGTTAAAAAAAAAAACATTCTCAATGGAAAACGTTTGGCCACGTTTTTCGCCAAGTTTCTGCGATTTTAAGTTTTACGAAAGTGAATTTAATTTTTTTAAAGTAATTCCAAATTGATGTCACCAGAATTGAAATCGATACCTAATAAATTACATGAAGAACACCGAGATGTTTTTGTATGTTCCTGATTGATCCAACAATTATTCTGATCGGTCAAACAATCAACTTTACGAACAGCAGAATGGTTTTCGATTTTTGTTCTACCACCATCAAAATTTAATTGCTCGTCCCTCTAACTCTTGCAAACGGTTTGTTTCCGAAAGAACTAATTTATAATGTGTCACACTCAACAGAAAAAATCGTGAAGCTTACTAAAATAAATGCAATGTTAAGAATGTTTGTCAGTATAACTGCGTCCAAAAAACAGTTTTAACGGCCCAGAAAATGTAGACCTGGATGTTTGAAATTAAGTGAAAACCATTGATGCCTTGAGACAAACAAGCGATTAAAGTTTGAAGCAAATCTGCCATTCGCGAAAGAAATTATATTGTGTTAAAAGTTATAAATTTTGGGTTTCTATTTATAATTTTTTTGCGTTTGTTTATACTTTGTTGGAACTTTATGCAATTCTCGCCGTCATAAAATGCCGCAAGTTCGAAGGCGTCAAAATTTGCACCAACTTACGCCCTTTGAACGTGACGGAATTATCGTAGTTTAATATAAGACGAATTTGGAAGTTTCAGAATGATACAAGAACAATTTTAGGACACTGCCAACAAAACTTTATAGTCCCTAGGTCAATATGATATAAATTGTTTGCCTTGGCCTTCAAGATCTCCGGACTTAAACTCTCTTGAACATGTTTGGGAAATGTTAGGACAATGATTACGTCAATTGCCTAATACTACAAACAATTTGAAAGAACTAAGTGAACAACTTCAGGTAGCTTGGGACAATTTGATTTCCAGCTTGCCCAGAAGAGTTGCTGAATGCATGAGGGTTCGCGGAGATGTTGGGCATTAATAATATTGTTCGATTCCCTTGAAAATGTAATCGATTGTTTGTCACAATGAGCTACCTAATTTTACATAATTTCAAACACCTACGTCAATTGCTTCTAGCTGGTTCATTGTTTTTTTGGGACGCAGCGTATTAAAAAAAAAGATAAATGTAATAATAATCGTTTGACGCAATGCGTGAACAACGACACCCTAAATTATTAATAATCGTCCGTCTGTTATTGATATCGATTATTCGCATTCTGTTTATTTGTACGCTTCGATCTATCTTGCTCTGTCGGAAAGCGTTGTTGAATTATTAAAATATGACCCAGAAAAAAAAGGTAATAATTTCTTGTACGTGCATTACGTTAAATTGTCATACAGAGAAAAAAAAGGCGAATTAAATATTCTAATGTCATTCAAATTCGAGAATTTGACGAATTAAAAAGTTAAATTCAAATTTCGAAAGATTACATAGCCGGTATAAGAAGTTAACTCGTTTTAGAAAGTTCCTCGTCTTCATCGTCCCCATTTATAATACAAGTCATATATAGTTTAAACGTTTGAAATTAATGTAATTAAAAGTTTGTTAAGCTAAATAATTTCTGTAAAACAGACGGAACGGCAAGAAGACGAAGGAGAACGTTGTTTATCATCCGCAATAGTTGCTCCTAGTTTATTATTAGTCTCGCTCTCTCACTTTCTTCCTCCCCATTTCGATTAGTAATCTTCCTAGTTGAAATTTATTTCCTTTCCTGTTTCTATTCGATCCGTTCGCTAGTTATTATTATTATCCTCTTTAGGAAATCGTTTCCGTTGAACGACACATTGAAAAATAGTAACATATTTCTATTGGTAAATCGAGTGAAAAATATTCCTTTCATCTGGTTAACAGTGCGATGGAAAATGGGGTAAAAAAGAAAGAACGAACACAGAATAACGTAAAAAAATGTTCCACTTGCAATAATGATGGTAATGCCGTTGTGTATGGTAAACTATTTCCCATCGATAAATTGCACATTTGCCACTTCCCCCTTAGCATTGTTATTAATTTTTCTTTCTCATCCTTTCCCATCATCATCATCATCATCATCCCCTCGATTCTTTTCCGCCCCATCCGTCTTTCGTTACGTCGTAGTTTCAGATAAAAGCATCGTCGCTTGTTTGAAAATAAATGTAGTGAAATTTGAAATAAAAGAGGGAGAAAAAACAGGAGCAAATAACCGTCATCACCATCATCATGATCATCAAATTCTATCTCCTTATTTCTCTTACCGTTTCTACCATTCTTAAGTTGTTCAAAGTAAAAATGAAAAAAATAAAAAATAAACGAACAGAGTTTTTCACGGTTGAATAATCGCAACGTGAAAAGGGTGGACAACCGTCGGAAGTGACGTATTAAATGTCCCTTCGTTTGCCTTGTATCCGTTACAGTTGCACGATCAAGAAGAAAACGGAAAATAATAAATACGTTTATTATCTAATAAAAAATAAAAGACCGGAAGTTTAGTACAAGTCCCCAAAAACAAAAGCATCTTTTTCCCCATAATTTTCTATTCCTTCTTTTTATTGTTTCCTTTTATAATATACAAATACGTTTAAAGTACACAGTGTGTCAATAAATGGTTTTCTCGCATTAGTTATCAACGCTCTTCAAATATTGCTTTGGCAGCACTGCTATTTATGAAACCACTGTCATTTTTAAATACAAAACAATATTTGCTTGATACTTGTCAAAATGACGTTTGGCAGGAAATAGTTTAATCATCAGTGCTCCCAAAATAGTATAACTTGCGAACAAATTATAATATAACAATTGTCACTAATTAGTTACCAATGCGTCCTGAAGTATTACTTTGGTAGCACTGTCTTCTAAACCAATTTCATTTTAAATATTTAGTCTATTATTTGAAACTTGTCTAAATGAGATCTGGCGCGGAAATGGATGCGATTTGAAAATAGTTCAACCATCAGTGCTACCAAATCAAGATTTGATGAAACATTGCTAATCAATTGGTAATTTGAGAAGATTTCAATCCTTTGTATTAGACACGTCGTACATTATATGTAGGTACTTGAGATACCAACAAATGATTGTTATTACAGAAAAGTAGTTCTTTGAGCAACAGCTATTATTGTGTATTAATTTGAAAGGTGGGTGTATTTTGTTAAAAAAGTCGATACAAGAACATTCAAGGATATTGAACTCTGGCGTATAAAAAATTTAATTCAAAACTCCTTCATAAAGTTAATGCGAAAGAAGGAATCTTTTTTCCTCACACACACACACAATTACAAATCATTCACCGTATTACTTTCTTTCCTTATGATCCTTGGTCTATGGGTGTATAATAGCATTTCGAGTCGAAACAAAATTTAATTAACCCCGCAATTAGGATGAATTAATAAAGTGGTCGTTTTTTTAATTAAAAAAAACCGAAAAAAAAAATGGAACACGGAAAGGGAAACACTAACGACGACATTAATGTGCTTACTTTTTTTTGCCGAAGGGGCGAACTGAATACCGGAAAAAAAATGAATAATTATAATTCAAGAGGCGGGAATTAACGTTGCGTATTTCGGCTATACGGGACTTAATTTCATAAATTTCGTTATTTTTTTCGCTCATTCGACCTCCAAACTCGTTTGCAATTAATTTCATTCATCTCATTTTTGTTTCTTCCGTCTCGTTCTCTCAATATGTTATAATTAAAGACGTGAAATATGCCCTACGGGGAAAAGCGTTCGTATAATAGGAACAATTAAATAGCCATTAAACCGTAATTTTGCAAATATTTCTTTCATTTTTCCTTCTTTTGTTCTAAGCGTCACTTTTCGCTTTAACGATCCTCGAAGAGCCAAATCCGCAAGTGAATCAATGGATAATGATGTGCTGATGATTAATAAAGATTTCGGATTAATTCCTTTCTGCTAAGCTAAACAGTTTCGTTTTGGGAAGTTTTACTTAACTTTCGTTACCTTGCCCTACATTCCTCGCAAAATTGCGTGTCAATTATCATAAAATTGCGAGAATGGCAACGCAAACGTAGCGAAAATAATGCGTAACTATTAAATGCGAATGAGTAAATGATGCGCGAATAATCTATTCTTTTCTTAAGGATAGTACAAAATTTCGCCGGAAGGTTGTCTGCAAAAAAAGGAGACAAGAGAAACAAATGTATTATCATTTTTTTAACTGATAGGTCAAAAAAAATCTTTTTCGCATACGCAAACTTCCTCTGCAAATTGCAATTACGGTTCTTCTTTTTCCTTTAGCAATCTTTACACGATTCCATCATCATTTACTTGTTTGCAAATACGGTTTCCATCCGCTTGCGAACAGAAAAAAATCCTTCTTCTTCGTACGGTACTCCAAATAATGATCGTTACAGAAACAAATTCCGAATACAGCAGAGAAAAAAGCTGATTCTTATTTTTTCGCCAGATGCCAAGCAAATAATTCGGAAAAGTTGGAAAATTAGTTACATTTTTGCTTCTCTTTTGTTAGGACTTATGTTTTGAATCTTATCAAACAAATAGCACGCACTTCTTCTTACCAGCCCATCATCAACATCATAAAAGATCCGCTTCGCATGAGGTAGATGTAATCATTTGCGAAACGACCCTTTTATTCCTGCTGCCCCTTCCACCCCGCCTCGCTCGCGCCACTTTTTTTTTCTTAAAACTTATTTTTCTTTATCCGAGAAGAATGTAATATCCCTTTAATGTTGACGTTAAAGGACGAAGGGAAAGAGCGACTGCGAAGGGAAACGGGCGGAACCCTTTAATCCTATTCCTCACGGACCATTATCATCGAACCGGATATTCTTCAATTTCAATTCACGTTCGCCGTCTTTCCTTATTTCCTATTTCTCAATTTCCCCTTTTATTGTTATCAAAATTATTATTACCAACTCTCCGCCATATTATATATCTGTGTATGAAATAATTCAATTCAAACAATTCAGAAACAGATGTACAGTTACACACTTTAGCAACTTGATGTCAGATACAATATAATAATAATAACAATAATAACATATCCAATGTGTGTGTGTATGTGAGTGTGTAGTTTAGCCGCAGACGATAAAGATATTCGAGATCGATTTACAGTTAGAACATTTTAAGTTGTAACACGAAATTGAAGTTATTTTACAGCGTGTGGCAGTAATTGATTTTGATGTTTTTCTTTTAAGTTGGCAATAGTACTTAAGTTGGCATACCTGCTCAGATTCAAATTCACGGGCGCGTAGTTTAAAACAAAGACGATAATAAACTAACGGAGTCCATTGGAAAATCATTTAAATCAGTGCTATCAACTTAATATTGCAAAAACGTCGATAACTTAATGTGTCAGTAATTGATTTTTAGTGTTTCTCATATGTTAGCAATAACACATATGTTGGTATCACTGCTCAGATTCATAGGCGTGTAGTTTAAAGTACGAAAACGAACCGAGTCCATTTGATAGTTAACTAACAATGCAGCTAATATTTGAGTAGTCGTGCCAACTTAATGCGAGAACATCGTAATATTTTATTGATAGATTTTAACTGTTTTCATATGTTGGCAATAACTCATATGTTGGTATCCCCGCTCAGATTCATAGGCGCGTAGTTTAAAATGCAAAAACGAACCGATTCCATTTGATAGTTAAATAACAATGCAGCTAATATTTGAGTGCCAACTTCATGCGAGAACATCGTAATAATTTATTGATAGATTTTAACTGTTCCTCATATGTTGGCAATAATTCATATGTTGGCATCTCTGCTCAGATTCATAAATATTGCCAACTTATGCGAAACAAATCACAATCATTTATGAAGAAGACGTTGTACACTTTCAGTTCCTTGATTGAGCTGTGAATGTTGTATTTTGCCACTAACGTATTGTTCAGCAGTGATTATTAAGTCGTTTGTGGTATGATTTGAATATTTTAAGGGCAAATGGCAAAAGAAAAACGTGGGCACGTTGGAAATGCCACAAGCAACCACGAAGGAGGAAGACGTTTTAGCTTATGGGAAGATCTGCGTAAAAATACGATGATCGTGATGATGAATAAGTAAGTGAAGATGTGTCATTTTCTGCCATCCTATATGGGCGTCATAAGAGAAGAACGTTACACAATATTTATTTAATAATGGAATAAAGGTAAAGAGCCTTTTCTTGTTCCTCTTACTTCTCCATCCTTTTCACCACTATTATCTTGGTTTATTAAAAGCGTCTCTTCCTTTATTTTGTGCTTGTCTCCGGTTCTTCTTGCTCCTTCTTCTTCGTCTTTTTTTCGCGTGATACCATATAAAATTTTGTGTGGTGCGTGCCTGAATGATATTGAAATGTATAAAGTTAAGCAGTGAAAAAAAACCGACGTTTTGCTCTTACTTTACCGTTTTCTCCTTTGTGTTCCGGGGGGAGAGGGTGGCATAATAAAATATTACAAAATAATATTAGGTAATATTAAAAACGTTTTCAATTTTCCTCGTTCGTGTACCGAATTGAATAAATTTCCAAGATTCGTTTGAAAACGAAATCGAAAGAAATTATTTGCCAAACATTATTTCTTTGCTCCTTTATTGTACGATAAATATGAACGTTCATCATTCAGCGAGCGACATTTGTGCGGGAGGAAAAAAAAAGGGATTGGCACTGCCAATTCCTAACGATTAAATCGTCTTGTCGTCCTTCTTGGGAGACAGTTTTGCGGAGACAAACAAAAGGCGGAAAATGTCAACGAGGGAAAATGATAAACGTTCGTTGCCAATTATATTCGTCTTAGTAGCGAATAAAATTTAAATTCCTCCGATTCATTCGACGACTTTCCTTTTTTCCAATCGCTTTCTGGTTTAATCGTGTAATCGAACTGAATTCATAACGATAATTGACACAAAAAAAAAAACGCTTTCAATGCCGGATTACCAATTATTATTAGTTGGAAAGCAATAAAGATTATGTAACGCCATACAGTTCAATGTAATTATTATTATGCGATTACTTTAACATGCAGACCGAAGCCTATTATAAATTCAATTATCGTGCGGCTCTTGCGGCGAACGAATGTATTTTAGACCGTTTTCGAGTACCTTTAATGCATGAATTACAATTATATTAAATCGAAGGGATGGGGGGGAGGAAAATGATTTATAACGTGAAGATTCGAACAGAAAAGAACAATTTTCCGTTTGGAAAAGTGCGTGTTTCATTTAAACGGATGAATATATTTACTCCTTGTTATCAAGTATCGATATGTTGTTAATAATAGAGTTATATGATAAAATGGAATCGATGGTAATAGGGAATTAAATATTTTAAATATAACCGGTTGCCGTAACGGTAATAATAATGATAATAATACCCTTTTATAAAATTTATATAATACAATATAAAATATGTATTTTGATCAATATCTATCGTATCGTTTAATTTAAAACGAAATTGGATTTTACTATTTACCGAAAATAACCAATTTTCGATTATTTCGATATTTTGCAAATAGCCATATTTGAAGCGCTTTATCGAGATTTTTTTAGTTTGCGTTCGTATTTTTACAAACCCCAATCCTTACCCCTGTTAAGTGGAAATGAATCTTTTCAGTGAGTAAAAAGAAAAAATATCAGAAAGTTCAACGAAACTTTGAAAATCAAAATGTTCCAACAGGTGACGGACAACGTAACGGTCAAACCGGCTCAGTTTTGTTTTTATTCTGATCCGACCAACTTTCTTTTCAAAGAAAAAAACTCGTTTCGGTTCCTCAAAATAAAAAATTAAAATATTTTCCCTCCCAAAAAAATCGGTGGAATAATGGTTGCATGAAATTTCCAAAAATAAATTCCATTTTTATGAATTTCTATTGACAAATCTATTTCCAATAATAAATGCGCGGGAGGGAATTTCTTTCTCGCATGTTACGTTAAAGTTTGTAATAATAGTACGAGCGGAAATAAGAACGCCAAAAAGGAAAAATCCATTTTTTTTTCTGAATCGGAAAAATCGTTTCCAAACTTGTTGACATTTCTTTCTCGTTGTCATTATTTAAACCTCGTCGTTTGGGGATTAGAAAGTATCGAGCGACGCCGACGAAAGAAACTAAACAAGAAAAAGAGATTGAACTCTAGAAATCAGGCGAAAGCAATTATTAAAGGAAGATATTAATATTAAAAAGAGAGATAGAATTGTTCGATCTCTTCCTTCTTCCACCGCTTCTACCTTCTTTCGTCTCTCTAGATAATAATAATCTTTTATTATAATGTTACAGGTTTTTCTTGAAATGGCTTCAAGGCGAATTAATGAGAACCGTTATTTGACCGTACACATGTATGTATATATACGCATCTCGCGAGTAGCCGTTTTCACAAGAAGTAGACGCAGTAGTAGGACACCAAAAGAGAAAAAGTCGCCGAGATCCGCGTTTCTTCTTGCCCTCCTTTAACCAAACAGCATCCGGAATTTATATCATTTACACATAGAAACATTTAAGTTTGTACGCAGAATCTTTTCGCGAAGAAGAAAAAATTAAAACTTCAAATTGATTCCCACTAAAAAAAAATGAGAAACTAAGGAACGTTCAGTTTCCTACAAAAAAAGTGAGGAAAATACCAAAATTACTCCCTAGAGTAGGATTTAATTTATGCTTTATAATAGTTGCAAAGTCGCAAAAGTGATTTAACCAACTCTTTCTTAAAGTCGAATTAATTTTTATCCCATTCCACTGGAGACGAATGCTTCAAGTGCTTTATTGTTTCTTGCGGTTCGCTTCTTTCTCATTTGTCTTTTCGAGTGGTCAATTGTGTTTATGTTTGGGCTTTGGAACGCCCTTTCGATTCGTAAGCTAAATTTGGAAAATTTTCTTTTAGAATGTAAAAATACATGTTTCGGCCCATAATTCCTTGAATTTCTCTTAAGCCAAATAAAGGCTTGCCACTTTTTGTGCTTTTATGTCAAACACACGGTATAAAATAGATTAGATTGTCCTTTCTCTCTGCTATCTCTCATATACGTATTTATGATGCGTTTGGTCCTCGTCAGTTTGTTAAAGGTACAGGACCGAAAAGGACACATTCGTCGCGTCACTGTGTCACCCGATTGGTCACGTAGCCCTTTTATGAACTTCGAAACCAGCGTCGGATCCGATAAAATACAATCATCTACCTGGGACGTTGTTGATAATGAAATATAACTTTGTAATTCGCAATAAATGAAATTAGCCATCGAGTCGGGCCTAATCGAAAAGCATAACCTAAAGCTACAACAGGTAGGTATAGAATTCTATTCCGAGAAAAAGAAATTCTATTAAAAGTTTAAAGGATTTCTTTTCGTGGGCCCATCCTTTTATCGTCAGCATAAGAATCCAATTAAGAGAACAACAATGAGCAAAAGGAAAAGTTCTCTCATTCGCCTTCCAAGAACTGAAACTCCATTAAAATTCATCGCGTTTTTGCCAAAATGCTATTTCACGTGTAGAATTTAATTAATGTGATATAATTCCCATGGATTTCGTTGAAAAGGCCCATATGGGTATTATACACCGTGCGAAATTACGTCTATTTATCATTCAAACGAAAAGGAAAAAAATTTCACATTTTCCCCCATTCATTCGATGTTACGCCATTAGAAACGTTATTTTTAGAGCGACTTTAACAGTCGACAAGTAACTCATTATGCTTTATAATTGACATCCAGCCGTTAAAAATGAATCTACCAAAAAATGATTTTTTCTTCGTCCCACTCGTTGAAGGACAAGAAAAACGGAAACTATCACAAATTCCTAATTTGATATGTGACACTTCCTTTTTTCCTCCCCCCCCCCCCCCCCGCAAGCGTTGGCAATGATTAATAATCTTTTTGGCGCCTCTTTAGCGTCATAATTAAATTTTGATGGTCGAAATAAATTCAAATTAACAACGTGTGGGTGACATTTATTCGGGGACCGAAGAATATGAAATATTTGGGGAGCGAGCAAAAGCGAACGCTTGCAAAAAAGGGGTTGTTCTACGAGAAAAGAAAGTGGCAGATGGAAAAAAGCGGGGGGCCGGTGGGCTCCCTCTAATTTGTTAAGAAACGAACGGTGCGAGAGGGTTGTTTATCTTTTTGTCAAGTCGGTAAGAATAAATGTTTAAAGTATTTAAATGCGAAAAAGGAAACTTTTCCTCTTCGTCTCTCAGCATCCATAAACAGATTAAGCGGGATACAAATTTGAAAATTTTATATTTTGAAACAAAATGGAAGGAGATAAAGGGTGAAAGATAGCGCGAAAAGGGCGCAAAAGGAGTAAAATGTTAATGAACGTAAGCTGTTACATAAATCCACCCCAATTCTTTTTATTATTCCTTAATCCCGCTTCCTTCGTTTTGAAGAAAATAAAAACCGTAGGTTCGGTTACACGGGATAAAGTCATACATTTCACAAAGTTTTCCTTTCTATTTTACAAAAAAAAAGCTCCATCAGGGAAATGGAGGAATTTAATATAATAATTTCCATTTAAACAGCAAATGTGTTTTAGATTACACATTAAAGGTAATTTCGTTTCTAGATTATGCCTACAAAAATAAGTGTTTTCTTTCTCTATGTGTATGCACATAATTTATAATACTACTTGAATAGGAAAACACAACAACAACAACAAAAAGACAGCTTTAGGTTAGATGATTATATAATATTAAAGGCATTAAAAAATGGAACGAGGGAAAAAGGCATCACCAAAACGAAAAGAAAAAATACCGAACACAGTGGGTTGTACGGTAACAGCAAAAGCGAAGCCATTTGGTAATTGAGAAGTAATAATGTAATATAGAGGGTTATTAACTTTCGCCTCTTGCTCACGTATTATTTTTCGTATGAGATTATAATGATGGCCCTTATTTTTGTAGTAATCATGCCCGATTGTGCTTCACACACACACATATACGCTGCAAAATTGTTGTGCATTAAAGTTAATACCAATAAGTACTTGTCGGCTATAAAGCAATCGATTAGTACGATATTAGCGGTGGATGAAGCACTTTTCGTGCTTTATTCGTACATTATTTTGCATTATCGTAGCTTCGATCAAATTTATTGATATAAATAGCGCGTCAGAAACAAAACGAAGATTACGAGAAAAAAAAAAGGGTCTAATATTCAAATTATTTCTAAAAATGGAGATAAATCGGAATTTATAAAAGCTCTTAAAAGCCCCCAGTTTCGTTATGTCGAAGCTTCCAGTTCGATAATCATTAAATCACCACCCAACCCTGCATTTTTTTTGCTAAACGACAATCATAAAATTGGAATTGATTTAAACGTCGATTTGCAAAAAAAAAAAATAATGAAATTTTCATTAGTTTCGCTCGTTTTGATGCAATTTCCAATCGATTTCAAATTAATTTAGTTTGCGAATAAAGATATGGAATTTCGTACAACTTACAACTAATTATTTCATAAATAATTTCGAGTACGAAGAAAATAGTTTAAGCAAATTTAATAGGTCGGATTAGAGAACCGCTCGCGAAACATTTATACTTGTTCAGATATAATTACTACAGCAAAAACCCATTTTCATATTGTAATTTCATTCAAACGTCTCGTAAAATGGATGCAAATTTCTGCTGGTTGCATTCCCATTTTGAGCTTTAAATAATTTAAATCGAACAATTTTACAGGGGAACAAAAATGATTTTCGATAAAAAATTAATTCTTCCTTGTTGGATACAACTCAAGCTAAAAAAAAATTCAACAACAACATTTGCAAACAGTCATAATGAAATGTACCCAAAAAAAAAAGAGAAATTTAAGTGGTATATGGCGAATTCCCATTTGATACTCCATAAAATTCAATTCGGCATTTTATTTACAGGACTATAAAGCACAAGCACAACAACAACAATAATAGTGATAGTTCTGTTGGTTGGGCTGGCGGTGGGCTAACAGTAATTTATAACCACTGTTTATCACTTTACATCGCCCTTTTTATACGGCATTTATGGGATTCGCGTTTCCTCTTTAGTAATTCTATATACACATGTACATACACGAACAAAAGCAAAACTATACAGACGTCGGTATTGTGCTTTTGCAAGTGTGAACTGGGCGATTTTTCATAAACCGAACGAACCGAATAATTGGCGGTTTGGTAATTCGCATTTAGGAAAAGATTGATTCTTCTGATTCGACGACATTCTAACAGCTGATGCATTTAACGAAAGAAAAACCAATAATTGTCAAAGCAACAAAAAAAAATGAGTGAAAAAAGTATTTGATTAACATCGTTCGCATTTTAAACCCAGTTTCGTGAGGTTAATACGAGGGGCGTTTGGAAAATTGGCCATAGAAACAGAAGACTATTTGTCATTAAAGGTTTCAGGTGTTCCATTGAAACCTGCATTTGATTGTTTGATACACGAATGCGCAGCAAAACAACTGGTTATTTCGGCAATTGAAAACTGTCAAATGTCATTTAGTAACGGGTGTGTGTCCAACAATAAGACGTGCGTCTTTTAATTCACTTTATAATTGAGCACGCAACATTCTTACGTTCTGCCTTCGTCAAATATCGAAACTTTATTCCTAGACATTGAGCGATTTCACCCACTTTTTGACAGTTATTTACAACAATTGAATCACGAAAAAGCCTTTAGGTTAGAATAAACTAATGGGATCCTTCGTCTAATTTGTTGCTTTTAATCCCATAACTTCGCACTGTTGACAGTGACAATGTTTAATTTTTAAATTTAATCAGATTTACTACACAAAAGAAACGATGGAATTTAAAATCATTTTTCGTCCAATGTGATTAACAAATTTAGGAATTTAGTCGACTTTTTTGGACAATTGTTGACGACAATTTATAAAATTAATTAACAACGTTTCGGCGTTTATTTTCCCATCAGGGCAGAACAAATTTTTCTTTGTATAGAAGATGTTGTTGTTGGAAAAAATTTGTTGAAAATAAAAATTAAATAATCGAAAATGGAAAAATAAAAATGGACCAATATTTGCAGGTAAAAATTTTAACCTTTTGTATTTCAATCATCGACAATAATGTACTCAAAAATTAGTCTTTTGAAAAAATATTCTCTTAAAATTTTAGCCTGAGGAGGGCCCGAAAATAAAGGCCGAAACGTTGTTTAATTTATATATTGTCGCCAAGAATTGCCCCAAAAAAGTCGAATAAAATCCGAAACGATCGATCTTTTGCAAATCAGCAATTAAATCGATTCATAACCCATTCGCATTACTTTTGGAATGCACCTCGTATCTTGTTGTCGCAATACTCTTATATACGTCTCCTGTTCCATTTCCTTTTCGTCATATTGTAAGGCACACGAAGCACAGAAGAAGAACCGTTCGTTCCCCCGTTGGCTGGCGAATGTAAAAGAGATGACGACAAAAGCGAGTAAATAAATGTTTGCACAGTTCTTTTCAATTTTATTTCTTTTCAAAGATCGACGACGGTGGCAGAAAAAAATTTACCATAGAATACTAAATAATATAGCATCCATTTTTTTTTCTATTTACTTCGCCCCTGCTGCTCCCTTCTATTCCCAACGGTTTTGGTGGCGGAATAAGGAGAAGAAGAATGGACCAGGAAGAAGAACAAGTGAATGCCCCCCCCCCCCCCCGTTTATTCTTCTTCTAATTTAAATGTCATAAATATTTATCATCCTACTGCGGGGTGCACGCTTAATTCGTACGTTTTGTTCGGTAATAACGTTTTAGCAATTTGCACGTTCTTATTAAATTATTACGTTCAGTTGCGGACCAATTGTTAAATAGTTTACAAAATTATATACACAGACTCCGAGTGAATTTTACACTGTCATAGGTAGACCGTGCACGACCCATTATCAATCCTCCGCAGTTTGGGAAAAGTGTATAAAAGTTAGTTAGTTACAACGGCGAGCGGCGACGATGATGATGACGGCACTTTGCGTTTCGTAATTTGAAACGAAAAGTTACCCATCATCTATCTCGGTGCGACTGCAATTTACAATGATTATTTCCGAATAGTTTTTGATACGGTATTAGTTGAAATCGAACTTCGAGTATCGTGTAGAATTTAAAACTGCCAATTTTTTTCTATCTTTTTTTTTGCAAAATGTGCAAATGGAATAGGAAATATTCGCAATGCCCGTGCACATGCATCGTATATCAATGAGCAATAAATACGGCCACGTGATGCATAAAGTTGGAAATATGATTTTAATAGTGAAAAGGCAAGACAAACGGAAAGGGGACGAAAAATGTTAAACAGAGATCGCATGATATACGAGGTAGCGTAATCTATGTGCCGTACTGTTGTCATATTGGCAAAATTCATATTCGAAAGTGTGTATCGCCCTTTTTGCTTTTGCTAACAACAACGACGAGCGAAAACAAAAAAAACTTGGGAAAAACAACAACAACAGAGAGGGCACCGATTCGAACTATAAATTCCGTTATGTGTGCAAAACTAAGTCAACATCGCATTTCCCTGTAGAAAACGAGTGAAATATTTTATATATAAAAGCAAAAGAAAAACGGCTCCTTTTTTGTGATTTACGACACCTATTACAGCGAGCAAACAGAATTACGTCCACGTTATTTTCGTTCCCTTTTTATTTCATTTATTCCTCCACTTTCCTTTGCCCTGTATATATTTTTTTTCCTCTTCCACCCCATATTTTTTTGTCTCCATGTCTACTTTTTTCTTAATTTTCGTATCCACTATTTTTTTATTTTTGTATCTATGTTTTTCTTCCTTTATCTCATTTTGTTGGTCCTATACTCTTTTTTTTACGGGTGTTTCCTCCTCAAGCAACAAAGCATATTTCAGCGAAAGCAACTTTCCTTCGAGCGAAACCACGATTTACTTTACAGCCTTTTCAAACAAGCGAAAATCTTTCCACTATACCAATCACGACATCGACGGGCCGCCAATTTCTTACGTTTGTTTGCTCGTCCGGTACGTTAAATTAATTAAAGTTAGTCAAACAGAATCTTTTCTTCGTTCTTTAATTTCGTTAGAAGACGTCCCGTTTATTGTCGGCCAAAGATTAGTATGGGACAAATTACGACAATCTTCAACAATTAAACCTTTATAATTGTATTTGTTGATTACACACACAGAGAGAGAATGCGCCCTTAAATTCGTTCACCCAAAACTTTTTCCCTGTCGGCATCAACCCTTTTAAACTTTAACGACGTTAGTTTAAAGTGAAAACTTTTTTGCTTTGTGTTTGAAGATAGGCGGAGGTGAAGATGCGACAGGAATAATTTAAGAAATTTAGATGGATTATAACGTTGTAGTAAGAAGGAGAAGTGCGAGAAAAAGAGAAATTCCGTTAATTATTTTGGTGCATTTTCTCTCTGCAAGCACGAGGACAAAAAGTAGGTTCAAGAACATTTATTTTTTCGTTCCCATCTGCCTCTTCTTTCATATTAAAATGATGATGAAAAAAGACGGAAAAGCCAGAGAAGGAATGAAAACCGTTCGTATTGAAAGTAGTAGCGGGAGGAAACTTTTCATTTCCCATTCCACCCGCCCTTTTTTCATCCATTTATTTATATTTTTGTTTCGTGAATGGGAAATAATACTTTGAAACCTTTTGAAACGGAATTTAATGCAATATTTTCTAGATGAAAAGTTCCCTCGATCCCCTTTCTCTTTTATTTCGCTCTTTTCCGTTTGTCCTAACGGCATGAAAATGTTAAACTCCTCTTACGACCCGTAAATAATGCAAAATTGGAGGTAATAATGTGAGAGGAGCGCTCCTTAAGAAAACGAAATTTATAATGAGAAAGAAGAAATGAATGATTAATGTTCCTGCATCGGGCAAATGGTCCAGAAATAAGACTAAGGCAAGATTCCATTATACATCAACACAATAATTTTCATAATAACAATGGGGATTGGACGAAGAAAAAAAAATACGGGGGCAAGTCGGAATTTTAATTACTCGCCCTTCCCCCGATTAAAGAAAATTATTTACATATAAGCATTAATAACACTGCTTGAATGAACCGATTCATTTTCAGCACGAATTTAGTGCGATATTAACAAATCGCTCGTTACGCTCCAATTCTTTTAACTACAATTAAAAAGGAAATTTTTTTGATGGGTAATCAAAATGATTGAGTTTTAATGAAACATTTCGCTAATTGAACCATTATTAATGGCGTAAAAAAAAGGATTCGAACGGACTGAAAAAAAAAATATAATTCGAACGTTGTCAATGGGTTCCAATTGAAAATTGCATTCGATAATTATCGGTGCATCGAGTTTTCACGTTGACCCGTTTTCGAGTTTTGCACAAAATCCCCTCGTGATCGTTTCATAATCTCCATCGATAGGAAATTCGATTAAACGTTATACAGGATTGACCAAAAAGAACATTACGTCTTTCATAATCTTCGGTCTGTCTGCTTTTTAAATGCTAATTGATTCTAACCTAAAAAATGTTGGTTGATCGACATTTATAACCGCCCCTAACTATAAACTATAAATAGTTAGGTAGGGTTAGTACCCATTTGAAATCGTCCCCAGTAAATAACAATCGACTGATTTGTCGATGGTAATTAACTTTTCGTTTCGGGGATAATCATTTAGAATTGGAATTGATTTTTGCAATAATTAATTCGCACATACATTTTTTTCTTTTTGGAATAATGAGCCCATTTCATATTTAAATGTCAACGATTACAAAGTCAAAGACATCGTTTGCATTCATCGCCCCCATTAACGATTAGGATCAGCGTTGGAATGATTTTCGTTTCGAGTTGAGTTTAGAGAAAAGTGTGGGGAAAAAAAAGAAGTTAAAAGTGCTCAATTTTCGATGTCAATTACAGATAGCTCTCCTCCCCCTCGCTTTAAACCGGACGCTTTTGAATAATAAAGTTTCGTTGTGCCTCGTAAAAGAAATGTTTAACGATCCCGTATCCGTGTTCAAAAAGGAAAATTATTTTCGTCCAGCCATCAAACTAACGCCACGTATATCCATAATACGTATTATTACTAAATATTATTTACTCGCTTTTTGCATGGAGCTGATGTACTCTATACGTACGTCTTTATGTTCGTCTCTCGGTTATTTTATTTTTAATAAAAAGAGCGAAGTTATTACTGCCGTACATAATTTGCCCCACATTTTCAACAGCCATCATATGTCACGGACACGAGTGTATGACGGAACGGCAGACCGCGTTATTATTTTACGTGAATGTCTCTGGTTTAAAGTTATGTGTGTATAATAAGGGCTAGAGAACGGATGATGGGAGCGAGGAGGTGGAATGATGATTGAAAAAGGATTTTTTATATATATACGAGTCCCACTGCTTGCTGTGCATCATTACCAGGAAATTTAGCGTTAGTTTTCTTGGTTTAAATCAAATACTAGACGAGCAATGTTATGGCTGCTAATTAATACGTTGGCAAACGTGGATTAAAAGCAGTGATTAATGAAAATTCATCATCGAGATGGAAAATCTATAATGAAGATGGCGATTTTCTGCAAAACACTTTTTTTAATTCATGCCAATATTTGTAAGAAGAAATTAATAATTTGCAAATGTTTTCTCTCTCTCGCAAACGACTAGGAAATTTTCAAATATACAGCGTGATTCAAAATAACCCCGACAACTCTGAATGGGTGATTCCTGCCGTTAAAATAAGCCAAAAAGTTCATATGGACCATGGTCCGAAAATGCTGCGTCTTCGAGATATCGAGCGTCAAATAGCGGTTTCAAGAACGCAATTGAATGCATAAAAAAATAAACGAAAGCATATTTTCTTTTGGGCTTTGGTGGATGTCAATTTAATGTTAAGGAGCTTCTTTAGACGTGACTTCAAACTTTGAAAAACTGCTGGAAAGTGGTGTTGTCGATGGCCTACCATTTTCCAGAAGCCAAAACTTTCTTGCCTTTAGAGTTTTGACCGTTCTGAATGGAAAATTTGGAACCCTCACGTCTTATGAATCGAAATGCTACTCTTGTTGGTAAACGATATCTCGCACCATTATCGAGAAATTTAATGTTTTTTACGACCATGCATTACGATGTGTCAACAATCATCTAACAGTCTTATGCCACTTATTAGGATTAGGAAATTTACAGCATCAAAAAGAGTTTATTGCGACACAATGATTCAGTTTCTCGAATTTTCCCAGATGGGAATGACCCATTAAGCGTTGTCGGTGTTATTTTGAATCAACCCGTATATTGCGTCTTGCAAAAGTTACTGTCCTGCTTTGTTTTTTTTTGTTCTATGGTGTACTAATTCGAAATCCATCAATCAAAAAGTCACGTGAATAATACAGAGCCATCAAACTGAAATCTGTTTGGAGTGGGCTTTCAAAATTAGCATGCTGATTTACTTGAGTAAGAATTAATGACTGATCAGTGTCAATCAATAATTTTTAACGTATTTTGCACTTTAGTTAATCAATGATCAAACTCCTGTAAGTGGTTGAATTGACCACGTAAGTTATAAACCATCGGGCAAGAAGAAGAATAGCGAGATCATAAATTGCTTAACGTTTGACAGCATCGGATCTCCCTTTGATCACACTGTATCACATAAATAATAAATTCCTGGCGCATTATTGTTCAGTCAACATCATCTTCATTTCATTTTTGGTCAACAATTCTCAAAGTCAAATTGCGCACATGGTTTCTGATTGTGTTTACGACCGCCAAATTCAAACTAAAAACGTCTTGCGAATTGACAAATTGTTTACTAAAGCAATATCATACGTAATAAATTATAATTTAAGTTAACGTCCGACAAATGAAAATAAATCAAAATGTAAAAAGTCCTTGCTGTTCGGTAGAATTTGATATCCGCGCTCTAAAGGTATGTAGTACGTCATTAAATTTTCATTATTATATCTTTACAAGCTACCGGCATCCAAAAGAAAGAAAAAATTGGTCCTCCTCTTGCTGCTGTTCGTACGGTATAACAGAGCGAAAAAGATTCCATCATCATCGTCCTCCTCCTCCTTCTTCTTGTGTAGTATAACAGGTATCGCATATACACGGTTACCTATATAAAAAATTTTAATGACACAACTTTTTCAAAAGCTCCGGGATTGAAATTTTATTACGGGAATTCAATTTTTTTTGTGTGGACCAGTTAGCGTTCTTTTTAGTTTCGTTCGGTGTAAGCAAGAAAAAAATTGAACTTCAAGGCGACGAATAGAATATATGCGATTAATTAACATGAAACAGGGAAAATTAAACTTGAGGAATAGCTTTTAGTCCAGTTGCATAATTTTGTTTTTCTTTCTCGAATGATTAATCTTGTTTATAATTATATGCTAATGGAGTTGTAGTTTCTTTCTCTTTCCTCTCTCTCTCTCTCTCTCTCTCTCTCGTCTTACGTAATCCCAAGCGAATTGTCGATCGACATTTCTAACGTTTATTAGCTCTTTGATTCGTAAGAAATGACTAGTTTACAGTTACAACTTATACAAACACACATGGCTGTGGTAAGAAATAATAATAAAAGGTTGGAATGCCAAGGTGTTCTTCTTTTTAATGCTACTAACAATAATCGCCTTCCAGTTAATTCTTATTTTCTCGAATGTAGTCTACCCAGTTGGCAGCAGCAGCAGCGGCAGTCGAGAGTAATTCAGTTTGCCCTTGATTGCATTATAATGGATTCCGATTTAAATTGTTCTCCTCGATGCATCAATCCGTTACGTTTATATTAAGTATCTTCAGAGAAAATAATCGTTGCCGAGGATTATACGTATAAAAAGAGAATCGTTGGCTTTAATTAGAAACTCGAACATCGCGTTCCAGCGCATCGAAATTACTATCATTCGAATAATAACGAGTTAATTAACGAGACAATTTTTATTTCCTAACAATCAAATAAATCATCAACTTGGCGTGCGTTAAGCTATAAAGCTCTTTTTGTAATGACACAAAAATCTGTTTGCAAATATAAATGCTTTTGTACAATTTTCTATTCTCTTTGGAATGAAAAAAATCTTGTTTCCTCCAAGAACAAAGAGGCATTCATTAATCTCGGGATACGTATGTGAAAAGGAAGAGAGCGACGTCGAGGCATTTTCAATTCATTTAATCGAACTTATTACGGTGCATTAATAAATAGGGAAGAAGACACTGTGTGTGTACGTGTTGCTATTATTATTGCTGTCGTTCGGTCGAGGAGGATGATTGTATGCTGAAGAATATAAATTGTGACAATACAAGGATTAGTTACATCCTGGGTGAAATTTAATGAAGCGCAAACAAAAACAATACGTTTTATGCTGGAATAATAATTATCCGTATATTCCACATACGCGATTACTTTTTTCTTTTGGCTTCTTCTTTTCCCTAACAATAAATTGTCAGTTTGTAACGTTTTTTCCTTCTTCTTCAAGTTTTATTGTTCTTCCATATTCACGAGACACCATTCTTGCCCATTCTTCTGCGGATGGCGTTAGTTTTAATGAAATAAAACACAACACGTCGTCTGGAAAATCTTCTGGCGTCTTAAGACAATCGATTGCGGCGAGGGTAAAAAATGCCGGGCTTTAATTGACCGCATTGTTACATAATCCAAGTCCGTTGCGAAGGATTCTTTCCAGAATTCGGCATCAACTAATTACGAAACTTTTTTGTTTAATACGGCAGGTAAAAGCGCCGTCTAGAAATGATGATGAGGCCCCCCTTTTAATTTTATTACTATTAAAATTGCCCTTTTGGGCGAGACCTCGTTAGAGAAAAAAAGTGGGATTTTATAGGTCCCAAGATAAGGGACTTAATAATAATTCTTGGAAAATTAAGTCCCTGCCCACATCGTTCACCCAGATAATAATAACGAAACCCGAATCTACCTGCGATCGTTTGAAACCCCTTTCTGCAGTTGTATAGACTCGAATTTGTTTTCATTGCATTTTCATTTGGTTTCGTCGAGCAAATAAAAATTTTACTGCTTTTTTTTGCAACAAGTTTTACTTCGCCTACGTATTTAATGATAATAAATATTTGATTTGCCGATGTTTCTTATTAGAAATTTTCCTCGGCCATTTCTTCCACTAAATCATCTCATTTATATTCCATTCCGACGTCAATTCGATTCCTTCTGCATTTCTTTCTTATTTCCTTGATTTCGAATAATCTTCCTAGTTAAATTACATTAGACGAGTATAAAGTAAGCAAGCGAGCAAGGAAGAGAATTTCGTGCTTTACATCTCAAATCGGTTGCAGGAAAATGTACAGAGACGAAATAAAAAAAAGGCCAACAGAGAGTTTGACTTGCAGCGATAAAAATTTCCTTTTTTTCATCGACGTTACAACCGTTAAAAAAATTACATGTTAGAAATGAACCGCCTCAAATGGAATAATAATAATCAATTAAATGCGATACGATCGATTTGAGTCATTATTTTCGATTTCGCTTTCGTTATTTTTAGTTTCGCAACAATACAGCACGGGGCACAAACAATAAAATATCTAAGGCAATAAATAAAACGACACATTAATTATAATATAAACGTAGCGTACATTTTACGGGGGGGCATATACTAATAATAACAACAAAGAGAAATTTATACTAAGAAAGTCTCTTTTATGGTAATGTAAAGTTCAAGGCGTTTAACTCGCTTAAAATTTACAACTGCAACTAATTTATGTACCTACATATAAAAGTGTGTGTGTGTGTGTGTCCATGTGTAGTTAGTTAGAGATGTGGGTGTGTTTGCTCTTTGTTAAAAAAAAACTTTGATATTATTTATATTCGGGAGGAAAAATGAAATAAACGAGAACGTATGACTAATGGTTGTACCGTGCGATCAAAAATGCATGTCTTTATCCACCATATGTTGGTATTGATTTCACCTAGTTTTAAAGGGGGATTTAAAATTAATCTTCAAGTTTGATCCGGTGGTTTTGTTCCAAAAGTATAATAACAAACTCACGTTGAGTTTCGTTGAGTTACGAAACAAAAGGGGCGATTGACGGATATACGCAGCCATCAAAACTGCGTTTCGTTATAAGCCGTATGTTGGTATTGAAAAGTACTTCTAAAAAAACTGGGATTTGTTTCGTACTACGCACACCAAACTCTCGGCGTTTGTTCAGTTTCGAAGTGGAGTCAAGTTTGCTTTTACGCCCCTCGTACTATATCTTACGGTCGCCTCAATCGCAGTTTCGAAAGAAAAGGAGAAATTAATTGGTTCACGTATCGGTGGCCGCATACGTTTACTTCTTGTATCATTTCCAATTAAAAGGTGGCCGTTGTTATAGGATCGCGAGCAAGTCACGAGGTTCGTTTATTTTATTTCCAATTTCTTCCGCGTGCAAAACTCGTTTTCCGAACACTCGCGATTTCGAATGGGGATCGTGTTGCGCAAGAATAATTCCATTTAGCAGGAAACCTTTCCAATCTCATTTATCCGGCGCTAAATGCAAAGGGAAGCATTAATAAAGTTCAAATATCGTTAGACTACTTCCTCCTTCTCTTTCGCTCGCTTTTTATTCCCGCGTCTCCCTGCAAGTTGTACGTTTGAAATAGCTTTCAGCCAGTCCCATTCGGCACTTTATAAATGTATCCATCTGCAAACATACTAGAGCTACTTAACGGTGGAGAAACAGCGGCGCGAGTATAAATGGCACCGCATTTATCGTGCACCCATTATTACCATTCGTTGGGATTGCCGTGGCGCGTTAAATAAGAATGGTCCGTTCGAAAGAAGTGCGCTCGAACAAATAAAATAAATATTAATTTTATTCAGCGTTTCGCCTCCTTTCAAACGAAACTGATTTCACGCCGAGGAAACAGCGAGCGCGAAGACGATTCCAGTAGCTTTTCAACGAACATTCGCCACCAACTTGAGAAAAATGTTAAATATTACACGAAGAGGAAAGCAAAAACACTTTTGTTCTCTCCTCCTGTTGTCGTTCTTTGACTATAACATCCATCGTGCATTATTAATGCTCGTAAGAGGAAGCATGAATCCTTGCACGCTGCAACACATCCATTTTGAGATTCTTCTAATAGCAATAATAGTTGGAATAAACCAACTAAAACATCTCGTTCGCTTTTTCTTTTCCCATTTTCAATTGGCAACTCTTTAAAATCCCGCCAACGATTTTCGTCTTAAAGACAAAAAAGGAAGGAAAACAGCCGATAACAGCGAGCTGCTGCTGTTGTCATCGCAATGCATTGTTGTCGCATACAAAGGCCTCACCGGAGTCTCCGTCAGTGCGGGCGTACAAAACGAACAAAATAACTCTCGGTAAATTCTTTACATCCATCCACTCGGCATTCTGCAACCACTAACGTGCTTTTGTCGTCATAGAACGACAATAACTGTTGGTTACATTGATGTGCAAAATGAAGGAAGGAAATATTGCGAGAGATTCCGAATGCATCGAGATGAATCAGTATGTGCAACAACAACGACACGATTCGATATCTTTTCTTCGCGAATGGAAAAAGTGGAAGAATCTGGTGAAAAGGTTCAATTATTATTGCCTATCACGATTTCGGATCAACTCACCCTCCGCCTCATTCAACCTACTTCGATCACTTTTGAAAATTGCAATTCGACCATAAAGAACAAAAAAAAAAAGGAAATGCGAGGGTAATTCAAAACTTGTGAAAGAAAAGATTACAATTTTTTTTTATCGTGGTAGTTCGATTTGCTGTTTTCGTCAAAATCTTCTTAAAAACAAGTGATATACAATTGACGTTGACGAAGAGCGCTGAATTTGAATCTACTTCAGTTGATCGTTTAGAAAAACCGATTTGGCAGGCAGCGATGTTTTTCATTAAACAAAAGAGTTAAAGAAACTTCTTTGGCGGCCAAATAAAAGAGATATTACAGGTTAACGTATACTCTTTTGACAATAATTTTGCAAGAATTCGTTTTTGCGGAAGCGAATGAAGTTTCCGAGCGATCCTGGTAGCTTGATATCATTTTATTTCTCATTAAGTCGTATCTTTTATTGAAAACCAACGAAGGGAAAGTCACGACGATTTTACACAACTGAAACTATAAATTGGTCTATTAGCATTATTCGCTCAACATTCTATTTACCTTTCATTAGGTTTGCGCGGATTAGACGAGCGAAACCCGTTTTGCAATAATATTCAAATCTACAAGACGCTTAGAGAGAGGTCGAAATAAAAGGATCGGAAATAATTTCTGGCATTTTATTTCAGCAATTACGTTTTATTGATACCTAAAGAAAAATCGTAAAACAGCAGGGGGACACGCATGTTAGGTTAGAACCCTTTTATATCGTTCCCTTTAGCACTCGTTTCCTTTTCTCTCCGTCATTTTGATTGTATGCATAAGCAGGGAGGAAGAAGAAGCGGCGGAGGAAGAGGGATGCCGCTGCGGTTTCCCGATTTGCGAATCAGCGTGTAAAATCGATGAGATTCGATAAATAAATAAAACATGATGTGATTTGCAATAAAAAGCGTGCGAGAGCTGTCGCGGGGGAAAGTGTGCAAAAAAAAAACCGAAAGAAAAGAGTTGCTTTTGAGTGAAATGAATTTTTTATATCGTAATACACTGGCCAACGACCGAAATGAGAAGCATAAAATAGCTACCTCCTATACTCACAGCAGCAAAGTCTCATCACATTATTTATATAACGCATCCTTTCTTTTCCATCCACTTTTTCGTGCAATCTTTTGCCCTCCCCGTGCAAACGTATCAAAATTAGATGTATTTATTTTCATTTATTCAGACCGTGTTGGTTTCTTTTTTTGTGGGTATACCTTCCACGTATTATTTCCCTGTTCATTTCCAATTGCCATCGTACAGAAGAGGGTTATACGAAAATGTACAAGAAAGTGTGCGTTACGGGGAACGTTTTAGCGATAGAACGAAAACCGGCATTCATAAGATTTACCAGATTCCGAGTGGACTTCATATTTTATTATATGGCCCTTTCAATTCCGTGCCGGCATTTGTAATTCCCTAGACGGTCATATTATTTGCTTGTTCTTCCATCTACTTCTTCGGCATCATACATTTATAATAAACCACCACCACCGGCAACAACAGCAACAAATAGGGAAAACTTGCTCGATGGAATGAAATGATTTCGACAAGAAGTCAATTAAAAATTATATAAACCACTGCTTCTTTTTTTTTTGGTTTCTTTTTTTTTGATAAAAGTTTGCGAACTTTTAAGACGCAAATTAACCTTAAAATATGGTCCCCGTGCGGAATTTATTGGTAAAAACCTCAAAATCTCAAAGAAAAGTTCTTTCGTTTAGGAACTAATTAAGCTAAAGAGATTGCGAGCGCAATAAATTTGTAGGCATTCAATTATGGCCGTAAAATAAAGGGAGGCAAAAAGAATGGAACAAAGTTGGGGCGAAGCCCAAGCGAAAGGAGAAATCCTGGTGCCCATGTAAATAAAATTATAACGTTTTTATGACTGGATTTATTTCCGTCTTTGTTTTTCCTTTCGTACGACATCATTAAGCCGAATCTCCTTAAAGCAATGGGTCAATTTACAAGGAAACGTTTATAATTCAAGCTGAAATATTTAATGTTTGAACCACATTTTCTTCACGGTCCTTCGCCAAATTTATTACGTCCCTTTTCCTCGTCCCTCCAGCATTAGCCGGGCGCTTTTATATCGGGTCGCGCCGAACTTTAAGTTTGTTGTTGGGAATTTTCTTCTATAGCCCGCCGTTTGTTGTTGTCTATCGAGTAGTAGTCGCAGAGAGTTTGCGAGAAGATTTATATTACAGCTGTTTTAATTCGATGCTCTAGATGGAAGCGGAGACGTTGGAGGGCGGAATAAGAGGGAGTTTATTTCGCTCGTAATTTACTCCGACTAACATATTTGGACATTAACAAATTGAATTAATGATATATTCGTTTGTTTCCAAATAAAAGTCAGAAATGCGGTCGCGTTCGTTCGCCGGATTAGTTCTTGATCGTACTTTGAAGATTATACGGGGGGGTTGGATAAGAAAGTAAACCGGAACGCAAATAATAATAGCAATAATAGGATGTTCGGGGACTGCGAGGTTTTTTCTCCAATTATTTATCGAGGAAACTTTTTCGACGTTATAAACGAACGCCAGACGACAATTTCAAAGAAATCGCTTGTTGATGATGATGATCGTACAGAAGCGGATCCTTTCAAGTAATGGAAAGTGGTAAATCGAGGACGAGTTAAATTTTAAATCTTCTTTTGCAGCGTATATTTTATGGTAATCTTAAACCCGATTCTTCAGTAACTGAAAATGTATTCAATACCATAGTACCACGGGAAAAAGTGAAGCGAAGAATCATTTCTTACCACTTCCATTCGCCATTAGAAATGTCTTTTTTATTTCGATTTATAATGGGGTAATCGTCAAAACACCATAAAAACGAGGGTTACACTTAAGAGGAAAAAAAAAGGAAAAATCTTCTATCCATATGACGAAATTGCAATCGATTTCTAATCAATTAAACGTGTAACAATAAAAAAATATTAAAACGTTAAATCTATAAACCGAAAACTTTCTAAAAGAGATTTAACTTAAATTTTCAATTTAACACTTAACTCTCCATCATAACTGGATTTTAATACAATTTTCTCGCGTTGGGCAAAAATTAAAATAAAAATAATAATAACATCGACGCTTTTAAAAATCACTTTGCGATCTCTTAAAAATGTACCTAAAAAATTTACATTATCGTCTCCTCTTTATATTCATTTTTTTCGGCAGCGAAATTGCGATAAAACTTTTATCGCGTTACCGGACATCCATGAGATGTTGCGAAACTTTACGAATAGAGTTTCCTTGCCCATTTTCTAAATAACATCAATCATCCTTACGCATAAGATTTTATTGTTAATTTATTAAATTTTAATTTAACAAAAAGCAATTTTAATAGTTCAAAAATTGCGATTAGATCTTTTACCATCAATTAAAGATTTATTCTGCAAAACGACATAAATCTATTTACGTTGATCGGGGAGATTGTAATTAGTCAAACGAAGAAAAGGAAAATTCGGGCGAACGAGGGAGAAATCTCTGCTTTTGCAACTCTTACATATAATTCATTATTATTATTATTAACAAATCGATTAATATAAGTCTGCAAGGAGCAGGTTTAATTAACGGATGGGCAAAATGGTGGATGCCGGATTGAAACGGTTACCGCAACAAGAAACCTTAGCAAAGTCTCTTTCTTCCTCCGACTCGTTCATTTCCACTTTATTCTTTCTTACTTTATTTGATTTTTTTATACAGGATGTGCGTACGAGGGTCACCTAGAAAGGTCCACTTTAAGAAATAATATACCGTTTAAACTTTATTTTTACTGTCGAATGGTTTTAAATTATTCATTGGTGAACTTTCCCATCGATTTGTATTGTTTGTTGGGCTTTCAGCAAACAATTATTTAAAAAATGGGCAACATTAAACAAAAGTTGTATCGGTGTTGATTGAGGTTATGTTCATGAATGAAATATGAGAAATTTCTTTCGGAATGCCCCTCGTATGTGGGATAAAACCTAACCTTCTTTATTTGACGTGTGTTATTTAAGTTTCCTTCTTCTCTTGCGTTTCGTTACCTTTTATGTTCTCATTTGATTGCGAACAGGAAAGAAACCCGAGGGAAACGGGGAAGAAAAGAGAAACAATTAAGAGGATTAGAGAGATATAAAGTCGATTGTCCTAGTGAATTGGGTTGAATTTTCCAACGCAAATACGGTTAATTATTAATTGCATAACAATAATGATGATAATTAAACTTTGTAATTATGTAACGGTTTTCGCAATTTGCAAAAAGGATCTCGTTATTATTTCTCTAAACAACCAAAGAGGGAACAAACCTATGTCCACATTTAACTTTGATTAGAGCTAACCAACCGTTAACTTATGTTTGACTTTTAATAACTATAGCGCAGCCACGGTTTGTTATGCTAAAATGTTATTATTATTAGCGGAAATAAATGGCAACCGTAACAGAAATTCGTACTTTTCAACTGTTTCAACGCCACGTACGTATAATAATCGATAACTCAATCCACGAGGAATAAAAGTGGGAAAACGACAATATTTTATTACATCGTCGCCACTTAATTTAATTAAATAACGTCTCTAACCTAATAAGCGATAACAATGATCCATTCATTTTAATCCCCCTAACAGTCGTTTCGCAATTTTTCTTTTAATTTTCCGTTCTGCTCGATTTCCACATTTCGCCCGAAAATCCCTAATGTCAAACGTATTTCCTTTTTTTTTTCTTTCTTTTGGAGATTTATACGCCGCTCAATGACGTGTATTTATCCTTTTTCATTGGAATAACAGATTTCTTTTACCGTTCCAACTCGTCCAATCATAAATTTTAAAACCGTACCCCGAACGAAACAAAAAAGATTGGAAAAAAACTTTCGGGGATTTTTTTTTTGTGGCGAAGGGTTGGTCCAACTGCACAAGCGGAGACGAATGCATTCGTAGTACATTTAACGCGGTCAAAATGATATTTAGCGTTTAACCGTAAGTGTCGGCATTAAATCTTTACGGGACGGCAACGTAAAAAAAAACGTAAATAAATGGTGGCGTTTTTAGGAAGATAAACCGCAAATTGAAAGCAAATATTTTAAGCATACGGGATTAGTATGCTTTTCCTCCCGGTTCCATTTTGTTTGCGGTTTTGCCCTTTACAAATCGAAGGAAACCTTTATCGAATAATAAAAAATAATTTTCTTTTCCTATTATTATCGCGCCTACAATCAACGTCGACAGATTCAATGCTCACGATTTTTCTCGTTTTTCCTTTTTTGTGCACCCGATTTTATTCGTTTCTTTTCCGCCTTCTCGCCTTTATTCCCTTTCACCTTCGATGTTTACGTTTATTTTCGTCGAAGATTTAATCTAACCGAAAAAATCTAATAAAAAACGTGATACAACACAAAAAATCCGGACTATATACATTATGTATACAGGTACCGGACGATCACTTTTAATCCACCAGAGAGTAGGTTGGCATTACGGTTTTCGGTTAGAACCACATTAAAAACAAAGCGAAAGAATCGAATATCAATTTCGAACTTGATTTATTTTGAATTAGAACATCGACACTCTAAAATTGAGCGTTATTGCTTTCATTACTTTTTAACCTCAAAGTATTGACAAGCAAATTGGACATTTCCTTCAAATTGGAAGTGAAAATTCCCATGCATTAGCCTAATTTTTTCTCTTCTTTTTTATTTTATTTGTATCGACTCAATCTCAATAATACTTATTATGAATGTTTGAGGTTAGAGATCATCTTCAGAAACTAAAGAATTACTGCTTAGAAGTTTTTTAAACGCTAACTATTAAAACGTCTAATTTAGAATTTATGCTTTGATGTTTTCCATATGGTGTTAGTCTATCAAGGGTAGCCATGCACCAAATCGTCGCTGATCGTCCGGTACATATAAAAACGATGGCAATAAAGTTGTTTAATGGCAATTTCGCATTGACTCGCATAAATGCCTAATGTTTGGCATTAGAAAAGAAGGAAACTGCACTAAATTCGCAACTGCCTCTATGAGCACACTGTCGACCTATTAAACTAAAATAAATCGCAATTAAAAAAAGTTAATTTGCGGCAATGATCGATGATTACATTTCCAAGATTTGATGAGAAAATTGCGACTACTAATACGCAATTCCCGCTGAATGCACCATCGGTTTCCCATCAACGAAACGTATTGCTCGTGAAAAAGGCGTGACGGCAGAAAAAATTTGTTGCAAACTTTTATTTATTGAAATACGAAAATAAAAAGCGAAATAACCAAATAAAAACGTTGGTTATGAAAATAATTTAAATGGAATTTACGAAACGTACATACCGATCAAATGTGGTGCGGCCGGGGGACAGGGGGGGCGGCGGCGATGTAGCGGTATGTGCATTGATGGTTTTGCAAATTTCAACATAGTTTTGCATCGAATTTATCGCCGCGTTTTGCGAACAAAAATATTGCCAAACAATTACCAGCGTTATACGCGAAATCAGCAAGAATTTACTACCTCGTCGAGCAAACCGAATGAATACTGACACGAAGGGTTTAGCAAAGAATCAATTGACGCGGGTGACCTTTTTAAGAAAACAATTTGCAGATTGTTGTTGCGTTCTTCTTCGTGTCTCGTCCTAATCAGCAAAATTGCAATTTTCTGATAAATTGTCACATCCACCGTATAAACACACAAAATCGATAGACTATGAGGACTGCCACCTCTTCATCTCGTTCCAATTCCAGCCACGTGTTACCATTGGATAGATGACGATAAGACAAAGACGAAATAGTAGGTCAATGAATGATATGCATCGTTGATTATTTAGCTAATGATTCATAGTCGGCGAACGAACCGTTTCGATTTGCAGAAAAAGGAAGAAGAGAAATTGCAATCGTTAAGCAAAGAATTCTGCTTTCCTCTTGTACAATGTCAATGAACGAGCTCTTGCTCCGGAGGAAATGCGTCATTGTAATCATTGACTTTGAAAAAAAAAAACAGAATGTTTCGTAAATGGGAGTAACGCAACTTCCCATTTCCTTTGACACTGTAATTGAAATTTGCATATCTTACATTGTCTCATCGCAAAATAAACAATAAATTCCGTCTTTTTCTTGCTTCTAACGCAGAATTCCGTCGCTTTCGACGTTTCAATAATTCGAAGGGAACGACACCGAAACGTCTCGAACTGAATCGACCAGGAGGAAGTAAGTGACTGGGGAAAGCTTTAAATTAATGCTTCAGCGATTACAACGAAGACATCTGGTATTATAACAAATATTAATTTCGAGTCTCTCTTCTATATGCACTGTCTCCGCGCCACTGTGTTGCGACTCGATGAATGTTTGACGTCTGAAATGATTAGCGTCGTCGTCATTGTCGTCAGAAGTAAAAGAAATTAAAATTTAACGCACACACAGACAACTTATAATGTAATCTGCAGCTAATTTAATGTCGATCCAGAAGTTCCCGAATGCATTTACGTCAATAAAAGTCTCTGGAACCATTCAAAAAAAGTAATAATCTCTTTTCCATTTGCTTCTTCCAGTTCGACTTTTTTCCAAAAGACACATGGCAGAAACACGGTTTTGTTTAACGGATGAAGGCAAAACGACGAAAAGGAGAACTTTCTTCAAAGTACGTGTTATGACGTCACGCGTTGTATTATTACCATGGGATATATGAAAAATGCACCGTGAAAGGCAACGTCGCCGGAATCTTATTTTCGCCGTACCGAAGGCGCTGAAATTTAATAAACGTGGCAATAGCAAAGCACTACAAAGGCAATTGCATTAAACCTTATTTGTTGCTGCAGCATACATCCTATCGCTTTGTTGGAAAATATGCTTCTGACGCGAACGAGTGCCTCCACGTCAAATATTATATCGCGAAATTACGAAACACCTAATAATCCGGGAGGCCATTGTGTAAGCCGTTGTAATTTGTTGAACATTTCGAATTAAAAGTAAAATTACACGACAAATGGCTCGCAAAAAGTTGAAGACCTTCTGTCATAAAAAATATGATGATATCGTTCTAGAAAAAATGATTGAATGACAACTGCTGGTAGTTATTTTGCAGTTTTCATATTTCGTATAAAAGTACATTTGAAGGACCCCTGACAGAAAGAATCTAACAGAATCCTGAGATCTGTGATAATTTTATTTTCTTTCGGAATTGCCCTTGTATAACTGCAAAACCAAATTCATCGAATGAAATTGCGTGTTCGTCTGCGTCTTTTTAAATAGATTTCATTTAAGCAAACTGTGAATGAAAAACAAAATTTCACGACAAAAGGCTTGCAAAAAGTTGACGACCTTCTGTCATAAGAAGTTTGAAGAAATCGTTTTAGAAGAAAAATTGAATGACAACTGTTGGCAGCTGTTTTGCAGTTAGTAATTCATAATTTGTATAAAAGTACATTTGAAGGAACGCTGACAGAAAGAATCTAACAGAATTTTATTTCGGAATTGCCCTCGTATAATTGCAAAACCAAATTCATCGAATGAAATTGCGCGTTCGTCTGCGTTTTTAAATAGATTTCATTTAAGCAAACTGTGAATGAAAAACAAAATTTCACGACAAAAGGCTTGCAAAAAGTTGACGACCTTCTGTCATAAGAAGTTTGAAGAAATTGTTTTAGAAGAAAAATTGAATGACAACTGTTGGCAGCTGTTTTGCAGATAGTACGAAATTCGTAATTTGTATAAAAGTACATTTGAAGGAACGCTGACAGAAAGAGTCTAACAGAATTTTCTTTCGGAATTGCCCTCGTATAATTGCAAAACCAAATTCATCGAATGATGTTCGTCTGCGTTTTTTAATAAATTTCATTTAAGCAAACTATGAATGAAAAACAAAATTTCACGACAAAAGGCTTGCAAAAAGTTGACGACCTTCTGTCATCAAAAGTTTGAAGAAATCGTTTTAGAAGAAAAATTGAATGACAACTGTTGGCAGCTGTTTTGCAGATAGTACGAAATTCGTAATTTCTATAAAAGTATATTTGAAGGACCCCCGACAGAAAAAATCCTACAGAATCCTGAGATCTTTCATAATTTTCTTTCGGAATTGCCCTCGTATAATTGCAAAACCAAATTCATCGAATCGAATTCCGTGTTCGTCTGCGTTTTTTTAATAAATTTCAACATCATCTAGAGGTATAAATATGTCAAAATTTATCAGTCTTGCAAAAGGGCCTCATTGATTTACTTTAATCGAATCAGCATTCAAAAATAAACTGAATAATCCACATACGAAGCTGAAACGAATCCATTTGAATCGACGCCATAAATGAACGGTCATCCACGTTGGGAATGGAAATAATTTCCAATAAATATACTTTAGTTTCTTAACATAAAATGTTCATTAATCAAACGCTAATCGAATCGAGTCGATTAGCAATTTAATGTACCTCATGCATATAGTCGACGAATTAACGTTGCTCCTTTTTTGCGGATTCTCTTTCGCAAAAAAAAAACAACCATCGCCGCACAGTTTATTAATCAATCAATTCATGCTGTTGACGAGGATGTGAATGTACGTTATTAATAATTTATATGAGTTATTCCTGGATTTTTCCTTTTCACATGAAGGTAGAAATGGATTGAAGTAAATGAAAACATTCGCCGTTAATAATCTTGCAACTAATGAAGGATGATTAAATTCAAGAAAGAAAATTGTGACACGAAATGTGGCCCCAATTTTTGTTGCCTTCTTCCTTTTGGTTTTTAATTGGTTAATTAGAACTTCTCCGGGCTGGACTTTTTTTCAAATTAATTAAAATCGTTTTGAGTTAACTCGCGACAATGCATCGTCGATAACTATTACAATTACTGATTGCAACTAGTACGAGGCGAACAGATTTTCCAGTTACAATGGTAACAATATGGCAATGATCCACATATAAAGGAGATGGATGGTTATTGTTGTTCCTACTACATTATTAGTACACGTACATTGTAATAATGGTTATTCAAAACGAGAATAGGAAACAATAGACGAGGAAATTATTATCGTCAACGCATCGATCATCATGATTTCTAATTGAAGTGGGACGCAAAAAAAAAATGATGCACAAAAAAAATTGATGCACACAAAAAGTAACAACAACAATCAAATTGAATTGATACTTTTGCGGGTGCAACACATTGAGAACACTTTTTGCCGCGTTAATTAACGTCGTTCCCAATTACGTTTTGCCTAACGACGTCTGCATGAAGACCACTCGAAAGATGTGTTCTTGTGGTTGGGAGTCTCAAGTATCGAATTAAAAGTTTTGCTACGATCGGCGACTTAATAAGGAAACACGCCACCTTCGGAATCTGCGAGACGTACGAATTTAAAACTAGGATTTTGATTTGATAAGTTTTTTAACTAAAAATTCGCCAGCATTCAGCAATAAATTCACGTTTCGCGAGACGATGAAATGGCTAATGAGTTAATGAGCGATTCGCTTGCAGTTTGGCACGAATTGTGATCGATGAAATTGGTGAAAGTTGTTTTGCAATTTTCACTGCAATTGCCACTTAATAACGTCCATTTCATTTAGCGTCCATCTATGAGCTCACAAGTCTCAAGACTTTTTAAAATATAGCAATAAACTGCTTCTTTCAATTTCAATATTAATTTTGCTTCAATCAAATTATGATTAACAAACTTCGATTGAATCCAGATCGAACGCACCGATTGTTTATTTCTATGGGCGTTTCGCACGTAATTTGCATAAATTAGTGAATTTGCGGTCGTCCGCCATCTACTAAAATTCAATTTGTATCGAAAATTGGTGCGACGATGGCAACGTGTGGAATAAAACGCAAAATGTCGCCAAACTTTATTTATTATTATAATAATTTTCGTCTATATGTTAATGAAGTTATTATCTGCTGAATATCGTATTGAGTGTTATTCTACTTTCCCGCTCATTTCGAGATATTTTCGTAGTGGTAAATTATAATGATGAGGACGATAATCGAATTATTTGTTTTCAAAAGTCAAACGATAATTCAAAAAAATAAATCCCAAAGATTTAAAAAGGGCTAAAATAACATCAATCCACTCTGTTCCATTTAAGTAATTTCGACTTACGTCATCAAGCCCAAGTCTTGATTCGATTTAAGTCATTTTCGGTCACTAATCGGTTGCACTTTCGAGGAACCCCTTGTAATACATACGATCACATGCATTTGATTATATTAACGTAGGCCATACAATAAATGTTTCCCTCGCCCTCTGTCGTTTTAGTTTTTTGACACTGGGGCTTTGCATAACCTTATTTACGGCTCGATGGTCGCCGATTAGTATTTAGCATCGACCGTTAAAATTTATTAAAAAAAAAAGAAACGCACATTTCATCCGACGGGTTGTCGTTATAAAAATTGCACTCGTTTCAATTCGGTTCTTGTATTTTTGCACGTTTTTATTTCGTATTGGGAAATTTGTTAAAATTAAATTATTTCGCGGGGCCATTATGCTACCGCAGCCGGCCAATTGAATTTATTACACGTGGCACGACGTAAATGCGACCGTTAAAAGGTCACCCTTGGGATAGCGAAAATGCAAAAAAAAACTCCTTTTTTTTTTCGGTCGCCCCTCATCCTCTCATTGTTCCCCCATTTACCACAGTTTCTTCGCAAGAAAGCAGAGGGCGATAGAAAGAAACGCGATCCTACTTCTAAATGGTCTTAATTGCATTTAGTTCCCTGCAACATTAAACGTCATCCCCCTCTGTTCCACGCAACCTAAATTCTAATTCGCTCTTCCTTTCGTTTTTGCCTTTTCGTTTGCCTCCGTCTGTTTAGCATGTAGATCTAGTTAAACGGCCATCGGATGGGATCTTAACGATTCTTTTTTCGCTCGCTGACGGTGCACTCAAATGCAAGCTTAACGATTAACGGATTGGAAATTGTTTAATCGATCGATTTTAACATGAAAATTATCCTCATTTAAACCGCCGATTGGCAACAGCGACATTGCGAAACCGTTGTGCCTTTCTCTTATGTTCAACCTTCGACGGTTTCGCTACGCGTTGGACTATTTCTTTTTTTTTTTTTCATTTGGCATTATAGAGTAGGCTTAATAAACAAATGTCATAATAAGATTTGACCTAGAACAACCGTTCTTTCCTCTGAATTCACGCTCTTAATCATTTGCAATTGTTGCTTTTTTTTGCAAACCGCAATTTTCCACTTATTTTCTCTTTGACACACTAAACTCTAGCGTTTTATTAAAAACCCCAATCAAACATTGAAGCGGCTCCGTTTAACGCATTTCCGGTTGGCGATTTCGTTCTCGTTAAAGACAGGAGTTTCTCGTTTATTTGCTCCAATTATTGTTCGTTCCCCATCCAGGATTAAATAATTCTATTCGATTTTTTTTGTAAAAGATTAGATAAAAAATTTGGGTTCGCTATCGGATTATTGTTTAACGATTAAGTTAATAATTAACAGGTGGCCCTCTGTTTTCCGTTAGTCGTTGGGGTTCCAACATAAAGAGTGATACGAATTGAAAGGGCGCCGTTGTAATGGAAACGACGTGAAATATTCGTTTTGATTTGAGTTAATATGCCCGAACGATTAAACATTCATTTTGGTTTTAATCTCGATCTCGGGGCGAAGGAGAACGATGGAAATTGTAGCGATAATAATAATTGTAAATGAAGGCGAATGAATATCATTTGTTAATGACGCGCGCATTATTTTTTCCATTATTTATTTTCAATTAGCAGCAAACGGCCGAAGAAACTTTGTTCTTCTCTCGCCGTTTTCGTTGCGTTAATTATTTGCCGATCGTTTAATTGCTCTAATTGTTTTATTAATGGCTCCCCACGTCCGGATCGAAGAGAAATCGTCCTCGCCTTTGGACCATAGGTCGTTATGTATTTAGTGTCCAACGTGGATTGGTTTTCCTGCTTCACGATAACAACAAATTCTGCCTCAGTATATTTGTGCGTATACGGGATGTCGCCTCTTTTTCCTGGTCGGTTCTTTTATTCTTTCGTTCGTTGCAGCCAGGTACTGCACAACTCACCTATCTTTTGCCCTATTTACACTTGAAGGTGGAGGTATTTTATTTTCTGCGTGGTAAATAAGTTGTGATAATGGGACAGAGAGGTGTTCAAATATGTAACTATTCGTTTTGTTGGGGAGGAAAAGGGTCGCCTTTCCCTATACCTGACGTTTGGTTGTTAAAGTTTATACAGGGCGAACGAAAAATGCCTGAATACAGTTCTGTTTCTAGGAGCATGCTGCAGTATTTTTGCCAGTTGATAACATTTTTCTGTGCGTCCTTTTTTTGATCATCCTTTACAAAACTTATCAGCAACATCAAGATTTAATGGTTGACAGACTGAAAACGTATATATGGTTGTCGAGTGTACTTAAAAATAAGTCCGCCATAAGCATTTCTTTGCAAGGAGGAGACCAAAAAGGAAACGGAAAATGGACGAAATATGTGCTCGTATGGATTGGAGCAATTCCAATCGAGATAGGATAAAAGCAAATTTCTGCTCGTATGCAATCAAATTACTGCTCGCCGAAGAAGGAAATAAATAGAAATAAACATATAGAGAGAGAGGCAACGAAAAAAAAAAAAGGACTTCGACAGCTGCATTTCAACGGTGAAAAAGAAAACGAATTCTTTCAGTCTATCCAGCTAATACGTTATTTCAGGGGGGGTTTGGAAATATTAACGAGCGTCGCCCAACGATATAGACGACCAACTGTCGTGCGCCAGCCACTAACAATATGCGACCCCGCCGTTCGAAAGTAAAATTTTCATACGTACATCAACCCCATGTTATTCTTACCTTTTTATTTTCATTTTCGCCGCGCCATTACACGGCGAACTTTATACGGAGGAAGCGAAAGAGCGCGCATTCGAGATGAGGGAAAGTGGGAATTTCTGCTTTCTAGGCAATTAAAATGCTTAAAAGAAAAAGCGAAACAACGCTCGTACGCGAAACGATCCGGCAACTTTTTCTTCCTCGTCCCCGAATTCAAGCTCGGCGACTTTAACACGGAGTCACTCAAGAACGATCCCTTTCGCGTAAATTCCGCCCATTCAAAGGGCGTCTAAATTTAGCCGAGCCGCGCTTCTTTATCCCTTGTCGGAGCGCGCGTTTTCTTCGGCGTGCCTTTGATTCGCGCGAATTGATATAACGAAGCAAAGAGATTAAAAGGATCGCCAGCATTTTCCGTTGCTCGTAAAATCAAAGAGCACGGATCAGGTGAAATTGTGTTCGTGTGCCCGAGTTTAATTTGTGGAGCACAGTATGATTATGACGGCGTGTGGAAGGAAGAACCTCTTAAAATAAACCGTTTTGCACGTTTTAATAAAAGTGCTCTCCTATAATTTTCATATGTGTCTAGTGGAAGCGTTACGGTATGAACAAAGTGAAGGGAAACCTTTGAAGGCGATTTTTTTAAAAAGTTAATTCCATTAGGTGAAAGTCAACGAATGGCTGATGATGATGGCGGATAAGCAAAATTGTAAAATGCAAAAGAAAACAAACGCCGAACGAAAGACAAAAGTTTGAAACTTACCTAACACTATGTAGCAGCAAGCGGTCGTTGCAAAACCCGATCGAAATCTGCGAAATTCCATCGTGGTCGTTGTTAAAGTTCGGAAATTAATCGCTCGAATAAAAATTAAATAAAATAATCCGAAACTAGCGGTGGAACAGAAATTGCATCGAAACACGAAACGATAATCACTGATCACAAAATCAAAATTATTCGGTCATGTTTGCGTATTATTGCTCGTTGTCGTCCAAAGCACAAGAACCAGAAATTCGCAGCCTTTCACTTTGTTAAATTAAAACACACAAAATTAACAAAAAAATAATAATAAACAAAACGTAAAAGCACTGCACTCGATTTAAATCATATCCAAAGAAAAATCGGGACTAATTGCGCTGAAATTAAAAACCAAAAACGGCAAAGCAACGGTTTTTAAATGACGGCAGCAAAAGTTGTTCCTTTTGAATTTTGTCCAGCTGTTGTTCACGTTAACTTTAAAATCGATTCGAAACGAGCCAAACCGAAAAAAAAAACAGTGACGATTCACCAACCGAATGTGTTATCGTAACGTAAACAAAAAAAAATCTCGCTCTTTCTCCGTGTGTCCGTAGGAAATCGCGCAAAATAAGCGCAAAATTCGTGCACGACCGTTATACGTCCTCACGTCGGCAAGCGCGGTTTCGGAATGAGCGGTTAACTTTGTTTCTGGCACGCTTCCGCTTGGAGCGCTACCAGTTACCATTTTCACGTCGGGGGAAACGTCTTTCTCGCTCGCGTTCAACTCACCGGAGTATACGTTGGCTTAAGAAAGAGACGGCATAATGATAATCAACAAGCAAAACTTGTATGCATGTCTTCGTTCGCATATGTGTGTGTGTGTGTTGTAACTTTGTCTTGTTCTTCTCCTCGCCTATTCCCCGCGTACATTTCGCCGTGGCATAAAACTGGATTCTAACGTAAAGCGAGATGAAATATACGTTTTCAACGATATATAAGAACATGTTATTCCTCCGCCATGTACGATATTATATGGATAGACTAGACAAACATACGTATGCTATACATGCAAGATGGATAAGACTTCTACCTATTAAAGAACGCGAGGGAAAAACGTTGACGTTGAAGAGGAGGAGATGAAGACTTTTTGCTGCGCGAGCTGTAAAAGAAGAGAGACGCGCGTCCCACAAACAAATGTATCGAAATCGTTTAATTGCGCGCGTTCGGCGCTACGCTCGAGATTTTTTTCGCCTCCGGCCGGAGCTTTCCGGTCGAAAGTCGCGACGACGGCGATCGGTTGCCGAATTTTTCGCGTCGCTCCACGTCAAAATGCCAATCGAACGGTCATGACTCCTTGAATAAACAACGCTCTAACTATAAGTCAACATTTTACGTTTAATACACACTTGTGCATTGTCGATTTTCTTTTTTAGCCAAAAATACGCAAATACGCAAAAAAACGGTAAATTGCCGCTGCGTTTTCAGAGCGGGATATCGATTAAAGGAGCGCACAACATTTGTAACAACATAATCCGAATTATTGATTTTGTTCCATCACTTTCTCTCCTTCTAATGCTCTGTAGGTGTTACACTTCCAGAAACATTAGGTGATCTAGAAATGCAAATGCGCGGTATTTGAAATCGAAAATTTTTAGCAAACTAATTTAGTATGAAGTAGTTGATTGTTATTTCGAAACATTAGATTATCAATGAAATTTAGCAAAGTTCATGCCTGCCATCATGTATGCTAATGCATCTAAGCATGTTTGTAACAATTAAGCAATATCCCATTGAATTATTCAAGCCCAAATTATCTCTAGTTTACGATGACGTTTTGCCAAAGTCGGCCAGGACCGTGATTACAATGCAGGTGCAATAGAAGACAAATCGAAAGCATGATATTTACTACAAGTATGCTCATAGTTATCACTCTTAATATAATAGCATGTAATCAGGTGTTTACAAATTGTTAAACTATCAACGAGATTTAACAATCTTTTGGACTGCCATCATGTATGCTAATGCATCAAGGCATGTTTGTGATGCGCTTTGCATTATTCCATCCCAAGTCATCTGTATTTTACGATAAATGTCTGGCAAAATCTGTGAGGACTGTGATTAAAATCAAAGTTCTATAGAAAACTTCAAAGGATGATATTTTATACACGTGTGCTCGTATCTGTGAGTCGTAATTTTCTAGCATGCCGTCATATGTTTTACGAGTTAACCATATCCGTTTAGACTGTTTTATTCGAAATTTATTATAGTTTACTTTGCAATAAATTTCTGACAAAATCTGAAAGGATCGTGGTAAAACTGATAGCTAACAGAGAAACCTTGGGAAGCATGATAGGTTTTAGGGGCATTCTCGATGTTGTTACTATTGTTGATTGCTATCGGGCATTTTCATGCTAAACTCTATCCTTTGTACTTTTACGGCGACTAATGCTTATTTCTTTGTTTTAGCCGCCTTTAGAATCATGCTCCAACAGCAGCATAGCATCATCCCCACAATAAAACCTGAACAAAAGTCAATAAATGCATTATGAGGCTAAGCCTTGTTGTGTTGCACATGTTTCCGAAATTCACTGGGCATTCCATTCGTCTCTTTGCTGATTTCCTCAGAGGCGATAAATAAGTGTTCCTCCAAATTCCCGGTGACCCCTCTTCTAATCGAATACGTTTAAATATTATAATTGAATTAATTTGCGAAGTACGTGAACGCGTGTCTGAAAACTGTCGTTCTCTTTTTTTTTAATAAATTTCCTAACACGTGCAAATACACTAAACGGTTGGCGCTTGTTAATAATGAGGATTTCGTATTATCATTATCGAAGGCATGAGGGGTCTGAACACGCGTCGGGTTTAATGTTTGCATTATTTTTGTGGGGTCGCATGATAAGAGGCGTAGGTAGATTTTAACGTATTGATATGGATAAAGAGCGTTCTTTTGCTTCGGTATTTAAATGTTGTTTGTACGAAGGAGGATTAGCATGAGAGTAGGATGTAATCCTTAGACAAAGGGGAAAAAAATGGGAACCCTTATTAATATCGCATAACAATACATTATTAAATGACATTACTGTTTCCTTTCAGTTGATGAAATCTGATTCGATCTCAATTAAATTTAATATTTCAATAATAAACCAGATTCACTTTGCCATTGTTGCCTAACAATAACATTACGGTCGATCCGGAAAAATGAAATCTCTTATTGAATCGCTTTTCCTATATTTTATTTATAAATTGTATTAGAAAGAGGCCAAGGTCGAAATAATTCCCATCGCCTTCACTTGGGTGGCCAAAGGAACGTTAGAAAATTGCATTGGACATTAGAAAGTGATCGATAGCATTGTGAATAATACAAAATTAATTCTACAGGGTGATTAGTACGACGGCAACGTTTACAATGCATCCAGATCGGAATTCGTTAGTTTCTCGACAGATTCTTTGGGCTAGAGCGCCGTCAGTAAATTACGTTCTAAAATAGGAATCGTACGCACCCGATTTATAACGTGAAATTTTCGAAAAGGACGTGAGTAAATAAACGTGTAAAACTTTAATGGGCATCTTTTCAGATATTTTTAGACGGTTTCCACTCGAAATCTGCTTGCCGTTCCGTCTTCCGTCTTGTTACTCGAAATAAATTCGTGTGTCCGTAGCCGAACAAGAAAATTTACAGATGGCACACACAGAATGTTGAGGAAATGATTTGTTGGGCGAATATATATCATTTTACCATGAGTTCGTAATACAAGGAAAAACAAGTTTCCATTTAGTATTTATTTATACGGCGTTATATCGCGTACGTGTTTCATAATTCTTGCTCTTCTAACATTCCGTTTACAGCACTTCTTCGTGGTTTCCTTTCCTATTATACTTCACGCAGAAATCCTAATTGCAACGTCAAAAGCGAAAGAAAGGGAATTTTACAAACGGATGGGAAAAGGCGCAAGCAAACACGCGCTCGTATGAAATGCAAGCAATAAATTGCTACTCTATCTTCAATCTATTTGAAATCATTTCCCTGGTTAATTATAATTACAAATGCAATTATCATTAGTTTAATTAAGACTACTCCGGATCGTGCATCATTTGGGTCTCTGCGAGAATCATTAAAATAGTTTTTAATTCTTCGCTTATCAATTTTATGTGTTTTTGTTTGATTTCAGTCATCGGGGATTAATTGCTAAGGGCAAGAAATGGAAACACTTTATAATAGAATCGAAAAGAAAACGATTTTCGATAACTAGCGCGTGTATACCCAAAAGAGAAACCTATTAAGATTTCTATCATAGATTTCCGATTTATTTTTCTATTTTTCCATAATTTTCCAATTCCTCCTCCATTCGTTTTCTCCGTTATAAAGATATATACGAATTGATTTAAAAATAGTCGCGTGCTGGTTGGTTAGTGGGATAAAGAAGAAATTGAAGAGGAAGAAAAAGAAAATCAGAAATTGATAGAAAGTTAATATTAATTCTTTGGAGGAAATGGAAATCAAACACAAATCGCTTTCACTACAAATAGCTGGCGTTGTTTAAATTTTCCCGGCCGTTTTTCTTTTCCTTTTACGACTGCTCGCGTGTTATTACTCGCCGTTAAGATTACATCTGTGCGAAAATGTTTGAGGAAAAAGCGGAATTGATTCGAATTGGTTTTTATTGTTGCTTGTTTTTCGGTTTGACTTAATGTTTGCTCTCGAAACGATTAAAATTCATTAGCTTCCCAAAACCATTGCGAATAGATTGCAAATTGAACATTGGAGAGTTGTTAAATAAAATTACTCTGATAAAAAGAACGAAAGAAATATTATGTGATAGTAATGCAACAATTCGATAGTTGCTCAAAATTCGCGTCTCTTTGTGGGTACAATTCAAATTGCAAATTGAGAGTAAATTTGAATGCAGTACAAATGGAACGAAACTTTTTTGCACGTCGAACAGGGCTCATTCGGAAATTCGCCATCGTTCGACTGTGTAATTTGCTCGACAATTCTCCCATTACATATACTTTAAAAATTGTTCCTTTACATTTATAGAAATGTATAATGTTAAATCGTACTTTATTTTCAACTTTGAAATTTCTCTTTTATTATCATTAGATCTCGACTAGTTGAAAATGGGAATAAAACTCTGTAGGAATTGTCGATATAACAGAAAATAAATTACACACATCGTACTTGAGGAATGTACTCCACACTAACACATGTATATAAATATGGTCTCGCAAAATATCTCGCAAAATATCCGCACAGACACATAAATGTATATGCACACACGTATGAATTATTGATGATTCCATCTAGTGGATGATCATGCAATACGAATGGATTCACTCTTACGAGGGTAACATGGAAAATAGTCACTCGAAGTGACTCGGGTCAAGAGCTTTACTTTTTCTTTTCCCTCGAAATCAACAGTTGGCCCCTGCTTCTACACCCAGACATTTCTTCAGATGTAAGAATAAAATTGAATCCAATGTTGCCAAATTTGTCGACTATGGCTGAGCTCAAAATCTGTCTTGAAAACTTTAGCCATCAATAGGCGTAAATGCAGGATATTTTAACAAGTTCTAATTCATAAACCATTCGTAAAAGTGATAAAATGATATAAAAGAAAATTGATTTCAAAATTCGTGTTTCTGTGTTGGAGCGATTATTTTTCATCTCACCCTCGTACATCTAATATGAAAGGTAAATTCGAAGCAATTTCGAAGTAAGTTAATAGTAACGTGTGAAAATTTAAAACGAACACCGTTCGACAGGATCCAGGAAATTTAATGCGAGATAAAAAGTGTCTGGAGGATAAGGAACAATGTGCTGAAAAACAAGGAAAATGGAACAAAAAGAGAACAGCGAAGACTAATGTTGAATTAATGTTTGAAGCCAGCGAAACCTGTATGGTCCATCAATTACCGATTGATAAAAGGTAAGAAAACGAAGAGTAGCAACTAAGAAGCTGCGATAGAAAATTGCTTTTACTGAACATGTAGAGTAATCGAATTAAAGACGTCCAAAACTTTAACGTTGCACTCGTTTCTTTGCGCCAACTATTGCCGGCGACTAACTAAAGATTAGATGGAAAATAAGTTGAAAAAAGCGAAATTTTCAACATTGATTTATAATGTAGAATTGGGACTGGATTTTCCCATTAAATTTGGTTGTTTTGTTGCAAACGGTTTAGTGAATTACTATAATTGATCAATTCGTTGTCGGGGAGGTACAAAATATTGTTAATACATCGTTTAAATTCACTTCTTCGAACTACCTCTAACATTAAAAATGGAAAGTTCCAATTGCCTCCTTGGTGCAATTTTCCCTAGACAACAAGAATAGCGATAGGAATTAAAGTACCTGCTGCCCTATTATCGTCTGGTTCCAGCAATACAAATTTGGAACAAGCAGACATTCTTGGAAAAAAAGTCTAAAAATAATGATTTGCATAGAAATAATAAAAACTATGTAGCAGAAATAAATCGCTAAGATAAACACATTAACAATTTACGTTTATGACCGCGTCTGTTTTCCCCGGCCGCTTTCCATTCTCTGTTTTTCCACGTTTTTATTATGACCAGAATTATAACAGATATCCGTGTATATGTGGGGCATTTATTGAAATTTACGATTTAAAACGCAATTTTTTCTGCACTAGCCAGCGAAAAGTTTCTCAAAATTATTATACCGCCAACAACTACCAAACCACCTTTATAGCATAACGGAAAGTTGAATAATTAATTGCGGAGACCGAAACAAAGTGTATATGAAACAGACGACGAAAGGACAAAAAAAAACACACACACACAAACTGTGTCTTTCCCTTACTCGTTGTCTATCTAAAGATCTATTTAAGTTATTATCGTTACGTACAACGGTCAGGTAATAATTTTCTACCTTTCCGCCCGTTCTTTATCGTTTCAATTTACAACGATACTGTTTTAATTATTGGCAACGATAACGCAAACAGAATCATAAAAACGATATCATTAATATGTTTTAGGTGTTGAGCAATTGGATAACAAAAAAGTAATGAAGATATTGCAGCACATCGAGCGGGGGACGCAAATAAAATAGCAAGCATTAATTTACACAATGGCACGTAGGTAAACGTTATTTGCTTGATAAGCAGAGGAATTTTCAGGTTTTATTAGATAATTAATTGTTGATTGTCGAAAGTGCAATTTAATAAAATTCATTATTGCTAATTGTAGTCGTATCTAGATTATTTACAATGAATAATTGAATAGTGATTAATAATAAGGAACGTCGTTATTTGCAATTGTAGCGTAGGTACACTCACTCAGACGACGTCAAAGTGCCTATCATTCAATGGTGTCCCCCCGTTTTCCATTGTAATACAAGTGTATAGTCATTATTGTGATTATATTAATGATATTTAGTTTGTATTGTAAACTCATGCAAATTGTATATGTTTATGTTAACAGTGCGAAGTACTTTAATTCAAAATTAAGCAAATTGCTCAAAATGTTACCATACGTAATGTACAGGGGGTTCCAAAAAGTGTCACAAACTTTAAGGGCGATAACATGACCCAAGATGAGCAGAAAAGTCTTAATGAACGCAGGTCCGCAAATAAACATAATATTTAAAGTTATGTAGAAACAATACAAAGTACGAACAAAAAACAAAGGAAAAGTAACTTAAGCATGATGTTCAGTGCCGCAAGGACCTTCGAACTCTTTAGAAAATTGTTGGCAATCAAGGATTAGTTTGAATTCGGTTAATTTACAAGCGAAGCAAAAATTAAGCTTTCCAAATCTACCCAAAGAAAGAAATCTGGAGGGTTTAAATCTGGCGATTGTGCAAATTATGATACAAATCCACTCCTTGTTCCCCATCTTCGTTTAAAAATTCTCTCTAAATTTTCCCCAAAAGACGAACTGAAGGATTCTGGCGATTGGAATGAGTTTCAAAATTCAGGCTTCTCAGGCATTTCCCATTAGCACGACCATAGATGAAATGCATGTTGGCTTATTCAAAAATTAGAGTAAAAATATTAAAAAAAGATCAGGATTTCGATGTAATCATAAAATTTAATCTTCTGAAAAGACAAATAAAAGTTTGCAAGTAATTCTGGCAGTAAGAAGTTGCTTCAAAGTTCATTTAAGTTTGTTTCGATTGATAAACAAAGTGGATAAAATTGTAATTAGAAATGTTATTCAATTCTGCGTTTTTGGATGGGGAAACAGCGAAGGAAATCCATGAACGAATTCTGTCCACGTTGGGCGACTGATGTTCTTCCCATGAGACCGTTTATCTTTGGGCGAACGAGTTTAAAACTTGCATCAGAAGCACTCGAAATGCATCATGTTCTAGAGGTTCAAAAACAGTAATAGGCGATAGAGAACGCAATCGAGTGTTAGGAAGTTCTTAAGGAATCCACTTCTGCAAGAGAATCAGAAAGCTTGAGGAACGCTGGCGCAAGTGCTTTGGACTTTGAAAGAACCAGGTTGAAAGATGAGATAGTCGGTAAAGTCAAAATTGTCGTCTGCAATTTAATTTATATCAAAACAAGCTATTTTTCAAACCACCCTCGTATATTGTAAAGCTCTTATAAAAAGACATCGTTTTTCATTGTTTTTATTTAAAATAATGGACCAAATAACGTTGCTATTGGCGTCACTGTATCATATATAGTTATTGCACCATTTGACAGCATATCTGTCTACAAATTTGCGATTGCGATTTTTTGACAGCTTAATATATTCTTCTTAAAAAAGTTTACTATGAAACAAATTCTAACTGAAAGCGTGTAGAACTGAAAAGTTGATCCGACATCGGTTCTTTATGAGAGGCCCAATTGCAAACACGTACGATACACATTAATCGGCTGTAAAATTTGTTTTGCCATTTTGCAAAGCAAATTGAATTTAATTGTATGTTTGTCCATATAATTCACCGTCTTCTTCGCCCCCCAGCCTTACTTTTTTTTTGCTGTTGTTCCATTATCGGAAAATTGTAGCCTCGTGCACCGTTATTTATCGTTTGAAAATGTGCTAAATAGGGCATAACTTGTAAATATTGAAAATTCATTGCTGTAAATTAGTGGAAAAGAATCGGAGGAAATTAATGTAAAATCGATACACGGTGTGCTTTTCTACCACGTGTAGATTATGTACTCCGGGATGCATCGGATTTTATTTGTCGAAGACTTTTCCCACCGAAAATTAATGGACACCCGTGATTTTCAGTCGGTTTTTTTTTATAATTTTTTTGCTACCCGTTCTTTTTTAATGCTATTATTTTACTGATACTAAATAAATATTTTTATTATGTATAATGCTATTATGAAAACAGCTTGTATGTGAAATAACAAATTTATTCGTACGCGTGTACCTATAAATGTTTTGTTTTTATTTACTGTTTTAGAATGAGTGCGAATTTTAATGCGATACGATTTATAAAAAATGAGCTTTTGAAATAGCAAATTGCATTTGGTTTTGCAATAGCGTAATCAAATTTGTTGACGTTTAAACCGATAATTCTCGCCGAGGAACTTAACGTAAACTTTGGAACAAAGGAAACACTAACTGCCCCAGATTTCAAGTTAAATATGATTCACATTGGCATATCCAATCGTTATTCAGTCATCAATGTCAAGATTATATGCTACCAGGCAATTTTTTTTTCTCCTTTTGTTTAAAGATATCCTAAATTGATAAAGTCCAGACAGGAAAATGCGAATGAGAATTAATTTTCATTTGTTCCTTCATTCCCACCGTATTAATAGATTTTTTTGCGGGCTTGTCAACGATGTTTATTAAAATTTATGCCGCAATAATACATAAAGCATATTAGATAAACATAGTTGGGACAATGTGAAATAACAAAAAAAATGCGACAAAAACATTATGAATATCTGCACTATTTTCACGATAACATGTAAAAGGCAAACATGCTTTTTAAGCCGCTATTAATAGGATTTTCGCATTATATTTATTTATTTACACAGCTTTTTTCTCGGCCAAAAACAAAAATGCATTTATCTGTTTCAATCTAGGATAAGCCAGAGAGGCAGTTATAATGCTTCATGGTTTTCTACCACTTTCATTTTTTTTTGTTTCGCTTACGGTCTTATAAAAGTGCTATTTTTGCGAAGCAAACTTTTTTATGATATTAAACTTTATAATATTTCGTTTGAATAAGTATAAAATAGAATTAAATTTATTTCTTTTATATTAGATATTTCCTCTTCTTTATGCAACTAATACGACCCTAAATAAACAATTTTTAAAGGTGCACAAAATTGAAGGCAGAAAAAGTGCGAGAACCGAGTTTATTAGTGTCATAGCGTATATTTTTTTAATTGCAAATAAATTTTTTACGTCCGAAATTAAATCTATTTTTATCAAGTGTACCTGTGCTAAGAAAATGTTTACGACTTTTTGCTTAAATTGCCAACAACAACCCATTCCGCTTTCAATTTTTCCTTTCGTTTAAGCTCTTTGTAATGAGATCAGTACAAAATAACATTCAACACACAAAGTTATAATTTTCTTCAAAGAACAAGATTTAATAAATTCTATTCGATTAAATCAGAAAAGTCAAACGAAATTCGAAACTAATCGATGTGAAATCATTCATTTAATGATTCATTCCGTTTCCTCGCCCGTTTGTCGGATTAGCATTCTTTAGAGAAATTTGCAACTTTCTCCAACTATCGATTTTAATTGTAAACCACACGTAAACAGGAATTAATATGGGCTAAGGTTTTTAAATCCCCACTAATTGGCGATAGAGAATTGATTAATAAAACCATTACTAGCCAATTGTGTTATCTTACTTCATTTTACTTTTCTTTTGCATTACAAATGCCGCATCAAGTGGAAATAAGCAGCTAATTTGGCATGTAAACGATGGGAAACGTGCTCTGTGGAATATAGATAAGCATCGGTGGAGACGTGCATAACTAAACGAAAACGGTCTCGTTCTGTCACGAATTAAGCGGATCGGTTTAGAATCGAAAACAATTGTCTAGCAATAAAGGTGAAATAGGAATTTTTGCTTGAAGTGACTTAAGTCTCCCTAAACACAGTCGATGACTCCTTATTAAATGTTAAGTTAAGTTAAGTGAGACCCCAAGTTAATGGGAATAGAAAGCGAAGGATTAGATTGCGATAAATTGCCAAAATGTTCTCTAATTCCGAAAAACGAAACAAATGCACTTTTGCAGATATTGAATATTTTGCAGCAACAGCATCTATGACTTTATTATAATTTTTCTTAATTATCCAGATCATTGTTTCCTGTTAATTCACATTTTCTGTAATCTGTGACGATACTCTTTCTTTTCCCATGAGACGATCTAACATTTATTAAAAATTAGTTTTTCTGTTAAATTTTGCTTTTTTATTTATCCGAAAATTGAGCTTAACATTAAAAAAAGAATGTGTTTAACATGCTATCAAAGTAAGGTTAGAATAAACTTCTTTCAAAATAACAAATATTAGAATTAAAAGAAATCCGTTCGGACTGGGGTTTGCAAATTCACATACTTTTACTTGAATTAATTATACAATGTAAAAAGTATTTTTGCATTGACTAATTTCATTTACATTTCTCATGAATTTCGTAATTTGTTCGTCAAGATGTTTGACTTTTATTTTGATCGCTCGGCATTTTTCTGAAACAGAATTTGTATTTTGGAAATCCTAAAATAGTTTGGGCTTGAAGGATTACAACGAAACGCTCGACTTTAGAGGAGAAAGTTTCAGTTAAAAAGGGGACACCCTGTACATGCGTATACACGTGGGTGTTCGACAAATTTCTGATAGTTGTAAGTAATCGAAGTCGTGTTGTGTAATAATAGGAGACTTAACTTCTTTAGCGATATTTTAACGTCGATAATTAAAATCCACCTTTGCGCTACTAAACGTACGTGCAAATTTAAAAGTTGCTGAAAACCGTTCCAAAGGCGCTTTGAACGTTCGCGTAACAAGTCGGACCGTTTCGAAAGGGACTTTATTTACTTATAATCATGGCCCAAGAAGTTACAGCACGGAATGTTGTATGTACGTGAACATACATTTCAATTTATTCCGTATGCCAAAGGAAACCGTTATTTAAATCTTTAATTAAAAACCTCTCGCTTAAATGCACCTGTACGTTTCTTGCTGTACGTATCCCCGATCTTTAATCTCGTTGCTCTTTTCCCCCCGGACATTTTTCTTTTCTGCGTTAACTTTTCCATCGCAAAGTAGAAAATCTTGTAGAACGAGTTTAAATGTTGCAAATGACGATAACAAAGAAATAAAGAGGAGAGCATAAGCAACGAGGAAAAAAGTTTTTTATAAAAAATGAGAGCGAAACAGTCCTCTGACATACTTTTAAATTGCTCTTTATTTCTTTTTGCACTTATTATTATTGTCGTTACCGCTGATCTGCAAGTAATGTAATATGTACGACATATTGAAAAATAACGAGCGGAGTAAAAGGAAACAAGATTTCTTTTGCATGGGCACAAAAAACAGAAGAAAGCAGCAGCAGCAGCATTGGAAATCTTGTTTTGCTACCATCCTTGTCCGTCATCGTAATTCACGTACAAAATAATCCAGCAATATCTTGCATAAGCATGGACAGAAGACGAGGCACGATGATAATAATCATGCAAAAACCTTTTGATATATTTTCTCTTATCTCGGCATGGAATTGCATCAACGTAGATTCTTTGTACCCGTTTTTCTCTCTGCATGTTTCTTATTTTCACTGGACGTTCTTTTAACGGTGAATAGGAAATAGTCTTTCGGATGTACCATTAGTTTACCAGCAAAGTCGAAGGACATAATGAAAGTTTTATCAATTTACGTTCACATATCGAACGTATTCTTTTTATTTAGAAGTAAGTTCAAACTCGTTTTATTCTTGTTTCAAGCACAGCAACAATAAGTTAAAGGCAGATTATTATTAATGATTTTTTTATGACTCCTTTGGTAATCAGTACATTGATTGTTGATTGGGAAAATGATCAGATATCTAAATGGTAACAATTGGATGTGCATTTCTAAATCTTGAATATAATACATCGTATTTAAAAAAAATCTGCGGCCGATATTACTACTGAACAAATCATCTCTTATATTGCGATTTTACAAGGTTTGTCCAAAAAAGAGCTGACGTTAAATGACTAAGCATTATCCATTGTAAAGTTAATCTCGTTCCCAAAAAAAAAAACAGAATTATTTTCTGGAGGCAAATTAGTTGCTGTTAATTGCCTTCTCCAGTTATGTTTGTTTGTTTGGCACTTTCCCTGCTCAGTTTGTAAAGCAACGTGCAGGAAAAATTATTTCAGCGAACACAGTGACTTGATTTCTTGCACCACTCTTTTACGTTCAACATCAAATTCAGCAGAACATCGGCTGAAATTGTTTCAATGCTTTGGAAAGCTTATGGTAAGGAAACTCTAAGCTAGACACCAACTTGAAGAACTCGAAGGCAATTATTATTTTTGCATTTTCGACATCAAAGCAGTCGTTCAAATTGAATTTGTTCCTCAGGGGATCACCGTAAACCAATATTCTACTACTTTGAAATGCTGAAACGATTGCTTGAGCCAGTGGGAAAAAGAGTGCCTGAATTGTGGCCATTGAGCGACTGGAAGCTTCATCTTCACAACGAGCCTCTTCACACATCGTTCAAAATGAAACTCTCAAACTCTCAGAGCCCTAGACCTAGTTCCTAGCTTCGTCTTATTCCCCAGAATGAAGGACAAACCGTTTGGACAAATGCAGATTAGCTATTGGACAGTATAAATATACCCTAAATAGGGGAATTCATGTTCTTGCTTCCTTAATTAAAAATAATTCAATCAATTCTCGATTCTTTTGGGTATCCCCCTCGTATGAATACGATGTACTATTTTCAAGATTTACAATTGGCTATCCAATTGTTACCTGTCAGATATCTGATCATTTTCCCAATCAATAATCAATGTGCTACTTACCAAAAGAGTAATAAAAACACGTTAATAATAATCTGCCTTTAACTTATTGCTTGAAACAAGAATAAAACGAGTTTGAAATTACTTTTAAATTAAAAGAATACGCTCGATATATGAAGGGAAATTGATATAACTTTCCTTATGTCCTTCGACTTTGCTGGTAAACTAATGGTACACCTTCGTATGTTAAGACGTTGTCTTGCAATGAGTCTTAAAAAGGTTTTTTTTTTAAATTAAAGTTTAGCTATGAATTACGTCTAGCAAAAATTAAGAAAAAAGTTACATGAGGTATATTTAAAAAAGAATTAAATGCCTTTTGTCATATATGAAAATGCATAACATCCGGCTACACGTTATCATTTATTATCAAATGAATTGAAAGAAAGAATTCGAAATGCAGCAATTCAATTTCAACTCTATTCTCTTCTAATTAACTGTCTATTATTCGAGGTTCCCTTGTGTGAGAACGACTTGTTTAAAAATTCTTTTTGCTTCAAAGATTCGATACAAAAGGGTCTTCTGATTTGTGTGAATTTTTCGAAAGGCCAATTCGTAGATCTGCATAAATATTGCTTATAAATTGCCCGAGCTAAATGATTCCATTCATAGAATACATGCGAGTTTATGCATATTGGGATGTAAATTTCGAGATTGGACGTGTAGGTAATAATTTGCCAAAGCATTGGCTACAATGTTAAAAACGCTTTAAACATTGTATGAAGAAATTTAAATGGTAATAAAATTAATTATTTATGAAGGTAGTGGAGACATTAAAGGAGGCTTATTAAAAAATTAAATTATTCCCTTTCGTATTTTTCCTGTTGGTTAAGTCTGCTAAAAATTAATAGGTAATTACAGATGACGGTTTAATTGGTTGCTATCTTCCCGTTACATAGACACACACGTGTACATGAAGGATTAATAATTTATTTAACAACTTAATTACGCTCATTTGAATCTCCTCTTTCTTTCTGTACCCGATTAAATTATTAACTTTAGTCTGCTTAAGAAAAGGTCCCTCATAATCGAAAAGTGATTTCAGTCGATGCAGATGTTCGTATGAAGCGAGAGGTAAGAGAAGGAAAGAGCGAATCAAAGATCTCATTAAAAACAAAGGCGTTTTGTAAATTAATGCGTTTTCAACGGAACAAAAAGGGTGGAAGGTAAAGGTAGACGTCCTAATCGTGAAGCATAAATTAAAGTTACACCCCCTAAAAAATGAATTAAAGAAAAAGGGTAGGTGGGTTCCCCACATAAAGGAAAGCCGAAAAAAGAATGGAGGCGAAATGATAAAAGAATGTAATTTATTTCTAAATTGGGAAAATTATTATGGCTAAAGGCACTCAATTAATTGTATAAACGCTCCATTTAATAAATGTTGAAAATATGTAAATGTATCGTGATTTTAACGGTCTTCGTTTTTAATTAAGGTCACACAATAAGGAAGAGCAGTCGTTATATTTTATTTTCGAGAGAGGGTTGTTTATCGTGTGTTTCGTCCTTCCAGAAATACACGTTTTGATTAAGATTGAAATTCTTAATGAATAGTGCGGGACATTTGGCGATGCGAAATGCTGCACGACTGCCATTTATCGATAATGAAATTAATTACAAACCTTTACTGTTTACCATAAATAATTTATCGCAATGTTTAACCAACATGATATCAATGTGGATTTCAATAATATATTGCAACAGTGGCATTTATAATAATTATTTTCCGCTATTACTTCCTATCGCTGTCACGTACGATTTAGATATTTTATGTTTTACCTAATTAATAAATCTCACTTAAGTTACGAACGATGTATTCACAAAATTAATCAATTCAAGTCGGATTACCGGTATTTTTAGTCATCGACTTCGAACTGGAAATGGCAAGTTCATTAGGTTCGAGATTTTAACACAAGGACAATTCGGAAAGAAATCCAATTACGAAAGCTACAATGCGATCAGTATTTTATTTACTCTCAACGCTCTGGTAAACCTTATCAGTCAATATTTCTTCGACAGCACCATTTCATAAAAATTAGGGCTTTTGAAAGCTTCACAAAATGATTGTCAACGTGTTGGATTGATCGAAATGATTCATCTCAGGTTCCTTTATGAAACAATAACAACATTTTTATACGATTAGATATTTCTTCCTCCATTGATCCCCTGGTTTGATTAACTGATTCATTCGGACAATATGGGGTTTCAAGTTGAAGAAAAGTCAACATCTTCGCAACATTGACAAATAAGTGACTGAAAAGAAGAATTGAAAGAAAAGTTCTTATCCGGCATAATTTAATAAGTTCCTGCGACTCTTCTGTAGTCGTCATACGTTTTTCTTGCAATTTGAATGTCCTTTTGCTCTCATTTTATCTTAAAAAGTCATAAAGTAGAAATCCTATCAGAAAATGGTAATTTTGATTTAATTTTCAATTTAGGCAATGTAGAAACATCAGATAGAGCCAAATCAGGAGAATGTGACATACAAAGTCCAAAAAAAAGTCCAAAAACTAACGAATGATAACGGAGTTACAACTGCGTTCGATAGTGTGCTGAGCAAACTAAGCGCAATCATTTGTTTTCACCGACGCTTGCACTATACTTTATGACATTAAATGAGCCCAATAAGGCATTGGAATCACTTTTTGAATGGATCAAAAAATGTGTGGCGATTGTGCGAACGAAGAATCTTGTTTCGATTCTGTTTTATAGCCCTATTTGTCATGCTGTCGCATGACATCCCATAATGTCCTGCATAGGAATAAAGTATGGTTTGAGAGCATCAATCGGACAAACAAGAGGGTCGATAGAGGAAGAAAAGACCTACGTAATGGTGTGTAAAAGTTATTATTTTTCCGTAAAGAAACCGGAGATAATGATGACAAAAGAAAACGCTACGAACTTTCCGAACAGCCCAATGTATACTTTTCTAAGAAAAACTGTTAAATTAAGCTTATAATTATAATTGTTTGTTAACGCTAATAAACTACGAAATCGATGCAAAACTTTATCCCGCTAATAATCGGCAAACGTCAAAACTATCTGACAGCAAGCAGGCATCGTTCGCCTTTTGTTTCATAGTTCGGCAGCCTGTTATACAAATTGCCCTCGTAGATACGTCGATGTTCTCATTGAAATAGTAATAATTTGAAAGAGGCAACAAATACCTTTGAATATTATTAATAATGGAATTGGCGATAATTAGTTATTTGCGTCGAGTAAAACTTTTGGTCGGCTTTCGCATGGATTTAATTAAATTCGATTCGGCAGCTTTACGGAAATTCTTTTCTCGATACTTTGCTATTATTCAGCATCTAAAACATCGAAACTGTTAATACACGTACGTTATCATACTAAACAAACGTCTTTGTAACGATAATACCTTATTTTAACTAAACAGTTTAATTAGTCGCACTCGAAATTGTTGCTTTTCGTCTAGAATTAATAATTCGACGTAATGGATTTATTGATTTTAGCGAGGGCTCGCTTTGTTAAGGGTTCAATAAAAAATTGATATCGGATACCGTTTATTTCGTCTAACGTACTCATATACAGAGTCGTCGATTTCAATCGCTGCTGGCATTTTCTCATCTGCCTGCGGGGTTTTCTTCGGCGCGCCATCCTGTACTTTTCGTAAAAGTAAAAGTGGCGCGAACAATTTAAATAATTCATTCACGTTTCCGCCTGTACATTTTATTATTTTTTATGCCTTTCCTTTTCATTTATATCGAATTGATTTTATTATTTTTAGGGTGGATGAGAAGATTCGCCCATTTTTTTTTGCTTGTTTTACTCCAAACTTCCATTTTTCAGCGATCACGAATATTTTACGGCCTTTAACTTTGTCGAAGAGGCAAAAAAAGGGGAGCGAGTACGGTTCCAATAGGGGCGCTTTATATCCTCCCCCGCATTTTTTCCCGTCTTCTCTCTTTCTTTGGTACGTTAAAGTGTAAATTATCCTTCCGTTTTATGAACAGTCACATCGAGAGCCGGCGAATGGCCGTAATAGTATATATTCATTTGGTAGGACTCGTTCCATATTTAAAAGGAATCGATGGGAATTTATGTGTTTGTATTAGTACCTTTCCCATAATATCCTTTTCCGTTTCTTCCTTCCATTTTTCGTCGCCGATTTTCTCTAGTCGTAGTAGTTTTCCAATCCCATTGCTGCGGCTACACAATCAATTCGACATGTTAATTATTTCGTATTCGTTGTTTGTTCATTAAATTGATAACCTGGATGATAAATGACTAACTATTCTATTAGACTATTATTAACTGTTTAACATTTTGATATATGAGGGGGAATTGGACGTATTCAGGCGCACACACACACGTGCATATTTACCTACGGATTCGAATCCTATTCGTTATTAACGATATTAATAGACGCTATTGTCGTTTTATCGATTCGCCATTTATTTTCGTCGTTTCCATTCAATTCATTTGCTTTGGAGTACGTTTTCTTGAGCCCTTTCTTATTTCAATATTGGCTTTTCTTATTATTAATATCCTACATTCGATCATCATCATCATCATCAACACTATCGACATGTTAGAAAAATCTTATTAACAAGCTTTCAATGGAAGACAATGTGAGCGACAAAAGTCGGATAAATAGAACGTCTTCAATGGCAGACCTCGTGAATGGATCTGATTGATTCGCTATCATTTCTCAATAAATACACGTCTAAAGTCAAGCCATTTTTTTGCGCGAGCGAGAACGTTTGCAAAAAGTTTAAGTGTAATTTGCGTTAGAGGAATTAATCGAGAGGTTACGGTAGCAAAGCAAATAAAAGTTGGATGTTGCTCTATTTTCACCATTCGTTTCGCCGTATTTTCCATCGAATGCCGATGCCTACATGGTCAATTGTATAATTTATGGAGCAGAAAATTGAACGGTCGGCAATAAGTGGAAACGAATAGATTAAGGTCCCCTTTGAAAAGCAAATCGGTCCCATATAAATACGATAAATGTTAGGCTCTAACTATAATTCTTTTGCCGCACAAATAGGACGAACACGATTCACAAAGGGCTGCAGGTTTGATTTTTCTTTGGCAGGAATCTGTTCCAGGATGAAAATAGGAAACAGTTGAAATTAACAATGTGGAAAGTAGAACAAGTGTTATTTTTTTTTAAGTTTTATTATCTACCTTTCTTTAAAATAATGTTCGATCCGGAAGAGTCGAAATTAACCAGTAAGTAGATTAATTAACCTTCTTGGAGTCGACTTTGGTAACTAAGCACGCATGTCTTTACTTAAATCAGCTAATTAGTGACGTTGACAAATGTCAATTCGTCTTCATAATTTGCTGCTCAACAAAGGTCACTTACATTTTTGCCGTTTGTGCCTACTTCAAACTGATTCCTTTTTGATCGCTCTGTACGTAATAATTCAAAACAATAGGAAATTTTAACGCATGTACAATATTAGTTGAAGGCGTTGTAGTAATATTTTTCGAAATAAAAATTCATATGGGAAATAAAAGGGACCCAATTAATTTAAATAAGCGTTGCGAATGCGCCGTGGCAAATTGCAAACTTTTCAAAGGGCAGAAACAATTAAAATTAATTGTTTATCCAAAAATTAATAACCAACCGCATTCAAACAACAAGAACCCACGTGTCTATTTACTTCTTTTTAAACGTGCATCTTGGCAAAAAAAACAACGACCGGCAAATGGTGTTTTGAAAAGTTTCTTCTTATTTAACATTTTTCCATTTTACATGTGAAGGCTTCCTTATGAAAAAATTAATACAAGCAAATATTTTTCGGGCAATTAATTCTCGTTACGAATACGCTACGTCCCATCGCGAACGAGAGCAATCTGGATACGATTCCTCGCAATTAATTGAATACAATTTGTTTCTGTTGTAAAAGATAAGGGCATCGATTTGAATAAATTAAATTCTTGCGTCTTCCACAAGTAGCACGTGCTTGATTTCTTGAGGCCATCCTGTTATTCCTGTTTTGAAAGCGTCTAAAAGGAGGTAGGGCCGTTGAAAGAGAGAGAGAGAGAGAGAAGGAAGATTAAATAGAACGTCGAAAGGAAAATAATTACCGGTCCAAAACATATGGCATGAAAACCAAATAGGCCTCTTATTTTTCTCTTCTTTTTTGTTCTCTTGTATTGTTAAATGGCAGCTGTACGTTGATCCTTTATATGGTCGAATCTCGCTTAAAATTCGTAAAAATTCGTTGAGAGGGAAAGAGAGCGAAAGAGAGAGAAAGAGAGAGAGAGCGCGTGTTTGTGGATGATCTTAGTGGCGTCGATCGTCCGGGGCCCACCTGCTCTTCTTTAAAAATGCGTGTGTCAAGATAATCAAGACCGAGACGGAACGAGATGGAAAGCGTAAAATGAAATAAAAATTTAAAAGAGATTGGAAGATTCGGCTGGTCATTTATTTTTATCTTTTTGTTTTCGTTTCGAACGGACCCTTTTTCCTCCCGATCGTGCGTCGAAATTAAAAGGGGCCCCCCATCCATTAACGAATTTCGTACACCGGCTTTTACCTGAAATATTGTTTGCGAAAAATTCTGGACTAGGATGATATTATGATGATGATGATCCCGAGTGACGGTAATAATGGGTTACCGAACGTCTTGTGCGTGCGAGGTTGGGGGACAGGGGGCGCCCTCTTCGAAGATTACTTGTTTTTATGTCGGTGCAGGTGTTTCTGTCGAGTTGATTGTTTCGGCCGAATCCGTAATGAGAGGAATCTGGAATAAGTTTGTCGGATACAGTAGACTTCTTGCTTCATTTTTGTACGGCTTAGATAAATCGAATTATTACAATCACTCTGATTAAATGTGGGCACGCGGGATTATTTGTTTTAAATTGTTAATTAGCTAAAGGTGCTCGAAATGCGTTGCAATCTAATAATCGCGGCGATTTAAAATAATATTAAATTAAAACGAAATTACATTCAATTAAATGGTTTATTAATTCAATTACCGTTTTATTAATATTATTATCGTGCTGGTGCAATTGCATTTTCTGCCTTTCTATTATTATTTTACATTCTCTATTACGTTTTACTACGTTACAATTACAATAAAGAGGTCTCTAGGCCAAACTGTTCGGGCAATTCGATTCGCATTTAAATTTGCAATTGCAAGAAGCGAAGCAATCGTTATAGACGAGAAAAAGCAACTGTTTCAATTTCATTGCGATCTCATGATTACATTTTCGCCGATAATGTTCAAGTTTAAATTTTGTTTATAAGCTACTTAATTCATAAAGGAAAGTCAGTTATACGGGGCGTTTAAAAACAAGTGGCACAAACTTTAAGGGGTCATAAAATGTAGGCCCATATATGCGGAGAAGTAATAATGAGCATGGGTTCGCAAATGGACGGTTTTCTTATTTCTTGCAGCATATCTAAAGTAAAAATTGAACGATCGGTGACATGATTGGTCTATCTGAGCCGATTTAAACTTTTGTTCTGCCGACTTTCTTCGTCCAAAACACCAAAAGTGCTTGTGGGGCCTTTGTACGCCCTTCAGCGTGTAAATTTGTTTCTTATCATCCGCAGTTAACATTTTTTCGCCAAGTTTCACTGAATACTCGTCAACTTAGAAAAATTAATTATAGATTAGCTTAACTTATGCGAAATAATTGCGATTTTAATAAACTTGTCAAACTTCGTGTTTGTTAAATTTAGTTTTGTTCTGTTTTTCAAAAATGTCCTTGATTTAAATGAATTTTCGTTAGAAAATCAATTGGTGCATTCAATAAGGATTAAAATTATCAAAATAAGATATAATTACGTTAATTTAGAAGAAAGTTATGGACAAAAAATTAATGTTGTCAAACTTATGACCGATATTGTAAATCTCTATTTTCATACACGAAACTTGAATTTTCGTCTCATAGTTGAGAGATGTTTTATCATACATACACTTTGCAGTTGATAGTTAGTCATTTGTGAGAATTTTACAAATTTTCCCTCTGCCTTTTTATTCTAAGTTTTGAATTAGCCGAAATGCATGTAATGCTAATGGGAAATCGCCAGATTTGAACCCCCTAGATTTCTTTCTTTGTAGAGATTTGAATAGTTTGTAAGAGTTGAGAAACTGAAGTAACGAATAGATCAAAGATGCCGCCGAATACAAACGAATGCTCGATTGCCAATGATTTTCGAAAGAGTTCGAAGCAGGTTGTTGTGAATCGAAAAGAATGATAAAAAGGATCAGTTAAGAGTTAGAAGCAATATATTGAAGAATAAGTCGAGGGTAAATTAGAATTTAGATATCTTACGATTTTATCGCCAATAATTGGTGGATGACTGAGATTCAAAAGCATTACTTTGGTTTTGCGGATCACGACGTAGACAGAGAATTGTCGATCGACCTTGTGCACAAAAAATCATCCAATAAAACAAGATTATTTGGAAGATTTATGGAAATAGTAATAGCTTAGCTAATTCACAAGGTTCAGTTTGATTATTCTTTTGTCGAAAAATTGGTACTCTTCGTTAGTCTTACAATTTGGCATTTTCTGATAGTTAGTTAGTTGTTGAAACAATTGAAATCCGTTAGTTATTATTTCCAAGACTTTCGTTTTACATCCATTGTTACTATCTTATCAGTAACTGGTATTTGTTTATTCATTATATTTTTTATTTATTTATGAAGAGTTAGTTGTTGCTTGTTTTATGCAGACCACCTTGAGAAGTTATTGAGGAGTGGAATCCGCCTCAAATATTGCTGCAACGTTAAATTGGATTTCTGGTGGCCTAAATAAATGGCTTATAGAAAATCTTGGTAGAAGTATTTGCTAATCCACGCCACTCTCCGTGAGCTACCTGGTGTATCGGCGCAAGGTAAGAGCAAGTCAAAATAAAGCGTAACGTAACGAGATTATTTTGAACATCTCCTTTAAGTTATTTTGTTTTGTTTTTTGTTTATAGTTTGCATTGTTTGTGCATAATTGTAAATAATGTAAAAGTCGCAAAATGTATCGTACATTTTCGGGTTTATTTTAATTAAGAGGTCTTGGGCTATTTTATCACCCCTTAAGGCTTGTGACACTGTTTCTTTAACACCCTGTACATAACTGGGAAATATTTTATTTCTGAGGGCGAATTAATTATAAACGCGCATGTAATATTTACGCGCCTGCAATATATTGGATTCGTACGCGTAAAATTAATTATAATTATGCTAAAAGCAATATTTTATGATATGGGAAACGTAAACCGTTATCAATATTATTTGCTATAAAACCGAAATAAATGTTAATTGAATTCATCCTGGTTCAATTGAGTACGAAATTTGAGCAAAGAAAGGCAATACAACAACAACAAATTTGTGTTTATGTAATTATTAGTTTCGCATTTGTATTACAAAACAATGCTGAAAACTCGAATAAATTCGCGATTGGAAAATTCGCGTATTGCAAAATGCTGAAAACCGCCGCAAAACGTATATACCTATAGGTTACAATTTAATGAATTAATTCGCAATAGGTAATTTTACTCCTTCGGCTCAGCTCTCTTTCCATCGTTTGAACTTGTTACGAGTATTAGTGTGTGTGTGTGTGTGTCTGGAAAACAAGCGAACGGTGTAAAACAAAGGGAAAATGTATAAAAGGGGAGGCATGAAATTCTATGAGAGCTTAAAAGAATCTGTAATGTGCGTGACATGTATAAAAATGACGCCATTCCTCTCGTATGGAGCGCAAATATTTCGTACGTAGAATAAGAGCTGAGAAAGAAAGAAAGAAAGAAGAAAACGGCTTAGAAGTGCAGAAAAAAAGGACTTAGAAGAGCAAAAAAAAGAGTCAAATAAGAAAATGGGATAAAATAAAAGTGCGATGCGATAAACCGGAGTAGAATGAAATGAATTGGCTCATGAATAACAACATTTCGCTTCCAAACAGATTTTTGAATATTGCTCGTGGAAGGATGGAAAACGGAATTAGGTGAGACGAAAATGTAGAACGACTACATCTAGCGGAAAAATCGGGATGCTGCATAACCAACAAGAAAATATGAGCGCTTGCTGAAAGTGGAAAATTGCTCGCATAACGTATTTGATTTAGCTTTAAACTAACTTACTATCAAATTGTAGGATTCAGTTGTTTCCATCTACTTTACTCTTTTTTATGTTCTATCATTCATTTGTAACTTGGAAAATTTGCCACGAATCTGAAATATTGCTAAAACAACAACTAAATGAAGGATGAAATTGGAATCTTAATCATCTTGATTATACCGTTTGAATTTATCGACTGTTCTGCTGTTTTAACTTTTACATCTCGACTGCTGAAAAATCTTTTTATATTGCTGAAATTTACTGAGGTAAAATGTTTATTGTTTTCAATGGGCTGATTGTTGGTAGTGCACATAAAAACCAGTAAGAATGCAATGAAACCGTAGTCGTTGTTGTTATTCTGGTCCACAAAGTCAAGAAAATCCGTTTTCTTTTTTACTGCGAATGCTATTCGAAGGGCATCAAAATTTCGTCCTTCGAGCCGGATACAAAATAAATGTTTCTCTCTCTCTCTCTCTCTCTCTCTCTCTCTCTCTTCAGAGCAACGTTTTCACCAACTACATTCTCTATTATATTTTCTACTTCTGTACGAAAATAAATCCCGTGATTGCTTTTAAAGAGATCCAAAGGAAAAAAGAAGAAATAAATACAAAGGACTGCAAGTAACTAATTTTCTGTTACTTTATCTCTTGTAATATTGCTCTTTCAGAGAGACATAAGAACGAACCCACATCAAAGCGGGGAATAATGGTACATGGTTTCTTTAAAATCTTTTGATATGAATGTAGTATGACTTTGAATGGGGGAAAAAAAAGAGAAAAAGGCGAAATGAAAGAATCTTCAACCCATCATTGGCTCTCGGTCTATTTCGTGAAATAGCATCCTGAATATATGTGTGTGTTATAAAACGTATCCGACATACAAACACATCTAAAGCGTTTCGTACGTTCGTATCCATAAATTTCCCGTCCTGTAAAGTGCATTCAAAATTAAAACCTAAGTGCTTAGAATGTATATATGTATGTATATCGAGAATAATATTACTTATGTACCTTTTAGCTGTTCAACTTCTAATTGCAATTAATCCGCTCTCTATACATATTATTCCGTCTACTTAGATAACCATTTACTGCCGACATATTCGTCTAAGATATTCGCAAATAATTTGCATATATTAATTTCCTACTTTAAATCAAATTGAAAACATGAATCTATACATATACAGGGTGGCAAGGTCGGAGAATTACGGCGAAACGTTGTCTGTAGAGAAAAAAAGTTTCAGATAAGTTTCCTCTGCGATACTACTATAACGTAAAAGTATTTTCCAAGTTGGCGCACTTCCGGATATACTGGAAATTGATACTTGTTCCGTTGTTTTAAATGGAAGGGATAGTCTTCTCCTGCATTTTTGCATTTCCTATCGAATTTTAATTGGAGCTTATTAAAGCTACCACATGTTTAAAATGCATCCATTCGGAGTTATTTCAGTGTTTTCCCGAAAAATGGCACTTGAAAACTATTGGAATTATTTAAGATTAAAAAAAGTTCAAAACTATATCTCAAATAATTCCAATAGTTCTTTTAAGTAGAAAATTGCTAAGATTGTGCGCTACTTTCATTTAATTAAAATTGCCACAGCTTTAATTTGAGGCCTGTTAAACTTTGACATTTTCAAATGTGCATAATTTCTTTGTTTTAGCGGAAGCACGTAATATTTATTTTGGCATTAGATGCATGAAATGATTTTCTTTCGATCATATTAATACAATATTGGGCCTACTATTAATGATTTTAGAGTGATTCCCAATTAATTGATATTCTGTATGTTATTTGCGCTTAATGACAAGATAATCAAAATAAGAGCAGAAACAATTGAATTCAAACATATTGAAGTTAGAATTCATTTTCTTTGCGTTATTCTTCAGATTATTATTATAATTAAAGTCCAAAAATTTATCCAGCTGAAAGTAAATTTTTTCATGAAAATAAATAAGATATTGTCCCATTCAAAGCAAAATAAAAATAATAATTTCATTGATTTCCTCAATTTTATCGTTGTTTCTGATGTCTTGTACCGTAATTTATTTTAAAAACTTTAAAAATTAGCTTGATATTATTAAAAGAGATTCCTTTTCTGTATCTAAGGACATAATGAAAAACAGAGGGTTGGATTTAAAAAAGTGACGTTATGCACATTTGAAAATGTCAAAGTTTAACAGGCCACAAATCGCATTCAGTGACAATTTTAGTTAAATGTATATATTTCAAAAAACGTTGCCATTTCATACTCAAAATAACCAAAGAAAGCTCAACACTGTCTCAAATAGTTGGGGAGTTATTTTCGATTTTCCACGACCTTCCAAATGATATTTTTCGGGAAAACACTGAAATAACTCTGAAACGGTGCATCTTAGGCATGTGGTTGTTTTAGCAAACTCCGTCTGTAATTCGATAAGGAATCAAAAAATGCAATAAAAAACATGCAATTTCAATTAAAATAACGGAGCAAGTATCAGTTTCCGGCATATTTGGAACTGCGCCATATTGGAAAATATGTTGATGTTGTATTCCTACCAGATATAAAGCTTTTTTTCTGAAATTTGCTTTAACATCCAGTATGTAAAGTAAATGTACTAAAAAATTAGGATTATTTCTTTTTCTTATTTAGTTTAAGTTCATGAAATTGATTAACGTATATAATTTGAAGCATTGTACAACCTTACATGAACATTAAATAGTTTGCAAAGTTAGTTTAAGTAGACACTGTAATTATTGTATAACGTGCAACAAAGTAGTTTGCAAATTAATCGGTTAAAAGGCTCCAATAGTGTCGAGAATAAGGAATTGATTAATTAAAATCGCATACAATGATTTTTTCGTTCAAAATTTCAATTATTTAGGATAGATACTGAAAATATGTGCTTATATTCAATTGAAGTCCGAATTTTTTTAATTTTAATTTTGCTTGTTACAAGTGGTATCAATTGGTGGGAATAATGGATGTATTCTAGTGGATTTTATTAATTAACAAATTGCTAAATCCTGTCAATTCCACATATAATTATTATGAATTTAATAATACTCCCTTTGCTAAAAGGGCTTAATAGCAGTAATTAATAAAAATGTAATAGCTGGTCACTAGTTAATATTTTTTTCTTGAATTAATTACTTTCATGAATAATTTTCTGCTCTTTTTTTTTTCTTCCTCTCAGCCTATACCGATGTAGTCGCTGGTTGCGTTCGCATAAAATTATAAATTATATGCGAAATTAATTTGTTGATTACCATAACATTATTATTTCCCCGCTTTTATTTTTTCGTTATTTCATGATTAAATGTAATTTCTCAACGAAAACTCTAATTTCTAAGAGTGGTAAAAAGGTAAAATATGAAATAACGAAAGATTCGTAGCATCAAGAGAGAGAAAGAGCGAAGGAAAAATGGGCAAAGAAATAAGGCAAGCAACCTACTAAAAAAAAAAGAGAGTATGTAAACATTTCTTAATATGTAAATTAAATTCGAGTGAAAAACTCATTAAATTTCTGGCACAGCTCGGAAGTGAGAAAAAGAGCAACTGTTAGGGGGGCCTATTGTTTTCATCATCATGTTACTTCTTTTTTGTTAGGTTACATTTAGTGGCTAAGTAATTATAAAGAAATATTATGATAAAATATTAAATGCAGAGTACCAGGAAATTAAATGAAAATATTAGCTGGTAAAAATTAAATATATGTAGATAGATCCATAGGTCATGACACTTTTAATTATATTTTGACTGTTACAATGTTCGTTGGAACAAAACTCAGATCTGACTGAGAAGAGCGACAAAAAAATCATTACATATTAAATAAATTCTGTACATTCATTTGTAAATTTCTTCTTACATATTATTTTTCTCAGTTAAATTAATATGATACACATTTTGTTAGTTTAGAATTCAAAAAAAGAAAAAATTGAAATAAATGTATTGATCTTTTATTTTGGTTATTTGCATTGGATATATTCTTATAACAAATTATTTGGATCAATATGATTGATTTGCATCGGAGTTGTCCACAATTTGTGTTGACAATTTAAACTGATTTAATTCATTATTTTGCAAATTTCCTTTTCGTTAGAACTTTTATGATTCCTATTTTGTTGGTTTATGATTTTAAACAATTTTTGAATAAAATGTATTGATATTTGATTTATACTTTTATTTAAATTGCCACAAATGTAATTTATTGCAATTATTAGTATTTGATAAGCGACCGAAATTTATATCTGTTGAATAGTTTGCAATGAGCGAGTGCCACGTAAAAGTGCAGTAATATTTTACGAATACGTGGCAAAAAAGGTGAATAATTAAAAATTATCAATCAATATTTCATTACTTCAACAAATAAATTGATTAATTTTTTCGTTTCGGTTGTTACGTTCGCTTGCTGGCGTAGTTCGTTAGTTTAAAATTTATCATTATTTAGAAACCAATATTTTAGTTTCGATGGAAGTATTAAATCTAATTGAATTTATCTTTTCGTGTCTATAGCACATGAAAGAAATCCGTTCTTATCTAAACACTAGGCAATATCTTCTACATCAAATTTTGTTATTGCAAACTCTTATAGAATTATCCAACTTTCCATCGACTTAATCGTATTTCTTTCGTTTCTTTTTTCTGTTAGTTTGTAAGCGATAAATAACGCACAAAAAAAGAAGAGAGTTTCAAGAGTGAGATATGGGGATCAAAATATGCTCTATGGCCCTTTTATAAATTAATATTCTTCAGCAAATAGAAAGTGAGAGTTCAGAGTTCCAGACTTATATTTCACAATGTAAATATGATTGTGGAATATAAATTTGGCATCCTACCTTGTTTTTGCACTTACACAATAATAATAATAAAAAATTAAAACTTATTTGCATATTTTCAAATTGTAACAACAAATATTTTGTTAAAGGAACCTCTTTGAAATATGTTTTTTTCAGCATGAATGTTTTTTCTTTTAAGTACTTGGCAATCAAATCACGTAAGAATTACAGAATCGCAGTTTTCATTCTCTGAAAAACGTGATACTTGTTTAATGGGACGGTCAATAAAATAGATGATTGTCACCAAATGAAATCCTCTAAACGAGGATTCAGTTTATTACCAAACATTCTGCACCAAAATGACATATTTATTACCAAGATTAGACATTTGTCACCAAATCAATTAATATAAACATTTGTTAATAACACTCGTTTTATTTTCTTGCTGCTACCACGTTAGTCCAAATTAAACTATTTGTTTTGTCCAGCAAAATAACCAGTGCTGCCAAATTATTTATTAACTCAATTAATTTGCAAATTCAAGGAAAAATTTATTTAAGTATTAAACACAATTACATTTAAATAATTTGATGAGAATTTTAATAAAACAATATAACGGATATTCTGATAGAAAAGATCTTTCAGGATTGTTTTTTGTTTCTACGTTTAGATTTCTCTATTCCTCTTTCTTTTTCCTAGAGAGAACCGCAACAATCTCGAAAAGATTATTATTTATACCTAAGCATAAACAGACAGAGACGGTACCTGGCACTTTGTCTCGCTTCTTCTCAAGATCCTTTTTCTTCCAGACCGCACCGGTCGTCAAACCACCCACGAGACAGATGGCAAACAAAAAGGGATTTTCATTTTGTTTTCCTTTTCGTTTGGCAAAATCTTATTGTATCCTACACACCTTTATTATTTCGTACATGCATTGCAATTTTTTTGCTTGTGTCTAATCTATTTGTCGGTTTTTATTGTATTTTTGCACTCATTTCGATTTGTCTACGTTCGAATTTTTGTGAAACAATTTGCAAAATGTTTGCGATATTGGAAAATTATAGCAACTCTTTTATTTTTGCAAATTGTAATTTTTTGATTGCTAATCAATATTCGAATGCCTCGAGAGCGATAAGAAACGATTTTTATTTAAATATTTCACTTTCAGTAAAGTAAAGAGTAAAAACAGGTAAGACAAACAAACTTTTTCAAATTTGATTAGAAAGGAACAGTATTTTTCCTTTTTGCTTAATTAATTTTTGATTTGAAAGAAGTCGTTTTTTTTTTAATGTTAATAAAGAAGGGCGGAAACGTTTGGCACGTTTTTGCGTGTTATTTTCAGCAAAAGTTTAAACCGGAAGTGGAGTAAAAAACTGTTTCGAAAGAACTTCCGCTTGTAATATTCTTTAACTTTTTCACATCAATTTTTATATTGTGAAAATGTTAATTAGAGAATGGAACAAATTATTAACTGCCATTATATAATTAGTGTAATTTAAATTAATTTATAATTTCGATATCATTGTAGTAATGAGTATTACTCATTATTATATTTGTTTATTACAAATTAGCTAGTAAATAATTAATTCGTCGATTAATTAATTAATTAATATAATAGTGTAGATGGGAGAGATTTCGAAAAAAAGTCTAATGTACAAGGTGCATTTAAAATCAATTCTGCTGACCTTTGTACTTATAGTAGAAGCTTTCGTGCAGGCTTTGTATTTCTTCCTCCATCAATACGCGTAAAATTAACGTTAATTACCATTAAATTAATATTTATTATTAACCTCGCATAGAAACAATTCCTTGTACACGCAATTAAAAAAAAGCAAATGCATTTCTTGCAACGATTTATAAAAATGAAAACATTTAACGTTGCGTAAATGCCACTGAACCTAGTCGGTGGCACAGTCGGTGGTAGGTTCAACCCTCACACTAACCAAGGAGCAAAAGTCATAATTCAATACGGTTTCCGGTCGATTATTAAGCGGTACACGAACCTGTTTCCTTTTTCTTATAAATAACGTTGCGGCCTTTTCATATGGGCAACACATTTTTAAGAAAGGAGGAACCAAAATTAATTTTTGTTACAAGAGGAGATCCTCTAAATGACAGCAATAATCCCAGCAAATACATTCTGTATTAGATTTAACCGATTGATTTCTAGCAGGCATCACCGGATTTTTCGGAGAAGATTCGGTTTATTACAATAAAGACACATCGATTACCAAAATGACAGATTTGTCACTAAAATGACAGAATCGTCACCAATAAAACAGTTTACTTATTTTTTGTTTGAGAGGCAGTGTTGCCACATTAATTGAGTTTATATCGTTTATAACACAGACATTAAACAAACATATTTAAATATTTTGGTGATAAATATGGTTGATTTGTGTTGTTGTATAAATTGCGTTTACGTTACGTAAGAACCTTTTTGTTAGAAGGAAAAACTGGCCGTCGATTTGGCATTAAAACCAAATTGAAATTGATTACCAATTGGTAAATTGTTCAGACCGATTGGCCCACGCATTTTTCATACGCACCATTTAATTATTGATTCCCCTAAATGTACACGCTGTATCTCCCTTTAAATACTCATAGATTAAACAATCAGCTGGCGTTTGATTAATTATTTGATTTAAAGAAGATTATATTGCAACAACAAAAAGCAATTCGATGACTTGTTTCAACTGACAAAAACTACAATTCGAAATGTTGAAAATACCTCGCAAATGCATTCATACGAACTTTAGTATCATTAAATGAAACTAAAGCAGCAAAATTGTACAATATATTTTAAGCCTGTATAAAATCCTTCATTTTATTGCCCTCTAAAGAAGGCACTTAGTGACCAATTTATTTGGAAGAGTGGCGTGAAGAGACGTAAATTTCGTCGACTTTGACTGCGCAAAAAAGTGAATGTGAAATAAAAAAGTGGATCAAAAGATAAAAACTCCCCTTAACAATGGGTTCGACGTTAATAGTCAAGTTACTAATCAAATTAAAATCGTATGGGATTTAATAATTTGCATATGTTGCACGAAATTTTTGCTGTTCAACTACGCCTGCACTGAATTACTTTTTAGAAACTTTTCTCTTTCTTTCCTGTGCATTTTTTTCATGGTCCAAATGGTATTTAATCTGATTATTACAACTCCCCAACGTTTTAATTACTGTTATTGTTATTATTACATTATTAAGTGTCAGATCTTTTATCTGGTACAACTTGCTAATTTCGTTATATTATGGCATTGCGAAAGTTGTGTGTGTGTGTGTGTGTGTGAAAACATGAAAAGGAACTATATAATAATATATAACGTGCACTAAAATATTAAGTGGTTTTTACATTATACCAACATATACATATCTGAAATTGTCACCAATCTAATTTGCAGTAAAGCAAACTCGTAACTTTAATCTGATTAAATTATATATTATTATTATTATTCACACTCTGAATATTAGATTCCATGGCAAGTTGTTAAATTTCTTTAGCAAACAACAAAGTGTTTGATGTTGTGAAACTAGAATAAATTTGTTTATCGCCGTGTTAAAGGACACAGAGAGTGGACGCAAAAAACAGAGGGCGAAGAAAAAAGGAAAGAAAACGAGGGCGAAAATGTTGGGGTTGGAGGCAAAGTCTAAGGACAACAACGATAGAAGGAGAAAGAAGGAGAAACAAAGTTATTTCGGTAGAAGAAAAGCGAAGCAGAGGGAAAAAAAAACGAAATTTCTCTTGTTTAAACTTTATATTTATTTATTTTTATTTTATTTTCGGTGACCCCCGCTGCTGAAGCGAAAAAATTAAATTGTTCCTTCAGCATTTCGAAATTTATTCAAATAGCTTCTGACTTATATTACATATGCTGCACCAATGGGAGGTGGGACACTTTTTTTCGATTTCGTTTTAACGACAACCATTTGCGTATTTGCAATTAGATTAATGTTAAGACGTTGAATTTCTCTTTTCTCTTTCTCATAGTGTTAAACAGATCGAATTTTTTTACCAAAAAGAGTATTTCGGGAAATTTTAATGCACTCCCTTATTTAAAAGAAGCTGCACCTGAATCACTCAGCTTTCTTGTTAAGTCGTTCGATAACCAAGCTCTGTCGAAAAGAAACGTGCAGGTATTGGTTTGGACGCATCGAAACTAATAATTTTGACATCGAAGATAAAGAATACTCTAGCGCACCGAAACAATTTGAACTCTAAGAATTGGAGACACTACGTTTTGAGATGGCTCAGGTCAGACGTAAACTGAACTTGCAGAATCATTAGGAGTTGACCACACAACAGTTTGTAAACGTTTGAAAGGAATGATTCAGAGGCAAGGACATTGTCACAGTGAGGCATTGATACTGTTCGAGCAGAGGACAAGGCAGAGTGATTTTGCAGCATGAAAACGTTGGGCCACATGTTGCAAAACCTCTGCGAGAACTTACTTGGAAACGCTTCAATTGAAAGCTCGCGAATTCCCTGTTGTTTCTCTGAAATGGAATTCAAATGTTACCTCAAAGTTGGGGAAAATATGTAAAAGAAAAATGCAAATTTTGGACAAAGATCAAAGGAAAGATAACTAAAAAAAATGTTCAAAGTGACCTTCTTTCAATTGCCGGCAGCCACGACATCTTGGCCCCAAGGACCTTCGAACTCTTTCGAAAATTATTGGCAATCAAGCATTGGCTTGAATGCGGTGGGGCCTTTGATTCATTCGTTGTTTCCGTTCCTGGGGGTCTTTTATAAGCACAGCATACCCAAAGGTTTTCAAATCTCTCCAAGGAAAAAGACTCCAGAGGGTTTCAATCTGGCGATTTTGCAAATCATGATACAGATCCGCTTTTTGCACCCCGACTTCCTTTAAAGAAACTATGTAAGTGTTGTCCAAGAAGACGAACTGAAGGTAACTGACGCTACGGATTACCTTCAACATTAAGACAGAGTTTCTCTGGCATTTCCCATTAGAACGGGCATAAGTGAAAATAAGAATTAGAGTAAAAAGGCATAGCGAAAATTCGTAAAATTGTCACAAACGACTTAATTTAAACTACAAACTCTATGTATGACAAAACAGCTGTTAATTACGACACGAAAATGCAAGTTTTGCGAATGAAAATTGCGACAACTGAAGATATGCTACAAAAATGTTTAATCATCTGTATCTTCGAAACCGTCCATTTCCGGCCCCATGTTCTGTTTATATTGGGCCACCCCTTAAATTTTGTGGCACTTGTTTTTAAACACCCTGAATATATTTTTATGTGAAGCATTAATTTTCGCTAAGAAGCGGCGATAACTTATTCAACGTCCTAATAGAGTAGTACGAAGGAAATGCGCGGCTAATCGCAACAAGTTGATGCAGTATCGAACTGCTGAATAATCTAAATTGATTCGAGGGTGCATCTATTAATGAGACACTTAATCTAGAATGCCGTTTACCGTTAACTGGCAAAGTACAACGGTAACAATCGCTCAATGCACTCGATGCCTCACATTATGCAGTCGCAGTGAATTATGACGTGATCGACTATTATGTGTTCGCAACGTCTGAGGCCCCTAATTGTACACAAATATTGGCGGTATCCGTATACGTAAGTTTAATTAATTTCGCAAATAGTTTACGAATATATTGCTTTCGATTATGCGTATTGTACAATGCGAAATACTAATATTATGCCTACGACCGCGAGCATTTTGCCAAAATAATTGTCCATTGGAAATTAAAACAAGGGATATTTTTGCCGATAATTTACAACCTAAAAATTTGTATAATTGCAACAATTATTGTAGCAAAACATTCAAATTCTAGCGCTTGTTGAACGAATTCTGTGATAATTTTGCGCGATTAGTCTGCTTGCACGTCTCGTTCGTTATCACGATATTTGTGTTGCCGGAGACGAAGAATAAAACCTTTGGAGTGCGATGTTAAAAGGACGATAATAGCGAGCAAACGGTAGAAAGTTAAATGGTAATAAACGGTGTAATTATTAATTTCTCCTGCCTTCTTTTTTTGCAAACATACCTATTACTATAATATTTAATGAGTAATTATCATAGTGTTGTAAAATAGAGAATAATGATGGATTATGTAAATATTTTTATTGCGAAATTGTAGTTTTAATTGCAATTTATTTCGCTCGCAAAAAGGAATGTTAATTGTCAATTTCCAAATAAATAATTTATAATATCAATTGTTTACAGTCACTTAATTGCTTTTATAAAAATGTCCAATATAATCTCTGTACCTGAATATCGGGCTGTAAATTCATTAAGAAATACACTGAAATCTATTCCTATTGATTGAATGGTGCCATAATTGATAATCGATTAAAAGAATTATGAACAGTTTGTGAAGATTATAAAAAAAAAAGAAAAGATTTTCTTGAAGTAGAAAACTGCAGCTTTTTGCTTCCATGTGCTGTTAACAAAATTTTGTAATCGTTGTAATTAAATGTAAAAGATGAAATGAGATTTTGAGCAAATATCATTTTGCTATAGTTGGTTCGTGCTGATTTTTGCACTTAAACATTTTCTAATTATTTAAAACGTTTAATTTATTTAATTAAATTCAAACATCTACGTGTGTGTATATATAATTAATTAAACTGAAAATTATTTGTCTCCCGCCACCGGGGGATGCCCCCCTTACACTCCCCCATCCCCTTTCCCTATGCACCTTCTTTCGCCAATTGTATTTCTATTAATAATGTGCGGAAATTAAATGGCCAATGATTTTGCGAGTTGAAAAGTTGCAACTTGAAAATTATTCGTTGTTAATCAATTCTAATGCATTTAATTTGCTCAAAGGGGAATTATTTATTGCACATTTTCGACCAACAACCGATTCCACCCTATACGAGTGGCTGTTCGAGCATTTGATGCTTGAAACTATTTTTTTATAGTCGTCTCAAAATTGATTTTTTTTTTGCTCATTTTATTATGTATTTGGGTCGTACCATTAAATATTAGACAGTAATAAAAGTTTTATTTGGGGAAATAAAAATATAAAATAAAAATCAAAAATAGCGACCGCACTTAAATGGCTCTAATTTGATGGAATTTTTATTTGGAGTGTATAACGTTTCAATTACAATTTCAAATTGATATTTATTATTACGTAATGACTAGTGCTGTCGTTATTTGTTTATTAATCCAATGGATTAGCAAATAAAGAGCCCCCGGGAAAATTTGTTCTTTTTCCTTTAATTCTCCTGTAAAATGATTTCAAATTGCCCTACGTAAAATTGTTACAATTTAATTATTTAAATTGCTTGCCTGCATTCGTGTGTTTGTCATTTAACTAAATTATCAACGTCCTCTCACTCTAAAACACACTTTATTTAATTTAAAGTTACAAGTTTTTTTTGGTACTGAATAAAAATGCACGTTTTAAATTTTATTTTGATTGTTTGATGCAATTATTCAAATACTAGCTTCGATCAAATCGATTAATTTAATGTTTTGTGCGAAATAAAAGCGTCCTGTATTCAATCGTTAAACGATAGTCGATTACTAATTAGTAATTAAAGTATGAAATTGTTAAAATTTTACGATGGATCTGCGACCAACATTTCGCCAAATATTTAAAAGATATAAACGAAGACATAGAACCGAGTGGGTGTCAGGAGACTTGAAACGAGATTGAGAGTAGAGTAATGAGAAGACGAGGAGCGAACAATACATTAACGTCATGTAATACGTCATCCTAACCAAATTGACACTTTTATCACTAAATTAATGGAGAAAACGTAAGAAAAATAAGAGCCCTTTTTATAACGAATAATATAATAAATTGCTCTTAAGAAAATACACTCTATTAACACCGTGTATCTATCTATATACACAGGGCGTGATGATGACGATGATAGTAATAATGATGATGATGTGTTAGGTAAAAGTTTGCAAAGTTTTCGCTCCCATTAAATTTATTATAAGCGTTTATTATTAAAGTGTGATGGATTAACGTCGTATCCGTAATCGTAATTGTCACGCAGCGGCACAATTTTTTGCATTATACGCAGCCCGTTTAGTGTATTAAACTTTTAGAGAAAATTGTTTATTCTTTTATTTAAACTTTCAAATAAATTTTCATGTACGCTACATTATAGCATGAAACTTCTTACCAGACATACGAGGGGATATTGATAAGTACTTAGCCCTGGATGGTTGTTAATAAACAAAAGTGAAAATGCTGGCTATGGTTACGACTGTAAGTAAGTTATCAAATTTTGTGACATCGATAAGTCGAACGGTGGCCAAACTGTGAATTTTTGAAAACAGCATGTCTGAAAGAAAGATAAAGTTTGAAAAAATTGAGTTTTGGACGTGATTGTCCTTCATAGGACACTGTTAAAAACTGGGTTGCGGAATATAAAAGAAAGAACAGCATCGCCATAGAAGACCGATTTCTATGGCCATTCCGGCGAACATTAGGCTCCCGAGCAATGGTTTACATATCAAGACAATTTTTTTAGTGGTTCAGAATCGCTTTATGAAAGTCCTGGTCTATATAAATAGTTTTAAAGAGGATTATGCTGAATACTTAAACTGCTGTTTTCAAATATTATGGCGTTATATATGGTTGAGTAAGTAACGTATCAACAACCCCTCGTATATATCAAATTTCTAAGAGAGAAATGGAAATATGTGGCCAATTAAAAAGAAATTTAGCTGTGAAACAAAAGAAAGATGACCATTGCCTTGGTGTCAAATCGTTGTGACATTTGTAACCTCATAAAATAAACAATGTTTGATATCGATTTGTATTATACGTTATTAACATTTAAAATAAAATAAATCTTTGAAGACATTCATTTTTTTTTAATTAAAAAATACTTCAGCAGTAAACAATTGCATTATGAAACGTTACGTTAAAAACTAAAATAATTGTCAAGCGTGAGTGAGCTTTTTTTATAACCCACGTAGAATCATCTGATAAATAATATGTTGTTAGCAAATTATTATGTTGGACGGTTAGCTTTCAAAAGAAGAGTTTTGTATAGTAAAATCAAAATTTTTTAAGTATGCATAACTTTTTTCTTTCATAATTTTTCTACAAGGATTAAAGGGAAATAAAACCTAATTAACAATGTAAGAAGAAACTTTTGTCAAAAAGAAACAAGCACAAGATTCTCTGTATGCGTATGGGTTAAGATTAAAACGTCCGTATGGCATGAAATAATAATCTCCCTCTCTCTGGTCTTTATATTAATATTTAGTTCCCCTGGGATAACTTATTATGGACTATTAATTGCCGGGTTAATTACATAATGCACATAAGATGCTTAACAAAGATTTATAATTGTTTTTAGCATCTAAAATTACTCTCTGTCTTAATCGCTCACTCTCTCTCTCTCTCTCTCGCTTTGTCTGTCCTCTGTTCCAGTCTCCACTAATTCAACGAGCAATTTGATAAAATTCACAAGTTTAAAGATTTTACATTATTTCACTAATTATGGTCAAATTAATCCATTTTATTTTAGTCGAATTTTTTGCTTATGCAGTCGAGCGAGAGAAAAAAAAAGAATAAAGATAATCTGGACCAACTAGCAAACGGACAGATTTATTAATAGCTAAATCGTTAAGAATGATTACGGTGGTGTTGTAGGTGGATGGCGGCTAATTATTCTTGTCCCTTTTAAATATACGTTTCCTCTTAAGCGCAACGACTTGGCAAAATAGTGCGAAAAGACTCTAGAGAAACAAAGAAAAAGGCGAAATATAAATTTAAAGTTTTTTTGGGTGGATGCGCCGGTACAATTTAAAAATAAAATCGCATTAAAAACGGGGAAACATTTGTATAATGCAACTAAAACTTTTAAATTAAAGCAAAAAAGAAAACGAACCGGCTCCGCATAAAAACTTTATCAATTAATAATCAACTATTGCTATCCGTAGGTGTTTAATTTATTATTCGATGCGCGTAGGTTTCAATTAAACAGATTATCGAAAATCGATTTACGGTTGCAAACGGTTGAACCAAAAAGAAGAAACTAGTTGTAATGAAGACAAAAACATAAATAATTTCGGAAAATTGTACGGAAACTAGAAAAATTATAAAATAATATCATCATCATCAGCTAACTAAATTTAATTAATGTGCACCATATAGTGCGCGAAATTATTTTAGAAAAGCATTAATTTGCTGCTCACGTTCTTCTTATTATTTTTTGCTTTCATTGAAATTTAAATTTATTTTTAAACTATTATTTAGCTTCGTTCCGATGTGGAAACTACCTCTAGGGACTTTTTTTTTGGTTAATTATACACATCATATACGGCAGCAGCGGAAATTAAATTAAAAGTTCCTGGAGTTGGTTTTCCATTAATAAGTGTATTTTATACTGTACTATTATTGGAGTTTATGTTTGTCGTTAATTGAAAATGTGTGCGCTTTTCGGTGCTAAAAATTATATAATACAAATAATACTAATTTGCAGTTATTTTGTTTTACAAATTGCTAATAAGAAAATTTATCAATAACGAAATCGAAATACGAAAATGATTTTCAACTTTTATTGAGTATATCAAGACTTCCAAGATTATTTTATAAGTTACTTATAAGTTTGCTGAAAAACTAAATGTTTTTTAACTTGCTAACTATTTTATTTGCAGAAATAGAAAATTTATTAAATGCAGTGGATTTCATCAATCTCAAATGGAAAGTAACTCCTAATTTTTCGAGAATTTCTTTTTACAATTTTGGGTAAGAAATAATCTCAGCTTATAAAAATATTAGCCCAATGAATATTTTACGTCTATTATTTTCTAAGTTCTCAAATATTATCTAATATTTCAATAAATTCTCTCCATTGCACCAATTTATAATTATTCAACTAAAAAAGTTAGCAATGGTGGATGCGTAAAGTTTGCCACCCTGTATACATGAATCTCCAAAATCGGCGTTAAAAGTTTTTGCTTACAAGAGACGTAAGTGAGTTCAGTATAAAATTATTCGTGTTTATAAAAAAAAACTATTTATTATTGGTGTTAAGTGTCTTCATCGATTTGTTGCTGTTATCAATATCGATGTCAAAAGAAAACTGTAATTTCCGTTTAAAATGGTACATTAGCCCCATTAACAGAACGTTATAATACAGGAGCGACCCATTTATGGGGTCCCATTCGATTTATTATTCAAGATCGTGTTGCATTTTGTTTATTTGCGATTACACACGACTAAAACTAAACTATTATGGGGCAATTCTTTTCTGTGCAGGGGTTTTAAAAAAGGGGGTGACATTTGATCAATCATCATTTTAACGTTCTACGAAACGGATAACGACCTGCAGAGATTTTTGCAACGAATGCAAATCAATGCAGACATTTTCAAGGATTATTTTTCATGTTTGATCGCATTCCTTTTTCAACTTTCGGTTTGCGTCGACCCTTTTTAAAATCGTAATGAATACCGCAGCTCTCACGGCGTTTAATAATTCGAATGAAGTTTAGTGGAGTCTCTAGGAGCGTTTTATTTGTAGAGTAATTCACCAGAAGCGGTCGGGTACCGTTCTTTTTCCATTTCACAATTTTCACCTCGTTTTCAACGGTTTCAAAGACGAAGTTTTCCTTGCATTCAATTTTGATGAGTTGCACAAGGAGGAAACGATTTTTCCGTTCCCGTTTTTCCTTCTCCCTCAACTCTGGTTTTTCGTTCTTATTAATATTTATTTTGAATTATAAGTTTTGCAGTTTCAACTGGGGGCAGGGGGCGAGAGATTCTATTTGAAAAGTTTGTAACGGTTAATTTTTAAATACGCGTAGCAAAATGATTGCAGAAAATCAACTGAAACTTTCGAATGTACTTTCTCTGTATCATTAAGGTATCTTTTCTTTTTCTCTTGTGTATTATCTTTAAGCAACTTTATCCGATTTATTAAATCAAATACGTGGAAGTAATAAATTGATACCGAGATAAAGCACATTCAATTACTTTTATATAAAAACAGATTTCATCGTTCGATGTGTGTCGTTCTAAACAATAACAAGTTGGAGAGACATTTAAGATGGGGACGCGGACTTTTGTAAAGAATAGATGCGAGCTTTATCGGTAAAAAGAATCTTCAATGCTTTCTCAAATAAAAGAGTTCAATGGTTGTTGTTTTCTTTTCGGATTACAAAAATTGTCTTCATTCTTCTATCAATTTAGCACAAATAAATTATATTCAAACCTACAGAGAATGGAGCGTTAGTTGGGCATTCATTCATGATGCAACAAAATGCAAAAAGAAACATTCCGTTGCGAAAAATTCGATTTTCCAATTAAGTTGGTTTTCAAAGCGTTAAAAGCAGATATTCTTATACGGTTCTATACAGATTTTAAGATAGAGAAAATCGATTTCAAACTAGAGCAACAAGAAAGTCTTTCAAAATTCGCCGCTTTATTTCCATTATCGATCATACTGCCTTCGATTCGACTGTAAATTGTATGCCGGCAAATGTTATTTTAATGAGGGAAATATGCATATTAAGAATTAGCAAAAAATTACAAAAAGCGAAAAGCACGGCGAAATTAAAATTAAATGCAGTCGAGTTCAAAAAATAAAAATTGAAATTAAACGAAAACTCCATCGACTCATTTATCAAATTGATGGAAATAGTTTTATATAAATACATTATCTCATTCTGGCGTGAAAAAGTAATTTAACTTGTTAAATGGTACATTATAAACAAATTAAGATGAAAATTCAATTAAAAATTCATTAATAAACGCGAAACGGCAAATCGTCGGGCGACCGAATAAACTCGGCATTTTCGCTACGATAGAAAAAGATTTGCAACAACAATTGCAAAAAAAAAAATAGAACGAAATTAAAGATAAAACGTTTCCCTTCTCATCATTCGCGCCGTATTTTCGTTTAATTACAGTTTAAAAGTGTTTCTCTTTTTTAATGATGATGATGCCCACCGCCGCCATGCATATCTCTTTAATAATAGATCACGACGAACATAAATCCTTTATGCACGCTTCCGTTTTCGAATAATAATTATGTCCGCGAAAGAAGGAAACTATAATTTTTAACAAATTTTCGACGCGATTAAAATTCTTCCACTAAGAAAAAAACTATATTTTTTTCTTCTTCTCGTATTTCACGAAACATACATATTTATCAACATCCTTATCATTTTGCTCCCCCTATTAATTATGTGCAAACTAGAAATACAGCCTGTCTCAAAAAATACCAAAGGCAACGATCTTTTAAAGTGGATAAAACAGGTTTCTCCTTTATGAAATTCGTTAGTATTCATTTCTAAATTTCTTTCAGTCGACTTGAAATTGCAACGACAGCTTTCATGCGAGCGAAAGCACAAAAGCAGGGCTTCGTTGCAATTAATAGCCACCATTGGAAACTCTTTAGGGCATTTGAGTTTTCTGCTTATGCACTTCAAAACAGTCGAGGAACTGAAACAAACGATTCAAAACTTGAGGGCGATAAAAGAATATTTTACGTGATGCGAAACTTAACAATTCAAGCTGCTTCAACGTCTGTTTTGAAAAAAAAGAATCGCTTTAGAAAGACCAACACTTCTGGGACAGCCTGTATAACTCCCTTTTTCCACTTAGACAGTCACGTACAACGAGCGAGTTATCTTAATTAGTGAAACGTGTGTAGGTGTTAGTGGCAATCATCGTCATGATCGTCATCATCATCATCATCATCATCCCTTCGCATATTTTCAGTGCGCCAGACGATCCCTTACATCCTGCACAAGAATCGACCCTCCCACAAACTATCTTTTTTTTGCTGTTTGAAAGTGTGCTAGGCTCGTAAGGGCGCAAGATCTCTGATGCAAGCACCCCATAATAATGATAATGGTGACATTTGGCCTACGAACGAACTCCACCCTCCCGATGAATATCTAAAGCTAACGTCTGAGTTGGTTGGAAAGCGAGAGTGAAAGAAAAAGAGTAGAAGTGTTGGGGAACGAAGGGAACGGAGTAATAAATGAAAGGGAATATCTCGAAGGGTCCTCGAACCCGAACGGGGGGAAAATCTGCCGTTGGATTTATTTAATCGCGTCCTGCGCGAGCGTTTTATTTCACGTCGTAGGACGTGTTGCAAGAGATCCGTTTTTGTCACGGTGGTTTTAATTTCTTTTCGCTATTTTTACTCTCATCATTTCGCTAAAACGGAATCGCGGAATAACGAGAGACCCGCTGCATCCGACCACTTTGACAATTACTTTCGCATTTTCCCTTTTTCGCCATCCTCCTCCTATCTTTGGCAATAATAATTAAAACAATAAGAATGAACAGGAACTTATATCCACGCAATTATAACTATTTGGGTTAATTTCGTGTGACGTTTCGCAAGACGAGTTTATCCTTCTTGGCGATTTCTTCGCATTTTCGCATTTCTCGTTTTTCGTTCGTTCAATTAATGCCACTTCCGCGTTTCCTTCTTTTTTGCGCCTCTTTGCAAAAAAGGAACAAGACCGAAAGCAAATTATCAACAGTCTAACACACGTTATGCGAACAACTTGGTCATCAATTGTTGCATCCAATTAATTAAAAAAGTTTGAATGATATAATAAATTCCCATTTGTTATTATTATTACCATCATTATTGGCAAATTCACACGAGTTCGCAGTTTGTTAACTAACAACCATTCGACTCGAATTGTTGTCGTTCTAGTTTTCACTCGAAATTTATTAATTAAATTGTTTCATCGATTTATCAGTTTGCGAACAAAAAGAAAGATTCGATACGTGGAATCCGTTATGAGAAATAAAGGAGTAAGTAATCGGATTGAGAATAATTTGAAAATAAAACAATTTTATTTTGAGAAGTTTTAGCATTAAATGGCAGCTGTTTATTTTAAGACTTATAAATGTACATTAGAGATACGGCAGAAGCCATGTAAATATGTAATTAAAACTGTTTTATTACAATATATAGTTCCATCTTTTAATTCAATGTAACAATGAAAAAATTGAAGTTTCTTCTAAGTCTGCAAAAGCCAGCTTTCTACAGAGCTTCCATCACATTTTCCTTGACGTCCTTTCAAATTTTTTCAACATTGGAAAGATATAGTGATCCAAAGAATCCAAGTCATGTGAATACAGAGTGTTAAAGAAAAAATACCACAAACTTTAAATGCATAATATTGCCCAAGCTGAGTAGAAAATCTTAACGAAGACTTTCGGAGATAATGCAACCTTAATATTTTTAACAATTACGTACAAACAATGCAAACTTTGAACAAAAAAAAAAAACAAATGCAGTACAACTCAAATAAAACGTTGAAAGTGTCCTCTTTCGATTTGATGGCACCCACGACATCTTTGCCTCAAAGACCTTCGAACCCTTTCGTTCATCATTGGCAATCAAGTATTGGCTTAAATTAAGTTGATTGATCTATTCGTTGATTCGGTTCCTTGAGGTCATTTAGAACCGTAGGCATAAACTGAGCTTTTCAAATATCACCGAAATAACGAAATCTAGAGGGTTTAAATCTGGCGATTTTGCAAATCGTGATACAGATCCTTCATGGCCATAGCTTCATCAGCTTTAACAAAAATATGCAGCATTTCTTTGGCATTTCCCATTAAGCCGGATTCATGTTCATTAAGATATTTCTGTTTATCCTGAGCCATATTATCATCCCTTAAAGTTTGTGACCCTTGTTTTTAACGCCCTGTATACGTAGGTGTTTTAGTGTAATTAAAACCTAAAATCGCGAAGTTTCATTTGCAATTCGATTTTCGCTTTTGTTTTCATGTTGTCCATGACGATATTTTCTGAGGGTGACATTGAATCGGTTTCTTTTTTCCCTCGAATGGAAAAGTTTCCGCGTTTGAGAGAAACAATCAAATTTTTTGTCAGTTGAATACGTGAGCCAATCGTTACCGATGTCTTAATGTCTTATTACACCAATTTTATCACTAGCGACTGACAAGGACTTTCCAGATTTTGTCTTGTTTTCCGACGATTAAACAATGTAATCATAATCTAAATCAAAATTTCTTTTTACATAAAAGGAATTTGATAATAAGTTATATGTACTAATTTTTTATCAAAACACCCTCGTATATGAAAGTCGAGAAATTGAAATTTTACACTGGCGGAGGAAAGCATTTGGAATAATTTTTCTCTCGACATTTAACAACCGTGCAATAATTATTGCACGTTCGTATATTGAGAGTGCTTTAAGTGATATTCGAAAAGTGCATTCGAATGATTTCCCGTCGCCGTTGATAAATCTGAAAAGTAAATGGCGCTTAATTAATTGTTGGAAATAATAGCTGAAGCACGCGAACGATAATCGCGTTGATAATCGTCGAGAAAAAAGCATAATATAAAATGCACCATTCACAATTTGACAGTACGAATGCCGTTGCCACTGCTGCTGTTATTGCCTTTCTACTTTCCATTATTTATTATGCTGAATAAATTATAATCTCGTTCGTTTTATTTATGATATCCCATTTTAACTCTGTGCCTCGCAGTTTCTTTTTGCCAGATTTAAATGACGGTTTGCCTTTGGGCTTGGCAATAAAAAATATTCTGAAACTGTTATACGCCAACAAATTGGAAGGTAAATACAAATCAAAAAGGAATCGTTTATTTCGAATAAAAGTGTTGTTTCGAGTTTAATTTTTTCCTTCTTTCCATTTTTAAAATGTTTCTATCGCGTTAATTTTTTTTTCCTCGTTGCAACATTTTTTTATATATATACACGTAGACATACATATATGTATTTCTAGCGTGCTCAACGTTAATTACGTTTATTATAAAAGTTGTTTGGAAAATTTTCAAAATTACATTATAAATATTATACGATGATAGCGGCATCAAGTACGTTTTATGTCGAATTTTGTGTGTAAGTGTATGTGTAGCAAAGAAAAAATGCGATAATGAATGTCTATTAATTAAAATTTAAAACTTTTAATCATAGACATTAAAAAGTAAATATAAAGGGACGTGCTTTCATGCGGATGATTTGAGGGGATTTGAATATTTAATTGAAGTGTATCTTTCAGATCGTTTTAAGACAAGAAAACGCACAAAACGTCCAAATCCAAATAAAATGAATTACGTTTTTATGCGAGAAGCAGATTCATGAATTGATATCAGCAGGATTACGCTTTCGAATTTTTATATTTCATAAAGGACATCTTCTTATCGCTCGTAATCGTCGTGACCATTCTGATGATAATTTCGTTTTCTTCCTCTGAAATTTAATAAATCTAAAATTCCGAAATCCTCGCTGATAAACTTTTAATAACGTCTCTCTCGCTCTCTCTCTCTCTCTTGCACTCTTTCGCTTTTGCTCGAATTCGTTGCAAAGTAAAATTTACCGAAGCTATTATTTTTTTTTGTTTCCCGTGATAAAAGTAATATACTTCCCGGGGCCCAACTCTTTCCCAACTAATTACATCTGTTATATTTGCACTTAAATTAAGTTTATATTACTCTTCGGAGATAGATTGTTTGAATGTGTACGCGCTCGCGATTTGATGCAATCTAATGTTTTTGAAAAGTTTCTACAACAAATAGATTATATACTTTTGCAACCTCGCTCCCTCCCCTCTATACCTCTCTCTCTCTCTCTCGCTTACTTTCGTCTACCGGAATTAGCAAAATTATGGCTGCGGAGAACGTGTTCCCTACGTCCATTTAATTTGTTATTGTTTATGTGTGTTATTTGAAATAATGTTCCGCCCGAAAGAGGCCAAAACATGCTTTTTTGTAATAATAAACTGAAAGAACAAAAAGGGAAAAAGTGTGTTTCAATATCTTTAAATTTGTAAATATTTTTAATAAACTTGAAAGCATTGCGATACATGATTATTATTATTATTATTATCGCCGTCATCCTGAATATGTTTGTTCTACTTGGCAAAATTGTATATCCCATCGGTTTATTATTGTCTATGTTTTTCGTTTTTTATTTGTTATAAATTTCATTTTGTATTGGATTTGGAAGAATTTTGTTCGTACGTACGCATTCACTATCATATTGCAGATATACACCGAGTACATTATCATATTGTGATGAAACTGTGTTTGCAAAGTATGAAAAAGCAGAAGGCAACAGAAAAATTAAAGCATCAAATGCCGCACATTTTCACTTTGCATAACGTGCAAAATATATTTTTTAATTTTTTGAACGTGAATGAAGTTCACAGCATTAAAATTTCAGCACATTAAATTTTGAGCAATATTTCTAATTCTTATTCACTTTCGTTTTAAAACAACGCTCACATGAAACTATTATACGAGGACAAGTTTGAAAGAAAACTATCGAGCTATAAAACAAAAGACTAACAATTGACCATTTTTTTGCTGTCTTATAGTTTAATTTTAAATGAATTTAAAATTTTGTCTTACTCGAGGTGAGGTCATAATTATGTTTTATGGGTTAGGTAATAATTTAGCAGCACGACAAGGAAATCCGCGATTTAAGTCGCATGGCATTAAGCGGTTTTGTTTTAGTTGGCAATTTGCTTTTTCGGTATTCCCGTTTTAAGCCGCTGCATCTGCTTTTTACGTCAGCGTGTCAATTTAAAAAAAACCTAGCACAGGGTTTAAGTGAAATAAAATTGGGTTTATTCGAGTTACGTCATCTAACCTTTGTAGGTTCGATCAAAATTTACCACCTTTGCACAAGAGATATGTAGCTTTGATTTGGCAGTCAATTTACTTTCTCGCTATTTAAGTCGCTTGTTTCGAGTTACGTCGCTGCATCTGATTGGACGATTGTTCGAGTTTTCTTTTACGTCACCGTGTAAATTTCAAAACAAAAGCCGAGCACTTAACAAATATTCGCTGCTAGACAATTTAAGACGCACATAGACAGAGTTTGCGTGAAATAAAATTAAACATTTGTTTTACTCGAGTTTCATCATATAACCACTATAAGTTATGATATAATTTAGCACATTTGAGGAAGATCTTCCATTTTAGTCGTGCGAAATAAGTCACTTTGGTTTGGCAGTCAATCTGCTTTTTCGCCATTTCCGTTTTAAGTGGCTTGTTTCGAGTTACGTCGCTGCGTTTGATTCGCCGAATGTTGTTTACATTACGATATCAACTTCAAAACAAAAGCTGAACAGTTGACAGTGGTTTTTCTATCAGATAATATACAGAGTTTGAGTGAAATAGAATTAGAAAATGTTTTGCTCGACTTACGTCATATAACCTCTACAGGTTCTGAGATGATTTGTCACGATTCTTTTAATTAAAAGCATGAATATTTATGGAGAAAAGTACGTATACTAGTGTAAACTAGAAAAATAAAACGTTGCTAACTTCATATGAATCTCCATTCATAACCTAGGTGAATTTCTAGATTGCCCTCGTACGCGAATATTTTTCCCAAATTACAATTATTAGCGATTCAAAAGTTAAATATCACTCTACCAGTCGGCAGTTGGTCCTGTTTAATAATCTTCTTCGATGTTGATATATAAAGTCTGCAAATGGTACATGATGATGATGGTGATGGTGGCGTTAACTCCCACACACACGCGCGCATCTGCAGCTGTTAAAATATAATTATTATAGAGTAGATAAACTTCGCATCTGGCAATTATTATCAAAATGTAAACTCAACATACGATCGTTATTAGTATTGGGTACCTTGTTGTAGCAATCAATTTTAATTTTTTCCCATTGACGCGAGGAAATATTTCCTAATTATTCGTCATTTTCTAGCACATAACGGACGATGTCGTAAGAAATTTAAACATTCGCCGCATCCGTGAACGAAACTGAAAGCAAATAAAAAGGACGAAATGCTTTCAATCTGTCGAGTGCGAGACTAAACGTTAAAATCGAAATAACATTCTTGAATATTCATAAAGGAAATCGTTATTGTCATTATTATTGCAATACGTATGAATCGTCACACATTGTCATCTGTTCTCGAAACGTTTGCATCTAATAATGAGCAAATTGTACTTTCTAACCACTAAAAATGTTAACCATTAATTATAATCAAGTATTAAAAAAAAATGAAGAAGGATTCTCCACGAAACACTTTCTTTTGTTGTAGTGAGGCATTTAAAAGCTGGATTCCAGAAGATTAAAAGTAAAACCGTTGACGTTGACAGCATCACCTAACCTAACATAAACATAACCTCAGCTTTTTGATCCGAAAGTGTTTTTCTCTCGATATGTATGTCGATGGTGTTTCTTTCAGTGGGTGCAAACGCCCTCGTAGTAATAATAATGGCACGCCGGTGGCCGATTATCACTTTGTTATCGATTCTTCATCAATTTTCCTTTTTTCTTTCTTTTTTTTCAATATAAATGCAAATGGTTAAAGTGCTCTCACACTATATTATATTATAAATCTATCCATAACCTTTCCAATGCATGATTATCTCATTTATAAACCTGCAGTTAATATCGGGTTTTCCATCTTCTTCGGTTTTCCTCATCGAATGAGATACGCGTTTTTATTTCGGAAATTTAAATGATTTTCTTCTCGCGTCAAGGGCCTTCATTCAATGGCACTTACCTTTCGCTGTTTCCTCTTTGTTGTTTTGTGATGATGGAAATCGAAAATATCATGCCATTAGCATTGATTGATGCGGATTTTAACCTGCTCTTCTTTTATTCAACGTTAATAATTGAACGACTAATTAAAGTTAAAACTACGATATTTGCTATCAATTAATTAATACAAATTGATGCAGATAATTAACGTGATTATTATTATCAACTGGGGCGTATGTAAATTATTATTGCAATATTAAAATATCTTAGAGAGCCTTCGAAAAGTTGCGAAAATTGGTGGGAATGAATGAGATAAAAGATAAATAAAATGGAGTTGGTACGCAAACAAAGAAATACGTATGTATTATTTGTTATTGCAAATAAATTGCGCGATTTCGATTATTTATCATTGACGATTTAATACCGAACGCAACCGAAACAAAAAATTAAAAACAATAAGGCAAAACAAATATTTGGCGCAATAACAAATTGATATTCGCTCATAAATGATTATTGTAATTACATTAGGCGCCAATGTATGTTTGTATGTGGAACGCATAAAATTTTATTGTTCGTAATTATTTTCGCAATTAACTCTTACGCGATGCAACATTTACAATAAAACCAACTTTAATTATCTACACAAATTACCCCCAAAAACTTTTGCAGAATTCCATCCGCGTCGCAATCAAACAGTTTAACGTACTACCGCGCGATCAAAAAACCAAACTTAACCCGACGATTTCAATTAATCGGGCATAAATAAAACTCATCGATATGAAGCGAACCATTAAATAATTCATCTGTCTGCGGGAGGGCCTTTATGAAACTTTCCCACATAACCTTAAATTAAATTTATGACAACGTACTGAGAAAATGTTTGTACTACACAATAGGTTCAGCACCATAATAACTCAATTTATAAAGTACCTTAGTACGTCGCTTTTTCTTTCCCTCCTCCTCCTCCTCCGCCAGCTTCTTCTTCTTTTTGCTTCGTTCTGCACTTATTGTGTGCAAAAGCCGCACATTATCCGCAAACTGTCGTCATGTAATAACAATAATTCACCGGCGTATGTCGTCGAGTAGATCCCTTATTGTACCACAATATAATATTTTCCATGAGAGTTTTACCATAAGATTAAACGTTTCTCAAACGATAATCGTCAAGTACAACCCTTTAGATGGAAAAGTATTTTTGCACTTGCACGATCCACTACATCTTTATTGGAAATTAGTAATTCCGCAATATGCAAAACATGCAAAAATTTGTAAATTACAAAAGGTCAATTACAAACGTCCTTTTTACGCTGCCTTCTAGAGTTACGTCACACGATCGACTCTCGACTTCCACTAGCTGATATTTTGCCATTTGCTTTTGTTTGCCTATAACATCTAGATTAATGCCAAACAATTACATTTTGCATGCGATTCGATTTAAGTCGTTTTCGCTCTATGATAGTCACTAAGTTGTCCAAACTTTGGAGCTGCCGCTGCAGAGTTTTTTGTGTCTCTCGTCAATCGTCTGGGGAAACTTTTGACGTAAGAAAAAATTAGAAACGACTCGCAAATATCATTTTAAATTGAACTAAATTTTTGCCAAAGTGCATTCATATAAATTAATTATGCCGCTATACAATTGCAAAAATTTGTATATAACAAGTGGTCTCACACACACAAGTCAATTAGATTAAAGGGTCTCGATTTACAAGCGTCCTTTTAACGCCGCTTTCTAGTTACGTCACACGATCGATTGTCGACTTCGACTAGCTGATAATTTGCCATTTGCTTTTGTTTCCCTATAGCATCTAGATTAATGCCAAACAATTAAATTTTGCATGCGATTCGATTTAAGTCGTTTTCGCTTTACGATAGTCGCTAAGTTCTCCAAATTTTGGAGCTGCCCCTGTAGAGTATTTTTTTGTCTCTCGTCAATCGTCTGGGGAAACTTTTGACGTAAGAAAAAATTAGAACCCACTCGCAAATATCCGTTCTAAATTAAGCGAAATTATTGCCAAAGTGCATTCCTAACCTTTCCACTTGCTCGATCGTCTTCTGAATGACGTTCGAACCCTTTTCCCTTTAAGTGAAACCTACGCCAGATGTACCTCCACACTCTCTCACATATGCATAAATTTAAGTGTATATTCGCGTTCCTTTGAGCCACTCGGGGATAGAGTTTAATTTGCAAATGCGTCTCCGGAGGATTGCCGCGAAATTAAATTTCATACGCCGTCGATGTTACAATAACGAGTCAATAATTCGCAAATTTAATTGGAGGAAAAATGGTCTCGAGATTGCTCCTTTCTGCGGAGAGTTTTTTCGTTTCTTTGATGTCTTCCAATCGCAATATGGGGATGAACGGGAATTAATTATTGAACAAAAGGAAATGTTAATGCAAATGGGATTAGTGGCGTAATTGGCTCAAGATAACATTCGCTTTGCAAAAAAAAAAATCGTTACTTCGACATAACGATGATAACGATTCGAAACGAAAAAAAAATCCAAATTATTATCTCCCTACAGCTAGCATTTCATTCTGCAGTTGGTAGAATGGATTTCTGATCTTCCATCTTTTCTCGATATAATATAAAAGGTCCATTCTTTGCCGGTTTCGGTCCGCTATTGAATTTAATTTCAACTGGTGCATTGAGACGAGGACGACGTAGCAAATAAAAGTTCCCATTTGAATGGGATGATGGATCATGTTGATTCTTATAGCGAATACAAGCGCTTATAACTTAACAAGCTGCCCAACTATTTACGTTATTATCCATTTTTGTTAAAAATCCTTTCGATTCAATTAGCTTCTTATAAAATGAAATTAGTATCTTTCACGTTTTGTTCGCGTATGAAATCTATCGGAGTACTTCTTGGCGAGATCCTCGGGTAGGCAACTTTACTTATTAGGTAATTTGTAAACTGGTCTTACATGTGTTGCCGATGCTGTTCTTCTCTTATTTCCAATCTTTCTCCCTCTATAGAAGTCGGGAAGTTAATATTGATAGAAAACGCGTTGGACGTTTTAAACCGAGAACTCATGCGGCCATTTAAATAACGTCAAGTCCACGTCCGTTCGATGCGACTCGATTAAGTTGCTCCAATCGAAGATTAAATGTTGTGCGATTTTTTTTTCTCTTGTTTCATTGGCAATCTGATACGCGTGATAGCGCGACATGATGCAGAAATATCCCAAGCAACTTTGGTCAGAGTTACTTTCAATCTTATCGCAATGTGTTCGATCTAACTGGACTTTTAATGCAGATCAGTTTCATTTTTTGCATGTCCATCCTTTATTCGTGCTTTGCAAAAACAACATCAACGAGATCGATCGTTATACAGGGCGACAAAAACGTAATTCGATATAAAATGAGAAGATTTGACTAAGAAAACCGAAGAGCAACTATAAGAAGTCTGGTGGATTCCTTTTGCACCGACACTTATAGCAGATTCTCGCTTTAAGTCATCGAATTTAGTCCTTTTGAATTAGCAGTCAATTTTTGTTGGTTTCCGCTTTAAGTCGCCTGTTTCGAGTTACGTAAAGTGCGTCGATTTCGACGTTCCCCTGTATGTGTCGTGTAATTTCTTTAATTAAGAAACCAATTTTGCACTGCGAATCAATTAACGATTGATTATGATTCTTTTCGAAATTGTTTAAGATGGATTTTGAAAATGTTCAAATCGTTCGCTGCCATCGAATAGATGTTCGTTTTGTGAAAGTTTTGTAAAAGATTTCTATAAAGTGGCGTTTTATGTGTTGAAACTGCTTTCCGCGTGCAATGGTCTTCGCGGTCAATGCCTCTTTTACCTTCGGGCCATTCCAGTAACCACTTTGTGAACTTGATGATGGCGGAAGGTAGGAAGACGTAAGCGAGAAGAACGCGAAGAAAAGGTAAGAGAGAAGAAAACGTACGGTTTTTATAGTGCGACTTTCGAACCTACTTTCCGTTTGCGAAACGAAAAAAAAAAAAGAGAGGAGAAATAATTAGCCATTTTTAGATTGTTGCCCATTAAATTTTTCATCCAATTACAGTAGTAGCTTGCCAATTGTGTGTGTGTTTTTTTTTTCGTCCAGTTCTCTTCCTTTTGCTCGTTCCCTTTTTCTTGTTAAAGTTTCCTCACGGTACGTTTAATAGCTGAATTGAAAAGGAGTCTTTCCTTTTAGCCAATCTTTTTCAATTTTTTCTTCTTCTTCGTTCACTAGTTGATTATCAATTTTTAATGCATTTTATCGAACGAGAGATTAATTCTTTCTATTATATCGAATTAGCGACTAGACTCTCGCAACTCGCGACTTGGATCGGTTTAATTGAATCGAAAGCCGCCTCCGCTTCGTGCTCCGCTAATTGCTTTTAATCCTACATTAATGACATTCTAATTAATTTCTTAGCAAACTGCGATTGGCATTTTTTTTTTATTAACCGTCTTATTTTCGCACTCGAACGAAACGCAATCGTTATTTCGCACATTGCTCGCATCGTTGTTTGAATAAGTAAAGAAGGCTAATAATCTAAAAGCCGCGCCATAACTAATGCGGAAGTTGCATTTTCGTTTTTATTTCGTTGCCGTCGCCCATCAAAAAGAAGAAAGAACGGGGCGCTTATTTTTTTTTTTTTTCGCTCTTACTTCGCTCGACGCAATTTGCAATAAACGTCGACGAGAAAAAGGAACGATGATGGAATTTTCTTTTGTGTTATTGCTGCGAATATATATTTGTGTTTTACATTAGCATTTCTTCTTTGCAAACAAACATTACGCGGGGGGAAATAAAGAAGACGGGCACGTGCTGGGCAAGAAACGAATGGAAAACAAACATCTCTGCAGCTGAAATATTTAACTCGATTGGACTATTTTCTAAGAAACCACTAAACGATCTTTATTCCTTTTTCTGCTCGTTTAGTATTATTTTCCTTTCCGTCATTATTGCCAACGTTTAACCGCAAACGAAACAATTATTTTCATTCTGTAATCGAATCGTTAATAAGTTAGAAAGTCGTAAAATTATTATTAGGATTCGGTTCGCTTGCTCTTATTTCTTGTTGAACACTTTTCTCTTTGTGTAGCGCAAAAGACCTTTGCTTGAGATGAAAAAACGATTGTGAACAGAATCAAACTTAAAGAAGAAGTAAAATAAGTTTATTTAAACGGTCCGTTAAGAATATTTATCATTAAAAAAAATTAATCTGCATGCTTATGCAGTCAAATTGCATCGTATTAACATTCTTCCTCTAATTCGAAAAGCAAAATCGCCTTCTCGCTGCTTTTTCTATTTCGACTTAGAAACGTCCATTAATGATAATAAATACGTACGTAGCTCTAACGCATCCGGTTTGCGTTGCATCTGTTTAATGAATAACGAGCGTTAAAAATCTGTTATATGCGTTCCATAAGACTTTCTTAATTTGTTCGCCGTTGCAGATGCGGAAAATGTTTATGTTATCTTTAAATTGCATTAAGGCAATCGTAATACAAATAATATTACTTGGTAATAATGGCATTAAGACGTTTCTTCTATTTATAATAATTAAAACAACAACGATCGAATAAACGTCTGTTCGACGAAAACTTATTATTAGGCTTTTTTATTCGCGTTTTAGTTCTACCGGGAGAGCGAGAAAGTTTTTCGAAATTCATTCAATTTTCTTTATTAAAACAAACAAAGAAAGAAGGCTACGTGGAAAAGTGATTAAAAGAAGCCCTCACTGTCCATCCGCAATGTTATTGTTGTTTATCTATCGCGTTCGTTATTCATATACAGGGGCCCCTCGAAATTACGACACGTAGTAGATCGAAAATATTATAATTTAATCCAATAACCTTTATGTTTGCATTGTGGACATTTAATCCCTTTAAAAAGGCGCCGAAGCAATTAAAACTAATTCACGACCGATTTTTCGCATTGACAGCTTGAAGCGATGTGCTAAATGCATCGCCAAAATTGAATCTGCCCTAACTAAGCTAAATGTCAACCAATTTTTAAAATGTTTGTCTCATTGTGATCCTCACTCTTTCACCTTTCCAACGGTGTCACTTGAGTGCCAACTTTCTCTTCGTTTAGGCCATTTTTCTTAGTTTATTTAAACGAACTTCGACTCTTATTGTCAGAAGTCAACAGAAAGAATTTGTGGACAATGCTGCAACCAAGAAAAAGTTGAGGAAAACTAGGTGAAATATTGAGACATTTGCAAAAAGTTTTTTTCTTTCTTAATTGTCATCCCTCGGTTCTTCTAGTGGCGTAACTTTAGCGTTCATTTTACTTCCGGTTATAACGGAAACTGACACTAAGTTCCTTATTTTAAATGCAATGCTATATTTATATATATATTTTTTTTTGCTATTTTGGCCTTTTTGGATTCCTTATTCAATTCTGTTAATGTTAAAAACGCTTTTAATTGAATCATTCATTTATCCAAAGTGTTTACAGGATCATAACTCAGGTAATTTTCGTTCGATTACAAAAATTCCTGTTCCAGTTTAATCCCAAATCCTTTCCCTTTCTATTGCCTTTTCCAAATTTCAATTAATTTTTGCCTTATTGCCTCTAAGCAATCTTTAAGAAACATCGACGTAACAAGCGCGCAGCGAACCAGCGACTCTTTCTACCTCCTCGTACATACTTTTGTCAACGAATCGACAATTTTGCCCCCTGTTGGAAATAGGTCTATGATAATTGTTTCGCTCTAATAAGACAAACAAATTGCGATCATTTATCTGCAGCTTAACCAACGTGACGTAACTCGAATAAAGTGACGTAACTCGAATTAATCGACGTATCTTGGATTAACGGACAAAAAAGCGAAATGCTGCCAACTAAAGTGACGCGTTCAATTGAAATAATCTTGTTCGATGCGATTTAACTGGAGGTGCCCCCGTATAACGTGCGATTATTATTTTGTGGATAACGATGCGAAAGGAATAAATAATTTCGTTTTTTTTTTCTTTATCCCTATCGATTCCAATTTAATCCGCTCCCGTATTGTTTTAGGCCCGCAAACGAGCGCGGAATATCAACCGAGAGGACGGAGAATCGGATGGGAAAAAAGTGTAATGATCGCATGTAACCAAAGAGAATCCGAAGAAAAATAATATTGCTTTTTCCCTCTCCTTCTGGTTTACGTTCTAAACAAATTTAAATATTTATATTTTTATGTAACGCGTACTTGTTATTTTGATTTCGTTGCATCGGCGTACGTATGAATACAAATAGATCGGTTCTCCTTTTTGGTGATTCTAGTTTTGTTTTGGTTATTTTTTTTTTGTCGTTATTTCAGTAGTGCCACTGCCATAGCACAACTTCCGTTAGTCTTAATACTAAATCCCACATACACGTACATGTCCATAAGTATTTTCGAACATTCTCCTTCGTTTTTTTTTTACTCCGTTCTCGTTTAAATATATTCCAACATTACACAAGTTTTTAGTGTACGTCGTCGTCGTCGTCGTCTTCGTCGTCAACATTGAATACAAAGTACTTTTTGCTCAGTTCGAAACTTCATTTGCGATCATTTATTGGTATTATTCCTGCTTGCTTTCTTCAATTCTGTCCCCAATTCTTTGCCGTATTTTGCTCCCTTTTCGCGAATAAACTCCTTCAACTACCGCCACGGCTGCTGTAAAATTCTTTTCGATTCCAGGCTTCATACTTTTTCGTGTCGTCGAATTTGTGCGGTCGAAGTAGTTTTCGTGTCGAAAAACTTTCATGACTTATTTAACAAGCGATCCTCGTAGTATTCATGATTATTTTCTGTTCGTTGTTTTTTAATCCACCAACAACGTATCGTAATCCGATCTAGTAGAAGGATATTTAAACAGAAAGCTAAAGAGAAATTATAAGAAGTAATCTGACGGATTTTATACAGGGTGTTCCAATAGTGCGGGCTCGCAGGATTTTGGCCAAATGTTAAGCATTGACGTTAGAGAGAAATGATTTAGTTTCCCTCTGGAAAGGCTAAAGCGCAAATATACTTTCCAAGATGGCGCACTTCCGGATATACCCGGAACTGACGCTTGCTCCGTTATTTTAAATTGAGTGGTCTGTTTTTATTATATTTTTGGAAACCTCGTCGAATTTTAATGATAGTTTATTGAAACAATCAAATGCCTAAGATGCATCGTTTCAGAGTTATTTCAGTGTTTTTCCGAAAAAATGTCACTTGGAAAGTTATGGAGTATCGCATATATCTCCGGAACTATATAAGATAGAGAGTTCAACTTTTTTTAGTTCTTTTAAGCACGAAATGACGAAGACTTTGGTGTGCTTATATTTAATTGAAAGTGTTAGTGACTGCAATTTGTGGCCTATTAAGCTTTGACATTTTCAAATGTGCATCACTTAATCTTTTAAATTATTCACTTTCGATCTTATTTAGGTAAAAGGCGGTCAATTCTTGATGGCTTTCGGGTTATATGCAATTCTATACATTTATATCTGATTTTTTCATGTTTTCCTATAACTTACATTAGAGACTATGAGGCAATTGAAGAAAACAACAATTTTTTTTTTAATTCTATTTATTTTTATGCAAAAGACTTTCAATTGGATAATTTTTTGAACTTATTAATTAATGTTTTAACGAATAATCAGAGGAATAACGCCAAAAAATGTAATTCCAACCCAAATATAATTGATTTTCAATTGTTTTTGCTGTTTCTTGCATTATTACATCTTAAGTGCATATAAATAACCCAGAAAATATCAATTAATTGGAAATAACTCGAAAACCGTCAACAATAGACCCAATAATACCTTCATATGATCGAAAGAGAATCATTTTCTGCATCTAATGTCATAATAAATAATATATGGTTCCCTTAAAAAAAAAGAGGTTATACACATTTGAAAATGTGAAAGTTTAATAAGCCACAAATCAAAGCTAGTTCCACTTTTAATTAAATTTAAGCAGCGGAAACTCTTCGCAATTTCTTGTTTAATATAACTAAAAACAGTAAAACTTTATATCTTAAGCAGTTCCGGAGATATGTACGAATTTCCACGACCTTCCAAATGACAATTTTCGGAAAACCACTGAAATAACTCTGAAACGGTGCATCTTAGGCATGTGACTGTCTCACTTAACTCCATTTGAAATTCAATAAGGAATCCAAAAATGCAGTTAAAGATATACCATTCCATTAAAAAAAAAACGGAGGAAGTATCGCTTTCCGGTAGGTCCGGAAGCGTGCCATCTTGGAACAAATGTTTACGTTGCAGTATTATCCCAGAGAAAAGCTTTCCATCTGAAGCATTTTTCTCTAAAGTCAACCGTTTGGCGTCCAAAATATTGGGACACCCTGTATAGATTGAAATACATTCGTCGCTTTAAGTCGTCTCGAATTCAGTCATTTTGTCACTATTTCCATTTTACGCCGCTTGTTTCGCGTTACGTCGCACGCTTTGTGCCGCATGTGATCGGTCGATTGATTGCCATTTTCATTATTCACCCTAAATGATCACAATTTGTAAATAATTGACTCATCCAGTTAATTTCGAGTTCCCCCCCCCCCCCCCCCCCCCCGTATAAGTACATGTTGTGTAATTCGAACGACTTTCAAGAGGAAGAGAATGAAATTATCCGCATTTTCCCTCGACTTTCTTCGTCAAACGGACAAAATGGAAAACAAAAATTAAGTGGAAATAAAGGAACAAAAGAGTAACGAAAAAGAACTCGTTTTAAATAACGTACTCTCTCTCTCTCTCTCTGTCTCTCCCCGTCTCCCTCTCGCTCTCTCGCTCTCTGACTGTGCCTTCGTATGAAGGATTGCGAAATAAATGATGCTGCATGGAAATTTATGAATTCTAAATTGAGCGTGTGCCCGCCCGAAGCGAAACAATCTCCTCTCGACTACCGCCACACTAAACAATCATCATTCATTGTCTTATAATTTGATAACCGCCCCCTGTACTAAGAGAGAAACTCTTTGAAGATATAATAACATATCGGAGCGAGGCGTATCTCGGGGCGATCGCTTTTTTGCTCTCTCTCTTTCTTCCACTAATACCAACGGCCGAACTAATCACGCTCTCGCATTCAGACAAAACGAGCAAAAACGAAAAGCGAACGATGAACGATGGCGAATAATGAAGACATTAAAAAAAACTAAGGGGGGAGGCAGTCATCAAAGCGTTATCATCATCATCGTCGTCGTCATTCGATGGTGTATCATTATCTTTCATATTCTTTCGATTTGCTTCTCGTTTTCTTTTTTCATTTTTTAATTGTCCATCACAAAAACGTGCAGGTCTCCCCACGAGGAGCTAATTCCGTTAGAATTACGTTTAATTATACGCTACTTTCATACCGGTCTGAATTTATCGCCTTTCCATCGACCTCGCATCGTGCATTATTTAAACTGCTCCCGTTTGAAAGCGATTAAATCGTCGTTTTCCAAATCGGCGAAATTAGCGCGTGCGTTCGATATCGCTTATTACACGCTCGACGTCGATCGACAATTGTTCGATTATTGCGAACGAAAACAATTCAATCGCTAAAAACTTCCATTCGATCGATTTCGCCAGTCTCACATCGCGAAATTAATGGCGAGGCAAAGAAAATTCCTCATGGTTCCCCGTTGAGATACAATCGATTAGCGAATGAAGTTCGCAAATTGCGACACGAGTAACCGCGATGCATCGGCATTGCCAAAATCGGGAAAGCAATTTGCGAAAACCAATCGATTCGCAATGGCAATTGGACGATGATTAATTTATGAAACGTTAATTTTCGCTCGTCGCGTGGTTGTTTCGTTGTACGCAGAGGCCAAGATTTAACGCTCACGTACTTACGGTTGTAAAATTTAATAGCGCTCAGGTTAGAATTAAAGTAAGAGGCTCCAATTAATCGTCTTATACATATAATTTAATCTACGGGCAGCATAGTAGCGGCATCAGCATGTAAACTTGTTGAGTGGTGTGCACCCGTCTTATTTACCTGTACAAACGGTATTTAACGCTCCTCTCGCTCTTGCATTCCTCTACGCGGAGGGCGAAAAAGAAAAAGAAGACGCCGTACGATTAAGAATTCATCATCCCCTTAAATAATTTAATAGTTAATCACGATTGTAACAGAAGAAGCCAAACTTCCTGCTCGCGATACCGTTAATTAATAATTTTACTTAATGAAATTGTTAGTTTGTTAATTAACTATATTTTTTTTTGTTCTTTCATATTCGGAACGGTAGCTTTCGTATCAGCGTGCATTTTTGATGAGAAACTCCGTGCGCTTTCTTCGAAGCATTGCCTTTTCATTTATTTCGAAATATCTGCAACTAAAAGCAGAAACAAAACGAAGATCTCATCTTGACATTATTAAATTTATAATACGAAATAAAAATCAGACGACGCTCAGATTTAATATTAGCGACGTAGACAGTAAACCGCATGCACGAAATGAAATGCATCCCACCAAGTTTCTTTTCAAAGAAGGCATGCAATAATGAAAATCCCCGCCGTTGATACGGGGCAATCAGCAAAAAAATCCTACCCCACATAGTTTCCCCACAGTATCGCCAACATTCCACTGCTATAAGCCACTAGAATCATATTTCGACATCTTTCCTATATTTATCCTGTCAGAAATGTCATTATTGCATTTAGAAGTCATCAATTTTTTGCTCACACTGTACATTGAATCTCAGGCGTATGAGAATATACAGGGGTCGCCGAATGTACGCCAACGTACATCGAAAATGACTTAAATCGAATAACTCGTGGGTATCCAAATTGTCATCGTCATTTCCAGCTCGCCCCGTACGATTTATTAATATTAACTTAAGTGCAACTCGAAGGATTAGTACGCATTCGTTTGTTTTTAATCCTACCGTTCGCCATCGGATAAGTTTCCCTGCACGTGTACAAATATTAGTGGCGCCTCGCGCTAATTAACTCTATTAATAAACGTAACGTTTATGTTGCTAAATTCCGTACGATGATTATGTCGATTAAGTTGCAACGTTTCAACGGTAAAGTGCGGCAAACTCTTGTTATTTCTTCCATTTTTGTTCGGCTAAACGTCGTTAATGCATTTCGAATCGTTCAGTCCGTAAGCGACCGTTCTAACGAAAGCAATTAGATCTGTAATCAGTAATAATCAAATCCTTGCTCTGGCGTGTGAGACAGTGGCAATTATTATTAAATATCGAGAGGATTTCATTCTATCTCATTAACGAACACGAAATATGGCAATTATAGAGGAATTAGCCAAACGAAAAAACGGTTTAATCCTTAACAATGAACATTGCTTAATTAATAATTCTGAAAAGTTTCATTAAAGCTGAAAAGTCGACAGCGACTGGTTTTGGTTGACGTCTTTTTTGATGCAGCCGACTTTAGTGACACGTTGACCACGTGCTACAGATACGGGGTCCACTCGAAATAAAAGCAGGTTAAATGGAAGTCGATTTAAATTGCATCAATTGCACATATATTCAATATAACACCGACAACGCTTAATGGGTGATTCCTGCCGTTAAAATAAGCCAAAAAGTTCATATGGATATGGAGATATCGGCCGTCAAAGATCGGTTTCAAAATCCGAATATTTATCTTAAAAAATAAACGAAAGCATATTTTGTTTTGGGGCTTTGGGGCATCTTATTTTCATGTAAAGGAGCTTCTTTTGATGTAATTTCAAACTTTGAAAAACTTCGGGAAAATGGTGTTCTCGATGGCCTCGTGCCTTCCAGAAGCCAAAACTTTTTTGCCTTTAGAGTTTTGACAATTTTGCACGGGTAGTTAGGATCCCCCATGTATTCGGAATCGAAAAGGTACTCTTGTTGGAAAACGATATCTTGCAGCATTCTTGAGAAATTTTATCTTTTTTGGGACCATGTCTGTCGACCGTTCAACAGTTATTCACCTTCATGATGATAGTTTACGTATCAAGGAAAAGTTAAGTTATACAAAAAAGCAATAGCAGTCTTCTGGAACGAGAAATTCTCCATCGAATATCATATAGCAAACTGCAAAATTATTTTATTTATTTAGCGCAATTTTGCAACTAAAAAAACCGCACGCAATTATGCATCAACCTAATACATAAGAAGCAAATCTTTCTGTCCGCTGCTAGGTGCCGTCCGACGCTAGAGGACTTCCCATTACCATTAGCGATATTAATGAAAACTTAATTGCTTCCCCCCTAATTGATTCTAGCAATTGTCTTTTCCTCACACACGCTCCGACCCATCTTTCAATAACTTCATCCCTTTCTTTTTTCGCCCATCTCGATTTTCTTGGCTCGCTACTAAAATCTAAAGTGGTTCCCTTAATGGCAGCGGAGCCCAATTTTCGATCCAAAATTGGTTTCCACATGGAGACCGGCAAATAGAACAACGATCGCATATATAATAAACACGAGGGCGCAAAGGCACCACGAAATTTATTCCCTTTTCACTTTATAATAGCGTATATGCCCGTAGGTCGTGTTTCCCTATACCGCAATTAGATGTATCTTCATTTAAAGACGCGTTCCCTCGTCCCCCGGTCCCGCCGCGCTTTTCCACGCAACGCCTTTCTTCGCTAAGTTTGTTGCGTTTCGTGTTTTCTGGCGGAAAAGCGAGAGGACGTAGACAGCCAAAGAAGCGAACGCAGATAGGACGACATTTGTGTAATGCTCGAAGAATAATATTTAACGCACACAACAACGGCGGCAGCAGCAACGGGGTAAGGGAATTGATAAAGATAACTTTGGCGGAAGCAGGGAAAAATGACGCCTCGCGGGCATCCATTTAAATTAAACGTCTATAGATTACTTCGTTGTGTCAACTACGGGGCGATCAAAGTCGAAACGATCGTTGATTTGGTTTATCTCAACGAAGAAACAAAAGTTTTAAGTCCACAACAAAGTTAAATGATTTTAATTTGAATTCCTTTGGAGAGTCGTAACCTCAAAGTTACACGTAAACGCAGAGAACGCCGTTCTCCTTCGCCCTGTATATGTTTATATCGGCGAAGAGAAGAAGTCTTTAAGAGAATTTAAGAAAACGTCCATTAAATTATAACACCAGCGAGTTTCTTCGCGAAAGAACTTATCAGAGACGGTTTTTTCGCTCTTCTTGTTGTTGCCGTCGTTCCTCCGATGTTCAGTTTAGATTCCATTATCGCCGGCTTCTTTCCACCATCCACATACTTTAAACAAGATGAAAAGATAATAGTTGCGCGATTGTTTCGCAAACGTTGTCGCGACTTCTCACTTTAACGCTCGAACGTACGTATGTTGTTATAATTAAGAAAATACGATTTTTTTTTTGAAGCGTCAAAGTGAATAAAATTACTCCAGTAGGAAGTTTCTTTTCGACGGAATTAAAATAAATTTGCGACAAACTGTGAAACTTGTAAATTTACGAAGCGAGTTTGCGAAGATTAAACGCTCGAATTTGTTGTCGTTGCCGTCCTTTTTGCCGAAAGGGCGAGAACTAACTTTGATAAAGCGAGGAAGTAGAAATAAGACACCGATTACGTGATAATTTGTAGTGTAAATGCAGGTGTTAGAGTGGCTATTTGAACAGTGGCAGCGCGATAAGAGATCGCACTCGAACGTGTTTGCTCGTGGCCTTACAAAAGTACCAGCAGATTTTCGGCGTTCTCTCGACGGCGATACGCGGGTTGGCTCGAAAGTATGAGGCATTATTTGTGACAACTTTCGTTTTTTTTTTTGGTTAATTTCCTTTGATCGTTGCAATGATCAATAACGATATAGGACGTGTAAAAAAGAAGTTTAGCCGAAGTTGTAATTAATTCGCTTTTGTGCGTATTTTTTTTTAATTTAAAAGTATGGCGAATTTTTGGCTCGTTTGCGGATTTGCGAAATCATAAAATTTGCCAATTCCACGTCGTTTTCCGCCTAACCCTTAATTACTAACCATTAATTATCATTAATGAAAAAGTTGGCAGTATTTAATCATCGTGGACGTCTCATCATTATATGGCGTGACACATCAATACAGGGTGTTTAAAAAAAAAGTGCCAGAAACTTTCAGCGGTGATAATATGGCCGAAGATAAGCAGAAAAGTCTTAATGAAACTGAGGCTGGAAATGGACGGTTTCGAAGATACGGAGGATTAAACATTGTTCTAGCATATCCTCATTTCTCGCAATTTTCGTTCGCAAAACTTGCATCTTCGTGACGTAATTAACAGTTCCTTTGTCATACATAGAGTTTGTAGTTTGATATTAAGTCGTTAACGACCATTTTATGAATTTTCGCTAGAGCTCCTTATTTTAATTCTGAATTAGCCGACGTGCATTTCATTTATGGTCGTTTTAATGGGAAATGCCAGAGAAACTCTGTCTTAATGGCGAAGCTTATCCCAATCGCCAGATGCCTTCAGTTCGTCTTCATAGAGAACCCTTCACAGATTTTTTTAAAGGAAGTTGGGGAGCAAAAAGCGGATCTGTATCATGATTTAAACCCTCTACGGTGTTTTTTCCTTGGAGAGATTTGAAGAGCTTTGTTTGCTATGCTAATAAAAGAACTGAAACAACGAATGAAACAAAGATGTCACCGAATTCAAGCCAATGCATGATTGCCAATGATTTTTTGAGGAGTTCGGTGGTCCTTGTGGCGGAATGGAACAGAATGAGAGCAATTTGAACATCTCATTTGAGTTATTTTCCCTTTGATTTTTGTTCATAGTTTGGATTCTATTTTGAATAATTGTAAATAATATAAAAGTTGCAAAATGTTTGGTACTTCCGAAACTGTCAATTTCCCGATTCCTCTGCTTATCTTGCGTCACACTATCATCCCTTAAAGTTTGTGACACTTGTTTTTAAACACCCTGTATAAGACCACAACATTTATTTGCATAACGTTTTTCTCGTGGACCGAAACGATATTTTTGGATTCAGAATGACAAAATGCATCAATTTAACGCGCTTTTCAAACAGGAAATATAAACATTTCAAAAATCATTACAAATAATTGAAATTCCATTGATACAGAAATCGAGGATGACTTGCGTGCATCAACTTAAACCTTTTTAAAGCATCTGAAAATCTTCGAGAATGAACTTTTCGTGTCAGTTTACTAATCAGGATTTTGAAAAAAAAATCGCGTTCCAGTTCTTTATCTGACATCGCAAAAGTCCAACTTATTGGCGACCACAGTACGGACTTAGTTGCAACGGCTATAAACCGTTTCAAAACCGTGCAGCAACATTTCTTGAAAAAAAAACCCAGATAAATATGGAACAATCAAACGTCTTGGACGTCCGTCAATTTTTTTTCGAACGCGACCATCGAGTCATGCAGCGTCTCCAAAGCCACGTTAAGCACGCGTGAATTTGTTGCCACATTTACGACCTCTGCAAGTCATGAAAAGCTTCGAAGGACGGGGCAAAATCTATCGTTATGGACTAAAATTCACCAAAATATATTAATTTCGCTTTGCGAATCTACGCACGATCGTATTTTTAAGTTAATTCAACATAATGGAATGCAAAAAAAGTGAATAAATTTGTTATCTGCAAGAGGAGATTTAAATTGCGACGTATAATTTTGCAATGATAACAATAATATACTCTAGTAGGTACGTATATAAAGCAATAATGGCAATTTAAGGCATAACATCATTGCCTACTATTGTTATTTGCAAACATAATAACGAGGAGGATGATAGTCGTTGTTGTAATTAAACGGAATCTGCTAATAGATATGTTATGTAATGTTCTACATTGTTTTCATTCTCTCACTACTTAATACTCTACCGGCGCTACCAACTGTTATGAACCCGGCGCTGCCACCTCTTTTAGCGTTTAGTATCTAAAGTAATTCCGTTGATTATTATAACCTTCTTCCCCGCATTTTGTTTGCGTCTATTACTAACGCACACACACTTGTAAACTAAAATATTAGCGTGCTGAATTTGCAATATGTACAAACGAAATTAATTCGCCCACCTACCAACGTTCGCACCGTATTTCGTTTACAATTAAACAATTTGAATTGATGGTGTTAATTATCAATCAGAGTTTGCACTTTAATCATCGTCACATTTTTACTAACGTGGAATAATATTCGCATACAGAGTGTCTTCGAAAATTCGATAGCTTATGTCGTCAACTCAAAATAATGTTGTTATAAACTATCGACGTTTAGAGTTAATAAGACACTGAAACAAAATCGTGTGGCGTAACTAGAAACAAGATTTAAAACGGATGTGACATGAAGAAAACTGAGGGTGGTAAATCGAAACCATTTAACTCGAGGATTCGCTGTGGAGCGATTAATAATCACGTAACGAAAATGATAGACGAAAGGGAGAATTGGAAATAAAAATTGGGAAAAATTAAATTTCCCTGTTCCCATATTTCACTTTTGAAGGTTCTTTGTGTTTAACGGTTTGTTGCAATTACTGTGCGGTTGGTGCATTGTTCAAATATCACAGTACGACATGTTTGTGTCCTTTTATGTACGACTTTTGTAACTTGCAATAAGAAACAAGCAGAAAGGCAACAATAGCAAATGAAAGTTGAAAATAGCAAAAAAGTCCCTAGATTATACCGTGTGAAACTGGAAACTTTAATGATCACAATGAATAATGGTGAGTTAATAAACTGTTTCAAAGTTGCCAACAAATACGTTCGAATTAAAATTCAAATTAGTCGCTGGATTTGTTATTTAAAGTAAATCGTCAAATAAGTGCTGTCAAAGTAATATTTGTCCAGTGGTGCCAACTGCGAGAAAAATCACAATCGTTTATATTGACTCACGGTGGGATTCCACTAACGTTCCCTATCATTTATATTCGCGTCAAAGCAAATGCTTCATATTCTTTATTTGGAATTGGAATGGAAATAATGACGAAAGTTACAAGAAAGACGAGCAAAACAATTCTTTTTTTTGCAACGTGTTTATTCTCATGACATTCTAAATTACGTTTAAATTATATATTTTTCTTTATGCCGGCGATGATGGGAATTTAATGAAAAGAAAACGTTTTCTGTTTTGTTATCTGTGATTATTCTTTCCTTCCATACATTTATTTATCCTTTTTTTTTCTTACTTCTTTTTTCTTTTCAATTTTAACTTCGAAACTACTTAAATTTCAGCGACGAAAGAAGAAAATGCTTATAAAGATGTTTGCAGATGTTTGGTAAAACGAAAAAGTTCCTTCTTGTACTGCATTAACATTTAATTTGTACAACGTTTTACGTTCATAAACTCGAATTCGATTTTACGATACCGTTTCTGTTCGTAAATTTTCATTCGATAGGAGCAGAGAAAATGCGGGCGAGAAAATTGGGGCGATTCGAAGCGAAGAGAAAACCCTTTGTCTGTCTCGCATGTTAAAAATCGAATGGATGATATACGTCTAGACGTTACGTACAACTTGGAGATTTAAGTGTACCATCATCATCATCATCACGAGTTTCTATCGAAACTTACCAGCATAAATTCCATTTTCCCTCTTCACGCCAAAAACTGACACGGATCATAAAGTTGGAATCGTATCTTACCCCGTCCGAAGCCCATCGTGTTTGGATGGGAAAAAAACCTGATTTTAATATCGAGTCTTTCTCTTACGCGAAGGATAATGAAACTGATAAAACGGAATTTGCCACTTCTAATGAATAGATAAGAAAAAAAAATCCATCGAATAGATTATCGCAAGTGACAATTTGACGTTGATGACGGGGGATAAGTGGCTTCGTTATTTTGCACGCCGTCGATGGGAAAAATTGGATTCATACGAAAAATTCGCAAACGTTTTCTCCGTCACCGTTTTAATAAAGCATGCGATTCCTTTCGCAAACGACGACGACGTTAATAATAATAAAATAGGTAGTATAATGCGAAAATTTATAGTCCATATGATTAATGACATTGTATACGCTGCCTCCGTCTGTTTGGGTATATACAACGTGTAGCTGGAGAACGTTTCGTCGTACACGTGTAAAGATTTATTTATTATGCGATGGGAAATTTATTATATTATTAAAATGACAAAATGGAAAATAAGAGAAGAATTTAATGCCTATTAATTATGCCAATAACTTTGCTCAACAACAAACCTTATTTCGCTGCAAATCAAACTCTTCTATTCATTTGTCAATACCCATACATGGATGCATAAAAACTTTAATTAAAGCACCCGACTCTTATTTAAATAGACAATAAATTAATTGCCATTAAGAAGGCAATTTCTTTCGTTTAATGGCTCTCGAGCCGAACGCAATTCCATCTCTCGCTCGAAATTTAATATCGAGATTGTAGCAATATTTTAATTATCGGAGATGAAAGCGGCTTCGCAATAATTAAATTTCACGAGAGATTCTTACAATGAAAATCTCAATTAATTGCCGATTAACATTGATTTACTGCTCGATCTTTTGCGTACGTCTTTTTATTGTATGAGATCGAATATGATTTAATTATGCCGCTCGCTTTGATAATTATCTCAAGAGCATTCCATCTAACATATAGGGTGACATGAAATGCATTCGTGCAAAGGGAATTATGCGAAAGTTAGGGAGAATCGACTTACAAATTCAATGCCAACATTCGTTTTCTTATTCCAGATTTTTCAATTGGTTTATTATTTCTTCATTCGCCCTGTAAATTCACATGAAATCCAAAGCAGAAAATAAGTTTTTTCCTCCACTTAGTTAAAGCGATTTCTGTTATTCGTCAAATTAATAAAAAATAGAAATTGTTATGGATAAATTATCATGCTATTAACTGATAATGAACACGTAATAACACTAAGAGCATAAATAAATATTATATAAATAAACCACCATTCACTTATTGATTTTAGGATTAAATCGTACTTATTTAAATAATAGGTCAGTCGCTAATATAATCGCAATAGTACTGATTATTATTACGAATATTTCCCTTATAAAAATATTAACAATTTGCCATTATTTCAATTTTTTCTTATGGACACAATAAACATGATAAGCGCAAACGTTTCCTCAAGAATTATTGCCCTAGGATTTAATTTAGGGAAACCGATTTGAATTTCAAATGATGCAGCATTCGAAAGGAAGGAAAAATTACTAAAGGAGCAAATATAAAAAGAAATAATATAATGAACCAATCGATAAAACAAATCCGAAATAAATAATTAAATTTGAGCGGCTAATGTGTGGGAAAACTGAAATGGAAAACTTATGTACCTAAATAGAGATGGATGGAAATGATAGTTGATGTGCGGAAAAATTACTTTCTTAATAGAAGTTCGATGCTGATCGATCATAATAACAATTTTATAAATGCAAATTTATGGGGGAAAATTTAATAAACAATATCACAATGTTCAAACGTTTTAATGGCATAATAATTTATTCGCCCACGTTTTTGGTGGATGCGCCGGTGCAATTAGGACTCTCCCTTGATCCATATGTAAATGTGTAATTAATAACACGCCACTGTTATTATTATTTGTGGCCGATTCGAAAACAATTCCATTTGTGGAAACGCAACAAAAAAAAATAGTGGAAAATGAGGAAAACCCAAAAAAAAAACTAAAATTAAAATAGCGTGATCAACGTGCTCCGTTACGTTAATTATACCTGTCTATTGATGAGATATTAATTTTGCCTTTGGCCTACTTAAATTTTATTATAATTAATGGCTTATTTACATTTAACGAAAATAATAAACGAATTAGAGAATGAAAATTGCCGACCATCCAAACTTTGTTGATAAATAAAGTTATCACGAGTTTCCATTTAATTAACTCACTAACATCAATTTTATAATTTTTCCTTGCTCGCAAAAAAGTTTTTCACCGCCGAGGTAGATTTAACATTATCGCGGCGTTTAATTTCGAGAGATTATGATAAAAGGGGAAAATTAAAATAATAAAAGTGATGTATAACAACAATTTTATATTTAAAATGGTATTCAATTGATTTGAATAATAATTGAACAAACTAGGGTGAAAAAAAAATTAAATAAACAGTGCACGCTTCAGCGGTGTATTCGAATATTAATACAATAATATTTGTAATTTGTTTAAAAAGGAAAAATGTAAAAACTCTTTTATTTTATTATAATAATTTTATAACGTACAAACAAAACTCTTCACCTTTTTTCGTTACTCTTTTGTATTACCACGAACTCAATTATTAATCACGAATATTATCATAAATACAGTGTGTGTGTGTGTGTGTTTGTGTGTAGGTTTTTGGCACACACACGCACACATTCGTATGGATGTGTTCACTAATGTGATGAGAACAATTTTAAAATGTCTGTCGGTGACGTGAACGGAAGTTTCGTTGGAACTTTCCTAATATGTTTCGGATAATTTTCCAAATTTCATTTTCACCAGCGTCGTTCGTCGTCGCCGACTCTATTAAAAGTACGGCAGGCACATGCTTCATTCGCGTATTAATTACATTACGTATTACAATTTATAATACGTTGTGAATGAAAATTTTGACAATCTTAATGCTACATTTTAAATTATTCGAGTTTACCTGTTTAACACTTTTCCTCATTTTAATCCACTCTCTTTTTATTATGTTTTACATTAGCAATCAGAATGAAAGAAAATCCTATAAGCTGGTTTGTTGAGTTAGAGCTAACTCTTATTGAGATCAGCTGGCCAGTATCTTTTCAGTCGTCTATTTGGTGGCTCCAGCAACGGCTGTAACAACGTGTTGCATCTATTCTGTGATAGTGTCGAATGCTACTGAAATTTTATCACATTTTTCGCAAATGGGATTCACAAGTCTTCGCGAAGTGTTAGATTTGTAATGTACCAGCGTGCACCAGTGAATTAAACATAATTTTTTTATTGGCATATTTAAATTACAGATACACTCGATTTACTAACACAGTCCAAATTTTAATTCAATGGGTCCAGATTGGTTTTGAAATAGTTTTGTAAATCGGAATTTTGCTTTCGAGCGATAATTTTTTTTTCTCCAATAACCAATAAAGTTCTTTTATGTCAGTCTGGAATCTAAATGGAAGCCCAGGTATATAGCATTAGAGGCTCGAGGCATTGCTTTGTTGTTGAGACGTATTGCTGGAGAGTCTAAAATAATTTTTTTTTGCTTTTGTTTAGATTCATTTTTATCGTTCACCATTTTAACCAAATTCGAGGCTCTTATGTGGGGTCTGATGCAAGTATTAAAATATGATCAGCAAATGTTCCTATTGTTGTATTGTGTGATTTTGACAGATCAGCAGTATATAATTCGTATAATATAAGTCCCAAGACACTTCCTTGCGGAACTCTGGACTTAAGTCAATGACTTGGGGAAGATTCTTCATTAACTTCAGTGCTAAATTCCCTATCAGTGAGAAAATATGCAAATAGTCTAAAATAGGAAATTCGAAAATTCGTCTGTATGATGATTGACACTCACTTTTCAATAGATTAATAATATTAGGTCGGTGCATAATAGATTAACAAACAATTTATGCGTCCAGTATCAAATTAATATTTAGGAAACGTTATCAACTTGTAAGTAAATGTCACACATGCAGCAATTGACATACCTGTTCAAATTCAAATTTATAGGCGGGTAGTTGTTTGAATAAGTTGACAGATAACCAAACGAATTAGATTAAAATTAAATTTATACATGCAGTGCTACGAAAGTAATATTTAGGAACCATTGCAAACTTGCATTATTTTTCCTTATAAGTTGGCAATAATGAACATGTTATTGTAGCACACTTACTCAAATTCAAATGTATAGACACGTAATTATTATAAATATTGACATAAAACCAAATGAATTAGATTAAAATTAAATTTATATATCCAGTGCTACCAAGGTAATATTTAGGAACCATTGCAAACTTATATGATTTTTCCTTATAAGTTGGCAATAATGAACATTATTGTATTGTATTGCAAACCTATTCAAATTCAAATGTATAGACACGTAATTATTATAAATATTGACATAAAGCAAATGAATTAGTTTAAAATTAAATGTATATATCCAGTGCTACCAAAGCAATATTTGGGAACCATTGCAAACTTTTGTGACTTTTCTCATAAGTTGGAATTATTTTCAAATTGTTCAAATTCAAATTCATAGGCGGGTAGTTATTGAATATATTCGTATAAAAACAAACGAATTAGATTTAAATATCCAGTGTTACCAAAGTAATATTTAGGCAACGCTACCAACTTATACAATTTTTATACAAGTTAAATGAATACGATTCGAGAATAATTTGAAATCATAAATATTTGGCAAGCGTTACCAACGTATGCGTAAATTATTTATAGACATATGTGTCCAGCGATTAATTGTCAATAATTCATCATAAGTTGGCGATAATGAGCATGTTGGCATCCCTGCTGAATTCAAATGCACGGAAGCGCGTTTTCAAATAAAACGTCCAAACGAATCCGATTCCAAATTGTTCCACCCACAATGCAAATAATTCGACAACCGTTCCGCAACGACGCAACGGGCCTAAGCACAAACTTCGAAGATTAACGTATCTCGACTTGAAAAGTTTCTGGTGGCCCGCTTTAGATAAAATTATATTTTCCCCATCAACATCATCGTTATTAATAGAAACGTAATGCGAAACCGTCAAATAAATACGACGTATCAAATTTCTGAATTGTTTGTGAACTAAGGGTGTGTGTGTGTCTGTGGCTGATGGCTTTTTATTTTCATAAGGCACATACGTACGTGTTCGAGCAAATAAATTTGACCTACTATCATTATCCGTTATGAACGTATATCCACTTTTAATGTTTATTGCAAATGACTTTGCCAATGTTGAAATATTAACGGGATGAAGAGAAACTAAAGAGCATCGTTCTTGAGCACAAAAAGATCGAGAGAAAGCGAGTACGAATTAAAGAACGATCATAAAAGTTAATACACTTCTCCCAGAAAGTGGTATCAATTAAACTGAAATAAGTACGTCTACTGCAAAAGTTGGTAACTCTGCTATTAAATGCATCTTGTACTTAGCTTCGAATCGACGGCAATAACAATAGAGATTATTTTCAATTAAACTTTATGTTGTATGTTATTATTAACACCTGCCGTTAATTAATAACGTGCGATTTACGTACAAGTTTATTATGCTTTTATTGAAATTTTTGAACAAAAAGATTAACTATTCATAGCCTCAAAATATGCCAAGCACGTGATTATGTGTCAATTGTAAAAGTTGTCATTAAACGTTCAATTAAACCAGTTTTACAACAAATAATGCAGGTCATTAGGAACATTTGTTGTTAATATTTTATTATTCGGTGTCAATTAAATGGGAAACCGGAAACATGAAAACTACAGGGCGACTGCAAGATTCAAATGTGAAACAACAAGTGAATGATGATGGGAACAGTTATCATGTCTAAGCTAAAAAGCAAGCATTTTTATTGTATTTATGAACAGCGATCACAATCATCCGCGCTCCCCCGGTATATGTGATTCAGAACAATATTGTTTTGGTAGAATATAAATTTAATTAACGTAGTAATTAATTGGTTTGAAAAACAACCATATTAACACCGGCGAAAAAAATAATCGAACAAATATTGCAAAATTCGAAACAAAAAAAAAAACATCAGGTTCGAAAATGGGAATTATTTTCATATCGAATAATCATTCATTATAAATTTCAAAATGAAAATAAAAAAATGCTTCATTCGATAAATGGAAAATAGTTTTAAAAAAATTGTAAATATCTAAATAAAACAAATATTTATAAAATTTAATTAAAACATTCGTTTTTCATTTACACTCATAATCCCAACTAATAAATTGAAAAGTACAATTAATCGTTAATTAATCCACATTCGGGCCGCGGCTCTAAATTTATCGCCTCGAGGGAAGAAGAGAGTGAAATTAAAAACAGAAAATCACCGGAAGGACGGGCAAAAAAGTCACGAGGCCACAATATAATATAGGAAACCATCTGGTTTGAGACTCTTAATATATTTTCGATTACTTTTCAATATGTGCGAGTTGCCCTCAAACGATTTCATTTCCCATTTCATATTTAGCAATAGTCTAAGGGAAACGATGCGACAGTTGACTACAAAAGAAAAACTCGTTTTCAAATGACGAAAGACGTTGAATGAAAATAAAGATTGGATCATGCTTTTCAGATTAGATCAATCAAATCGAGTGCAAATGAGAAAATATATGCTTTCCCAGAATCGATTGATATCCGAAATGGGGGGCAACTGATAAGAAAAGGCGATTTTTAATTATTTTAATATAAAAACGCATTAATTTCCGTTTTAATTATTTTATAATAATTAATTCTTTAGTGCTCTTAGGTCCGAGGATTACGCAAAGGTTTATTACTATTGATGGGCCGAATCTACTACTTTTGTGAATAATACAGTGCGATCAAAAAGAAACCCGTTTGCTCTGTACTTTGCAGGTTGGCATCCATTAGGTAAATAAGCTAATTTTAAAAGCCAATAATATTAACGAATTTTCTAATTTGTTGAACAACAATGGATGTACATTTTTGATATTTCAATCAAGAAGAATAAATATTGGTAATCAGAGGTACAGTGCAATTAATATTGCCACTTTTTTATAAGTTACAATTACTCTTTTGCATTTGCAACTTTTTTCATATGTTAATGACGATAATGCTTGCATCTGGACAACGTGGTTGCACTTGATCGAAACTTCATTGGAGTACAATGAATATAGTTAATTATAGGTACAGTGCAATCAAGTAGCGACACTTTAATTTATTGTTTTTTTCATTTCAAATTTGCTTCTTAAATTAATAAATATAATATTTGATCTGAACTACGCGATAACACTTGAATAAAACTTTTGATGAAGAATGAATATAGTTAAAATTATTGGTATAGGGCGATCGAGTAGTGAAACTTTTTATTTGTTTTTAGGTTTTATAATGTTGCCCTTTTACTTTTAATTTGACTTATAAATTAATGATAGTGCTTGAATATGAACAATGTGAAAGCACTTGAACGTAAGTGTTGATTGAACAGTAATGAGTATAGTTAATTATTGGTATAGGGCGATCACGTAGTGACACTTTTTTTTACGTTTCAGTTGTTAATTTACGTTTCCAATTTTTTCCTAATAAATTAATTAATACGATGCTTGAATCCGAAGAACGTGATAAGCCAAAGCTTCAATGAAAAAGAATGAAACGACTTATAGGTACAGTGCGATCAAGTATTGACACGTTTTTATTTGTTTTAGTTGTTGTTTTAAATTTTCAATTTAATTTATAAATTAATGAACACCAAAATCCCTAACATTACATTTGTATCGTGTATCGCAAGTAACTCTTATAAAATTTATTTGCTAACCTATAAAAATCGTGTGCAGGCAAAGAATACAGTGCGATCAAAAAGAAACTTGTTTGACGTGGACTTTGTACGTTGACATAAATCAGCTAAGCTCAAGAGCTAAAAATATTAACGTCGCCAAATTTCATTGGCCTTTAGCGATTTTTCTAATTCGTTGAACAACAATGGACGTGCGTTTTTGACGTCTCATCTCAGCGCCTACTCGAAGTGTACTTCTTCATGATCGCCCTGTATGTCACTTTATCTGCGAAAATGACTTAAAAGAAATTCTTTTTTGTCATTTCATCATTTAAAATTTGGATAAATTTCGCCCGAAATAATTCATTTCGCATTCTCTTTCATCGTCTTTTTCTTTCATTATCTCGTAGTCTCTTGTAACTAGAATCCTCTAGGTATTACAGTTTCGAAATAAAATCCGCCGCTGGGTTTCTTTTATTACGTGCAGGAGTTGGGTAGCAGGCAGCCCAGCAGTGTGTGTAGTGGAGAATAGATTTTTCTATTCGCTTCATTGACCAATGGAAACCTGTCAGTCGGACGTATATTTCTTTCCCTTTTACGCTTCGTCCTCGGTGGCGTTCGGTGACAGTTGATCTTTTTTGGCAACGTGAACGGACATTATGCTCTTTTATAGATTATAATGCCGTCTACTCCACTTTTCAGTTTTCTTCTTTATTTCCATCCGTCGACTTTCTCTCTTTTCGTACCAGTCGAACGTAATTCGACCATTTATTATATTCTACAGGTAGTTTTTTATCACGTTTCCATCGACTTTACCGACTTGAAGAATTTTCTTCATTTATTATTTTGCAGATTCTTTCGTCGAATGGTTAACAATTGATTCCATTATTACGGATTGTTAATGTCGATGGGAGTATTTATTTGCACCGAACGGAGGAAATCTATTTTGCTTTAGAACTCGGGCAAAAAGACATTATTGCGTACGTTTCTTTGTCAATGAGCGAATGACAAAAGTGACGCTTGTCATATCGTAAAAGAAAAGGGGAACTTTTACGACGACGCACCACAATGGGAATTAGATTTCGTAACCATGAAATTACATCGTAAAGCAGCGAAATTTTACAATATAAATCCTCGAAGATTCTTAAGTATATTTTAATGTCAGGTAAAATGAATTTTTCTTTTCGTATAAGTATACAATTTTAAGCTGTAGCTAGAAGAGGTGTGTATGTGTACCATTTGTATGTAATACATGTGTAGCAGAATAAATTCTGGGAAGACGACTGACTTTTCTCTTTTTCTTACCATTTTCTTTTCTTTTCTTCCTCTTGTATCACTCGAATGACAATTGTGGGAAACATTTTATTTACAAAGTTCTTTAAGAATACAGACACACACATACGTACGTCTGTCTTATGGTCTACTGATCATGCAAATAATCAACCCTTGCCACTACATTTACCTTCTAACGTCTTCCTTTTTTATTCCTTCTTCCATCCAACTCGTTTCATTTTCTTTTATTTCTTCTTCGATTATTACTCCTCATTTAAATAATTTACCACTAAAGACTAACAGCAGCAATTATTCATAGTAGGACGAACTTGAGTGCTTTTAAAGATGTTTAAGGCATAAAGTCGAATTATTAACTTTGTTGATTATACAGGGCGAGCTAGTGAATGAATTTCAGCCATGTCGCCTTCGAGTCCGCAAAGAGAAAGCAAAAAACAACGACAATAATTTCCTCGTTCGAGGCATAAAATCGATTCATAAATTTTGTTAACTACGAGCAAATAATGAGTTATTTGACCTTAAACGTCACTTACTTGAGCAATTTTCGGTCAAAGCATTTTTGTTGATTATACAAGGTGAGCAAATAAATTTCGCTAGTTTCCTCGCATTCTCTATCAATTTTTACTTGCGGTATTTAAAACCAAGCGTGGTAAAAAATATTCTCATATGGCGAGAAATTCATTTTGTCCTCAATCATTTTCAATCTTCCACTTATCCTCATCACGCCGATTAATTTTCACAGCGCGTTTATTTTCCTTTTGCTTTCTCCATTTCCTCTTGCTTCTCGACCTTTATTGAAAGTGATCGCGGACGACGTGTAACGTTTCATTTGAGAATAATAATAATAATACCAAACTGTTGCATGTCAGGATAATAATGTCACACAAATGGTTGTTGTAGTTGACTGTGCAGCACGTTTGCATGACTTGTTTTCCGTTCGTTCACATGCAATGGGATCCGCGTTATGTGGAACGATTCACGTGGAAAATAAATTATTTATTCATTCATTTTTTTTTTGATCTGCTAGAGCAAATGCAGTCAATTAGAAATCTCGAGAACGCGATATAAGAATGTTCAATCAAGAGGAATAAATATTGGTAATCAGAGGTACAGTGCTATCAATATTGTCATTTTTTTTTGCTTATAATTACTCCTTTAGATTTGCCGCTTTTTTCATCTGTTAATGAAGATAATGCTTGAATCTTGCGAATGTTTCATTAGAGAACAATGAATATATTTAAGCGTTCGTACAGTGCGATCAAGTAGTGACACTTTAATTTATTAGGTTTCTCACACTTTCAAGTTGCTTCTTAAGTTAATGAATATAATCTTTGAATCTGGTCTACGCGACAAACGCTTTAACGTAAGTTTTGATGGAGAAGAATGAATATAATTAAGCATTGGTACAGTGCGATCAAGTAGTGACTTGTAATTTATTAGGTTTTTTTACATTTTCAAGTTGCTTCTTAAATTAATGAATATAATCTTTGAATTTGGTCTACGCGACAAACGCTTTAACGTAAGTTTTGATGGAGAAGAATGAATATAATTAAGCATTGGTACAGTGCGATCAAGTAGTGAGTTTTAATTTATTAGATTCTTTTACATTTTTAATCTGCTTCTTAAATTAACGAATATAATCTTTTAATCTGGTCTACACGAGGAACACTTGAACACAAGTTTTGATGTAGAAGAATGAATATAATTAAACATTGGTACAGTGCGATCAAGTAGTGAGTTTTAATTTATTAGGTTCTTTTACATGTTAAATTTGCTTCTTAAATTAACGAATATAATCTTTGAATCTGGTCTACACGAGGAACACTTGAACACAAGTTTTGATGTAGAAGAATGAATATAATTAAACATTGGTACAGTGCGATCAAGTAGTGAGTTTTAATTTATTAGATTCTTTTACATTTTTAATCTGCTTCTTAAATTAACGAATATAATCTTTGAATCTGGTCTGCACGAGGAACACTTGAACACAAGTTTTGATGTAGAAGAATGAATATAATTAAACATTGGTACAGTGCGATCAAGTAGTGAGTTTTAATTTATTAGGTTCTTTTACATGTTAAATTTGCTTCTTAAATTAACGAATATAATCTTTGAATCTGGTCTACACGAGGAACACTTGAACACAAGTTTTGATGAAGAACAATGAATATATTTAAGCATTCGTACAGTGCGATCAAGTAGTGACACTTTAATTTATTAGGTTTCGCACATTTTAAATCTGCTTCTTAAATTAACGAATATAATCTTTGAATCTGGACTACACGATAATCACTTGAACGTAAGTTTTGATGTAGAAGAATGAATATAATTAAACATTGGTACAGTGCGATCAAGTAGTGAGATTTAATTTATTAGGCTTTTTTACATTTTAAATTTGCTTCTTAAATTTATGAATATAATCTTTGAATCTCGACTAAGCCCTTCAACGAATGTTGTAATGAAGAAGAATTAATATAGTTAATTATTGGTACAGGGCGATCAAGTAGTGACACTTTTTATTTATTTTTAGGTTTTACAGTTAGTTGCAATTTTACATTTGCAATTTGCCTTATAAATTAATGATAATGCTTGAATCTGAGCAATGCCAGAGCACTTGAACAAAAGTCTTGATGAAGAGGAATTAACATAATTAGTTATAAATACAGTGCGATCAAGTGGCGACACTCTTTCTTTTTAGGGTTTTTTAAAATTTTCAATTTTCTTCATAAATTAATGAATATGATGCTTGAATCCAGAGAACGTGATAAGCGAAAGCTTCAATGAAGAACAGTGAACGTGGTTAATTATAGGTACCGTGCGATCACGTATTGGCACTTTTTATTTGTTGCAGTTCTTCCTTTAAATTTTCAATTTTATTTATAAATTAATGAGCACTAAAATCGCTAACATTACATTTGGATCGTGTTCCGCATGTAACTTTTATCAAATTTATTTGTTCACCTATAAAAATGGTAAGCGCGGGCAAAGAAAGCGTTTTACCATCTCCGTCGTACGAAATTCGCGATGCAGCATTTTATTTTATTGTAAAATATAGCAAGTAAGTGCACACACATACGTACTCCTTTTCCATTTCGCGAATGGGTTATACGATTTGCATAAAATTTCGCGTATAAGTAACGTTGGTTGTATTCCGTTACAGTATCTTCCAGCATTTTTGAGTTATTTATTTTAAAACAGACATACTCTCGTACGGTTTTACACTGTACAGGTACACATAGCTCTCTGTTGTTGGAGAGTCATGAATAACGTTCGTACGAAAACGTGCAAGAAACAAAGACGAACGGAATAAGAAAGTCATAAAGGCTTAACTAATACCAAATAATAAATGGCTTCCCCTGGTATATCCAATTTCGATTCTTCAGAATCTAAACGTGAGCAAAATACTGTGGATCGTATCATATGAACGTTATTACAAAATTGTACGTTAAACGTTACGGATAAATTTAAAATTTATTGTTATTTTGAAGGGCGAATTTGCAAAAAGTAAACAACCGACCCATGATAAATATCAAATTCCTCAATAGCACAATTTTCTGATTATATTTTGTTTTGATCATTTATTTGTACGTTCGTAATTCCGTTTGTATTTCGAGCCCCCCTTTAAAAAGCGATAAACATCTAATTATCCAGTGCAATTACATCGTGCTAATTACAAACGCCATTTGCTAATGTTTTATCATTCTGAAATGGACTACTGCCGTGCCAACTGGCAAGTAATTAAAGTTCCTACGAAAACCTCTCGACCTCAATATATATCTATGCATGTAACGACAAGAGCAACAACAGCAAGCAGCAATAATAACAGCGACAGGAACTACTTGTCGCCATAGTGTGTCATGTACCTATTAGCGAAGGCAATTTTTAATACTATTATTTCTCCATAACGTGGCGGCTTCTAATATTTTATAGTTCATTTGTTTTTTAATTGCAAAAAGATCGAAAGACTTCAAACTTCAATTAAAAACTGCATTTTAATTACTTCCTCAAATGAGAGCGTGCGACGGAGGGGGAGAATTAATTTTTTATAACGAGCACGAATATCGTAAAAATCCGCCTGATATTTTTCGTAGGTGGAATTTAATTAACATTTTCCACGTTAAGAATGGAAAATTGCAAAATACACACCGTAAAAAGGAAGGGAAAAGGAGGATTGCAAAGAGGAATTGTTAAATGGCGAACGAACGTTACGTGCTGAAAATTGAAAAATGCATCTCTTTCGTTTTTATACGCTCCCGTCCCATATGCATTATAAAGCCTTATCATCATCGCTTTTGATATTTAAACTTTTTCCATACACATTTTCCTTCATTTTTACCAATTATGGTTATCTCGATACTAAAAGAACCTGCATGAACGTTGGCGCACAAAAAAAATGGCGTTTGAATATTATCCATATTCGTCCTTAATGCCATATTTGCAACGATCATCATCATCATCATCATCATGAAGAAGACTGGCTGCCTCTAGCCATATTAGTCGGAATGGTAAATTGCCTTTTATTACTGCAACTCCAACTGAACGTAATTTATGCCAATTCATCATCGAACCCGCTTTTACTAATAATAATCACATGCGAATACATTACATAACGAATATGATCAATTATTGATCAATTTTATCATTATAAACATACAGAGCGATCAAATCGTCAAGGTTTGACGCTGTCAAACATCAAAAATGTCAACACTCCTCCGTTTGACGTTATAAATTACGAAATTTGCAAAACCAACTCAAAATTTCTTACTTTTTGATCGCGCTGTACCAATCTATTGTCGATGGGAATTGTCGTATGAATTTTGAATTTGCAATCGATTATTTCGATTCTAAACTGTAACTGACAAACTTAATCCGATACTGAAAATTGTGCCTAAGTCGAATTGTTCGTAAGTTGAATTGTTCGTAAATAGAAAATAATTGTCACAAGAATTAACGTTGAATCGATGGGCCCTGAACCAGGAAACGTAATTTTGAATTTAGGCAATGTAGAGACAATAGGTAGAGTCAAATCCTGAGAATATGGTAGATGGTCCAAAACAAAGAGTTGGTTTTTGAGTAAAAATTAACAAAAGATGACAGAGTGGTGACTGAGTTCGATATAGTGTGCTGAACAAACTATGGGCAAACTTAAGCCAAAAAAGGCATTCGAATCACTTTTTAATTGCAACAAAACACGTATCGAGAGTCGAGAAGAGTCACTTGACCTAATGAAATTACGTCGACTAAGAAATTTTGTTTCAATTCTAATTAATAGCCACAGTCTCAAAACTTACGAGGGTGGTTCGATAAATAACTTGTTTTGACGGCAGGAAACAATTTCGAATTTAACGACTGTCTAATTTTTCAAGCTGATCCTTTCGAAATGCGAAGTACTCGCGCCAGCATTCCTCGAGCTTTCTGATTCTTTTGCAGAAGTGGATTTCTTAAACACTTCATAGAACTCAATTACTCTCTCTATCACTTGTTACTTTGAGCAAATCTCTTTCAGCCAGTGATGTTTGGAGTTTCGTGAGCCTATTTTTACTACGATGGAGCTAATTCAGTGGCTTTAGCCTCTGCTGGAGCATTTCTTGCTGCGTGTTACTGCTGAAATCCATGGGTTATCATGGGTGAAATCTCGTTTTTGCATTGGAGTAATGGGACACCCATCTTTCTCAAGGCTTTTTCGCGTGCAATTCATTAAGCAAAATGCAATAAACTCGTTCATTTTTTTGTACTATCTCGCCAAATATCTATCGTTTATTGGTGAAGACCATTTCATGGACTTTGTAGTTGATTTAAATCGTGAATAGTGTTTTTGATCCATTAAGACATGGATGCACTGCGAATGCTTCTTGTGTCGGTTTAACACTCGTTCGCCCAAAGATAAGCGGTTTCAAAGGAAGAACATGAGCCACCCAATGGGGACAGAAATCTTTTATGAATTTCTTTCGCTATTCCCCCATCCAAATACGTAGAATTGAATAACATTTCGAATTCCAATTTTATCCATTTCGTTTATCACTCGAAACACTTAAATTGGAATGAACTTTTAAGCAACTTACTATAGCCAGAATTGCTTGCAGAATTAAATTTGTCATTTAAACACATGAAATTTTTTGACGCATCGAAATATTTTCTTATAACTATAACCATATGAAGCAAGTTACATATCGAAGCGCCCTCGTACATAAAGTCAAGTTTGATTCCAATTCAATAAAAAAGCATTTCCGTGAAAAATTTACATTAAATTGTTGGCAATTTGCGATAATTTGCTTGTGCAATTGTTGTTCCCATTAAGCCAAACGTACTCATTTAACTTTCTGATGCGTAAACGGTTTTTCTGCTTATGAGAGAGCTCTCGAAATGAAATTAATAAATCGTTTAATATATGCAATTCCGTATTGCAAAATACACCCTCCTCATTTCCATCCTCGTGCAATTCCTTTTAGTGGCCGTTTCCTCTCCCCGCCCTATTTCTTTTTTAATCACACTAAATGCACACCGCAAATGTTTGCCAATAAATAGGAACAAAAAAAAAAGAAAATTGAAAATAAAATAGAAGCAAGCTGTAATCCCCTACAGTATGCATCCTCCCTTTTTATTTTATGATCTCCTACCGGCCGTAATAACGATAAAATAGTTCCCTTTTGTAAACATTACAAACGGTTATTTTATCATGGCTTTGCTCGCACAACGTCTACTTTATTTATTTTTTTCTTCATTCGTTCCTCTTAGCATGTTTAATGATATTTACGTAATATATATAAGTAATAAATCAACGGGTTGCTTTTGATCTTTTTCTTTTCGCGAACCAACCCAGTTAATTATGGGCAGGAATATAATAAATGTGGAAAATGTTGTGGTAACTAGTTTTTGAGAAACTCCCTCATTATTATTATTATTTTCCTCTTTCGAACGTTTCGAAAATAAAACCGAGTTATTTTATCACGTTATTTCGCGGCAGTCTATTATTAAACGAACGCAACTGGTGGTGATTAATTTCTTCAACTTTGTTCCGGATCAAGTGTGTAATATGATATAGCACTTGCCATTCATAATATGCGTTATTTCTTAGGAAATTAATTGTCGCTTTATGAGATAAAGACGAAAGTGCAATTCATTCGCAATTCGCATTTATTCCAGGCAATAACGAAATTTCGTCCTGCATAATTCGCACGCTTTCATTTCATATAGGTATCAAGTATGCAAATTTAGTAACGTAATCGATACGTTGATTTTAATAAATCAGCTAATTGACGAATTAATTATTCTATAAATTACTAATTATCGAGTTCGTTCGCAAAAAAGAAGTATTACAAACACGTTAATTATTATTCCACCGCGTTAATTAGTCGATGGTGATGAAAAGAAGATCGTTAATGTTTTTCAACGCTCAATGAAAAACCGTATCGGTTGCAAATAAATTTCGTGTCCAACGAAATCCTAATAAAGCCATAATGGATTTAGCAAAATAAAAGAAGCGAAGAGGGAAAAAAAGAATACAATACACTTTGTTTCGCAACGAAAACATCGCCAAATTATTTGCCTTTAATCGATTTCAGCCGGCTTTAATTAGATAATTTAGTTAATACTCTTTATCTTTTGTACTTTTTTGTTGATGTTATTGTTCGTTAATGTTTACATTTCTTTTTTCTTCCTTGCTGGATTCCAACCGTTGATTACCTGGATGATGAAAGCAAATCATCGTTAAAAGCGCGGATACAAATCCCAAATAAAAAATGGATTAAAGCAACCAATATTATTATTATTACTTGTAACAAAGCTTGTTTATAATAAAGGTAAAATTGGTACTAATTACTAATTCAACGGCACGTATTTTTTAATTAAATTCCGTTCTACAATTAGTTGGAGCAAAAACGTGGAAGAGAAGAGAGAGAGAAAAAAGAGACGAGTGTTATAATGCGCGACCGGTTTCAATTAAACTCCCTTTTGTTCAGACTTTTGTGTACAAATAAATGTTAATCATCGCAGAGTTTGTTAAATAATCCACCATAATATTTATATACAGGTTGTAGGTTCATATCTCCTTATTCGGCCATAATTTGCCGGAAAGTGTTCCCAATTCCGAAATGGAATCCTCTGCTAAAAATGACATGGAAAAACAGTCGTTTACTAAACCGTACATCTTGGATAGCAACGTAAACTCGTTGTCTAGCTTTAAGCTAGGACTTAAGTTTAGTAAAGAAACTTTTTGCCATGACAATCATGAGCAGGAATTTAATTACAATCCTTAGCTCAAAAGTGCCATGGAAAAACAAACCGTACGTCTTGGATAGCAACGTAAACTCGTTGTCTAGCTTTAAGCTGGGACTTAAGTTTAGCAAACAAACTTTTTGCCATGACAATCATGAGCAGCAATTTAATTACAATCCTTAGCTCAGAAGTGCCATGGAAAGACAATTGTTTACTAAACGTACGTCTTAGATAGCAACGTGAAGTCGTTGCCTGGCTCTTAGCTGGGACTTAAGTTTAGCAAGCAAACTTTTTGCCATGACAATCATGAGCAGCAATTTAATTACAATCCTTAGCTCAAAAGTGCCATGGAAAGACAATTGTTTACTAAACGTACGTCTTAGATAGCAACGTGTAGTCGTTGCCTGGCTCTTAGCTGGGACTTAAGTTTAACAAACAAACTTTTTGCCATGACAATCATGAGCAGCAATTTAATTACAATCCTTAGCTCAAAAGTGCCATGGAAAGACAATTGTTTACTAAACGTACGTCTTAGATAGCAACGTGTAGTCGTTGCCTGGCTCTTAGCTGGGACTTAAGTTTAGCAAACAAACTTTTTGCCATGACAATCATGAGCAGCAATTTAATTACAATCCTTAGCTCAAAAGTGCCATGGAAAGACAATTGTTTAATAAACGTACGTCTTAGGTAGCAACGTGTAGTCGTTGCCTGGCTCTTAGCTGGGACTTAAGTTTAGCAAACAAACTTTTTGCCATGACAATCATGAGCAGCAATTTAATTACAATCCTTAGCTCAAAAGTGCCATGGAAAGACAATTGTTTAATAAACGTACGTCTTAGGTAGCAACGTGTAGTCGTTGCCTGGCTCTTAGCTGGGACTTAAGTTTAGCAAACAAACTTATTGCCATGACAATCATGAGCAGCAATTTAATTATAATCCTTAGCTCAAAAGTGTCATGGAAAAGTAATTGCTTACTAAACGTACGTTTTAGATAGCAACGTCAACTCGTTTGGAGTAGGTGTTTATTCTGTCAAACATGAAGAACGTATGTGGCCATTATTAAACAACAAATTACATTAACTGTCAATGACATTATTTTTGACATTACAAAATCGTTGACTTTTCCTTTTTTCTTTCTTGATCGCTCTGTACCTCAAAACAATTAATTGCATTCGTATTTTTATAATGAAAAGTATATTTATTTATTTTATCGATATTTTTGCAAACAATATTTTGGTATACGCTTACAGCTGTACGAATTGTACATCGAAGAAAATTGCGAAGTTTCTTGCGGTAACTCAATCTTCATTGTTGTCCATAAAATTCAAATCTCTTTGTCCATCTAATTCTAACCTATATCATTAAGCTGTCACGGCCATGTTGGCCATTCTTCCAATGGTTACCCGTGCAAAATATTCTGATAAATCGTTCGTTTTCGCAATTTTAAATTGAAATCGTGTCGTAAGTATTAAATGGACGAAAAATAAATGAATTTAATTTAAGAATTTACACAATCTTGCTTGTTCAATTATTGCAAAATTAGCATGTACATCTACAAAAATATTGTTGCTTTTATTGTACCAAATTACAATTGCACAAATTCGTTCGAACAGTACATTTTCCGAGGGAAATTTTATGTAAAAGAAAATTATGGGCATATTTTAAATCAGAAATCCGTATGTGGAAAATTTTAGGAAACAGTTCGGGATTAGATGGAAATATACGTTACATCGTCTGTAATCTATTAACTGTCAAAAAGTTAAAATGTAAAATAGGGTAAATCTACTCGGAAATATTCCATATTACCATCTCAATTCGCACATATCTGGCGGAAAATGCCAGAGGAAAACTCGAAAATAAAAGTCTACAGAGGTAGATGCATCAAAACAAACAAAATGAAACAAGTAAAGGAGCGAGAAACATGTTTTTGTGCGCACTTTCGCGTTCGGCGGGCGGATATTGTGTGCATTTTACAAATTTTAACATGAAATTTTAAACAAAGAATATGGATTAAAACACAAACATTGTAAACTACGGACGAAGAGAGTATATTTATTATACTTTATGCCACTACTACATCATATTTATTCCACGTGATGTTGCTGTTAATGCAATTTTATTACGGAACACATCATACTAAGTTATATTTCCCATTAGGATTCAACAAGAAAAAGAAACTCGTACCATCCGCTTCCACTTGAATAAAATAAAATCGCAAGATGATTGTTATTAAAGAAAACGGTTGCGAGTGATTTAACGCGTAGTAAACGTCGAAATATACGCGAGCCCGGGATTTATTTATAAACATTTACGTAATTCGTTGTAATTAAATTGTTCCATCATATTTATTTATTTAAGCATTCATCGTATTTCATTTCGGCCGTTTGATGAGTCGAAATTTTTGAGCGACGCAAAACGGAATCAAAGTAATTCTTTTTTGGTTTTAATAAGGCGATCTTTAAACGGTTGAACGTTAGTTCCTCTCTCTGGCAGATTTTCTAATGAATGTGAAATTAACAACGAAAGCGGGCGAGCGAAAGACGATGCAAGAAAAATGTGGAATTTGTGTGTTTCCTCCATTTATTTATAATATTATACCCAGAACTGAGACAAGAATCGTAACGTAAAGTTTAAACGATTAAAATTTAAATTTTAAATGTACCAAGTATCCGTGTTTTCTTTAATTACAAGATTACGAAATACCGGGCGATCGCGAATCGTAATTTCAAGCGTTGCCTACCATTGTTGGCATTAGTCCGAAAGCTTTTGTCCAAATGCTGCGAACGTACCGTATAATAAGCAGATATAAGTGAAATAGCAATGATAAAGTGCGTGGATATGGTTTCATATTATAGAATAAATTGATGATAATAATAAATAAAGAGGACAATGGATTATAAAATATGCCGCCATCTGCGAAAAGGATGAATTTTAAGCGTGGATTTTGTTAAAATCAACAATAATATCGAAGCCCCGTATTTAACGTTCTTTCATTTTGTTTTCTTTTCGTTTCAAGTATTCTTTTTTTTTTGTCGTACAATCCGTTCTCATTCGTTCGTTAATCCAGGTAACGGATTCATTTACAAATACGAGATAAAAGTGGAAACTGGACGAAAAAAGTGGTACGCTAAAAGGCAGCAAAAATATTAGGATTTATTTATTTACTTCTCTTTGGAGATTTAATAAAAGTCCGTCGGCAACTTCCACTTGGCCTTCTTAATTAGCCCTTTAATAACGACATTGATCACAGTCGAAGTTTTATTTTTAATTTATTTTACAATGGCTTCTGAAAAAGAAATATGTAAAAAAATCATTGAAAATAATTATTACAGATGCATTGTCTTGTAAAATAAATCATTCAGCAAATAAGGAAACAAAATCAATAAGGAACTATATAATATGCTGGTAATCAGCTGTCAATAATTGTTGATCGTACCGTATTTCTATTTTGGTAAATTCGACAACTTTTCCAAAGTTTTCCACAATAGTTGTGTATTTTACTTTGAAATGTTTCGCATTTTCCTACAAAACTATTATAAAGTTTAATGCATCCATTAAAGGAATTGTGGATAGGAAAATACCAGAAAATTGCAAACGTGCCAATAAAATTTTACATCATCTCTTCGCAAAACGTCGTCGCGTTAAGAAATAAAAAGAATCAACAAAAATTCAAAGTACGGGTAAGCATATGAAAAAAAGAACACATTTCACAAAAGGGATTATTTTCAATGTTCGTTTTTCATTAAACTTTACCTTTTAACTTTGTTGATGAACGCGTAGAAAAAAAAAGAGAGCGAAAAACTGGAACGTGAATAAATAAGAAACTTTTCCTTTCATCGCTATTCATTATTCATTATTAGTAAACACGAAATTTAATGAGCTGACAAAACGATTCCATCTCGCCTTATCGCCCCATCGATTCTCCCAAACTAATTCTCGATCAGAAAGTCTTACTTCTTTTGTCGGAGAGTATATTCTATGGGTACCACCGAAAGTTTCCCCAAAACGTAACAAAACACAGTGCGAGGAAATTCGTTAACTTTGAGCAAAAGTTAAACAATATCCTTATTAGAGTTTTGTTTTACGTTGCTCATTAATTATATTTATGTACAACTTAACGAAGACTCATTATAAATCAATATGTTGTAATCGCATTAAAAGGAAACTGAAAACTTCCACGTGAAAACGAAATTTTCGTTACGAAATATAGGGCGAGCATAAATGAGCAAGGTTACATATCGTTTTAAGCCAATTACAATTAAGTTGTCCATTAGACTAACAAATCAACATCGCCGGGTTTCGTTAACCTTAACCTGAGATTCCATATTTTGTCTTAAATTAATGTTATTCGATTTAGTTAACCTAACTTAATTAAACCTAGGATTCTGTACTTTCTTTTAAATTAATATTATTCTACGTAGTTTAACCTAACCTAAAATTTTATACACTGCCTTAAAAGAGCATTCTTCGATTTAGCTAACTTAGCCTAACTAATCCTATGATTGTGTCCATTTTTTTAAATTAATATTATTCTAGGTAGTTAACTCTGTTCTTTCTTTTAAGTTAATATTATTCGATTTATTTAACCTAATCTAAGATTTTATACATTGCCTTAAGTGAGTAATATTCGATTTATTTAACGTAACTTAACCAAACCCAGGATTGCGTACTTTCTCTTAATTTAATATTATTCTACTTAGTTAACCTAACTAAGACTTTATACACCGCCTTATATAAGTAATATTCGATTTAGTGAACTTAACCTTACTAAACTAAGGATTGTGTGCTTTCTTTTAAATTAATATTATTCGTATAATTTAACCTAGTCTAAGATACTACAGTACCTTAAATGAGTATTCTTCGTTTTAGTTAACTTAACCTAGGATTCTGTACTTTCGTTTAAGTTAATATTATTCGCTTTAATTTACTTAAGCTAAGATTTTATGAGTATTATACGATTTAGTTAATCTAATTTAACCTAAGATTTTACGCTTTGCCATAAATGAATATTATTTAATTTCGTTAACCTAACCTAAGTTAAAAAAATCTTCATTCTCTTGAATAAAGGTTATTTGATTTAGCTAACCTAACCTAACTTAACCTAACATAAGATTATTATAGTTGTTTAAAACGCACCATAGTTTTTAACAAAATATAGTTCAAATTTCCATGGGTTAATTTATTACAGAAAAGCAGCCTGATTTTTCTTTAATTCGATAATAGATGCGAACGAACGGTCAAACACAATGATATTACGAAAGTGATGGAGAGAATTTATGAAGCGTTCACTTCGATAATAATTTTTGATGGAACTTAGTACGAGGCCTGAACGTATACGCAGATAATGTATATACGTTGCAAAATAGGTAGCCGCAATAAATTTATAACAATTTGCAATGTGTATAGTAATACACTATAAACTTTATTACTATTACCAACTGCTAGGTTATTATTGTTCAGTATAAAAGCTTTCGCATTTAAATCCTTTACGGTAGACGTAACATACGTACTCTGGATAATTCGATTACGGCCACAGTATATTTTAGAATGCCAACAATAATGCAAATTATTCATTCTTTTCTCTTTCCGAATGGCGAATAATATTTTTCCCTTAAGGTGGAACGTGTAAGTTTAAATTGCGGACGCAACAATTGGAATTTAGTGATTAACGAGATCGATTTCTGTCACAATTGATAAACTTGCTGAACAAAACTTTTGTTTGTATTTATTCCCCGTTTTGTATGGGACCGAGAATTATTAAATAACTTAATAATAAAATCCTATTAACTTGTGCACGTAAAAAGAAAACCAGGAAAAAAATGAGTTGGAACGATACAAACGATTAATCTTTGAAAATGAGCAAAAAAAAGTTTATATAAATATTTTTCCAACATCTTATTTGCTTTTATACGTTTCTCTTTTTTCCTTTCTCCTCACTCCAGCCCAGTATAAAATTGTCATTTTTCATATGACAAAAAAATTCGCGTATCTACAACTCTTCAAATACATACAGAAAAAAAACGTATATAAATGAAAGCACTCGAAAAAAAAAAGAAGAGAAGCGCGGAGGTACCCGGAATAATGCTGCAAAAAAGGAAAACCGGAAAAATAAAATATGAAAGCGGATTCAACGTTTCGATGTATAGAAAGTTAAATAATGTTTTTACCGGAGAATGGGAGAGAGAGGGAGCGAAAAAAAAAAGGGTAAAACAAATAAATAGAATAAATAATACACACACAGTGCAGTGAGAGGCGAATGAAATATTTCCATTACTTAATCAATCCCCGGGTCCCATTGTCTCCCATATTATTTCCTAAAGTGTCCCTCCCACACACAAACATTAAACGTTCCTCTCGCACTTTATTAGCCACGTTCACGATGCGAGAATCGAAATAATACGTCGCCGGAGAGTTGAATAATAATCCTTTTATTCGCCGGTGAAAAAGAATTGCGTTCGAACTTTCGGCCCGAGCTTTCGTATTTATTTAACACCTTTTTTTGGCCTGCGCATTTAAATTAATATCGAACAATTAAAATTATAAAAGATATTTAAATCGAGGGCAATCGGACGTCACGAGAGAGTGAAAAGATGAAGAAGAAGAAAAAAAGCTCTTTAATGTTGTTGTGCGAAGGGATCAAATAAAAAGGTCTATAGCATAGATAAGCGCATATAATGAAATGCCCCCGCGATTACGTCGACGTTTACCTTGATATCGGCGCAATTCGGTTTTATACGGGGTGCGACGAGAAATTTTGCGCCCGTTCGATCGGTTTCTCCCTTGATTCGCTCAATTAATTTCGTGTTAATGCTCGGAAATCAAAGACCGCGTAAACAATGGCACGTTTTCGAAATCGTAATGGGCCCGTTAATGTTTGCCTTAAGTTTTAGCGCTTTCCGCTTATTGCCGACGATCAAATTTTACTTCTTTCGCGATTATCATGGCTAAATAGTTAAAGCAAAAACAATGCTTTCGCGAATATGTTCTTCACCTCGATTTCTGTATTGCGAATACAACTTTTTCTTTATGCGGGGGTTGGGGCCAATTTGAAATCGTCCCCAAACGACGGTTCCTCTCTAATAGCCATATTACAACGGGAAATAATGTCCCTATAAAGATAAATAAGAAGGGGGCGAAAAACAAGGGACCAATTTGTCCGTAGATGCCGAAACTCTAATCCAGATGCGATTAGGTTGAAGTCTTTAGTGCACCGAGGGTCGTCGCAAAATTCCTGTATATAACATATATATATATATAGGGGTTGCAAATGGTTGACTGCATCATCTTATATAAAACGTCATTTGCTCCCCCTGCGTATATTACGTCTCGTCATTATCGTCGTCGCCATTTTACCACTGCAACTCGGAACTTTTTTTTTTCTTTCGAGTGTCCACTTGTCGCAAGTCAATATTGATCAAAAGCGAATTTGCAATCGAATAATCAACGTAAACTTGCTATTATTAAATTGGTCGACAATTCGTGGCACAGCAGAAATAAGGATTCGTCGAGTTATTAATTAAATGCAAATCAAATGGAACTTTTATGACTGGCAAATGGAATTAATGTTGACATTTTGCAACACTGCCCACGTAACGACAATAATGAAATGGGCGACGTTTGTTTGTTAAGTTTAATTTTATCTCAAAACCTATGATCGATATTTCATTATGCAATATACAGTGTGTCACCGATAGACATTTAAAATCGTTGGTGAACTCTCAGTATCTAGTTTTACGTCAGTTGGTTGATCTGAAAACATATGATTATATTTAGAATATTAGGGTGTTGCAAAAACTTTTTCGTATTTTCTAGAATCTAGCATCTTTTCTGGATTGTTTCTCTGTAAGGTGTGTTCCGGGTTGGAAGGTTGTACAGGAGCGAGGGTTAAACTCGCCGAGTGTAGAAAACGAGGCGCCACACCAATTAATTAATAATTGATGGTTAATGTTTAAAGATACCATGGGATAAGTGCAAAATTCCCATCCTTTTGCGTCATTAGAGGTACCAAGGCATCAACGCAACTACAGCAACGAGAAAAATATGCGAAGTCGAAGGCGACAATGTGGTCTCAAATCGAAAGAATTCAATAGTGGCAAAACAGACCTCAAAGGAAAGCCACGTTTAGGCCAACCTACTACTGTAGATTCTGAAGAAATCCGTGAAGCCATTGAAAGCAATCCATCAACCAGCTTTCGCAGGTTGTCCGCCAAACTCGATATATATCAGACATCCGTTTTCCGACATCTTGAAGGACTTGGCAAGGACAACAAATGTCGTCAGTTGTGCCTCACGAGTTAACGCAAAAATAGGCCAAACAACGTGTCGAATCTTGCCAACGACTCTTGCAAAATACTTGTGATGATCGTTTCTTTCGTCGACTTGTTACTCGTGACGAGAAGAAATCATTACCATGATTTTTGGAATTTCGAGCGTTTAATTCACTTCGAAGTAGTTCCAAAAGGACGGATCGTCGACGCCGAGCTTTACTGCCCTCTACTTGCTCACTTGATCTTCTTACAGTTCGAACCTTGAGCCTTCCAACTACCATCTTCTTTGGTCGATGGTGCACTTCCTACGCGGACGAAAGGTCAATAATTTTGCCGATGTTGTTGTTGTCTAAAGACTAAGAATGGTACCGAGGCAGAATCGAACAACTTGCAAATAGATGGTTCCAAACAAATGGCCTAACGTTTTAATACATATATGAAAAAACTTTTGGAACACACTAATATTCTAAATGAATTTCACTTAAATCCAAACGTTCCGTGTGCATTTGCGACACACTGGATAGTTTAAATTTGTATACAGGGAGCTCTCAAAATGGTGGAAGAATACCGATTGTCGTAGATCAAATATGTCGAAACTCCAATCTAACTTGATGAAATCTCTTAAGGGCTAACAATGATTTGGCACGTTGATGCAAAAGAAAATGACGAGCAATCCCATCAATTTGTCTAAAGACAAAGAATGGTACCAAGGCAGACTCGAACAACTTGCCAATGGATGGCTCCAAACAATCTAATCAAAAATATCTAATACAAATATGAAAAAAAAAACTTTTGGAACACACTGATATTCTAAATGAATATCATTCAAATCCAACCGTTTCCGTTTGCATTTGCGACAAACTGTATAGTTTACCGAAGCAGACTCTAATCAAAAGGCCTAAAGTTTTAATATAAATGCGAAAGATCTTTTGGAATACACTAATATTCTAAAAGAATTTCATTTAAATTCAACTGTTTCTATGTGCATTTGCGACAAACTGTATAGTTTAAATGTGTATATAGGGTCCTAAAAATGGTGGAAGAATACCGATTGTCGTAGATCGAAAAACACTAAAATCCAATATAACTTGATGAAGACTGTTAAGGTTTAATAAAAAATTGGCACATTGACGCAAAAGAAGATGACGAAGAATCCTATCAATTTGTCTAAAGACAAAGAATGGTACCGAAGCAGACTCGACCAACTTGCAAATCGATGGCTAAATCAATCTAATCAAAAGGCCTAAAGTTTTAATATAAATACGAAAGATCTTTTGGAATACACTAATATTCTAAAAGAATTTCATTTAAATTCAACTGTTTCTATGTGCATTTGCGACAAACTGTATAGTTTAAATGTGTATATAGGGTCCTAAAAATGGTGGAAGAATACCGATTGTCGTAGATCGAAAAACACTAAAATCCAATATAACTTGATGAAGACTGTTAAGGTTTAATAAAAAATTGGCACATTGACGCAAAAGAAGATGACGAAGAATCCTATCAATTTGTCTAAAGACAAAGAATGGTACCGAAGCAGACTCGACCAACTTGCAAATCGATGGCTAAATCAATCTAATCAAAAGGCCTAAAGTTTTAATATAAATACGAAAGATCTTTTGGAATACACTAATATTCTAAAAGAATTTCATTTAAATTCAACTGTTTCTATGTGCATTTGCGACAAACTGTATAGTTTAAATGTGTATATAGGGTCCTAAAAATGGTGGAAGAATACCGATTGTCGTAGATCGAAAAACACTAAAATCCAATATAACTTGATGAAGACTGTTAAGGTTTAATAAAAAATTGGCACATTGACGCAAAAGAAGATGACGAAGAATCCTATCAATTTGTCTAAAGACAAAGAATGGTACCGAAGCAGACTCGACCAACTTGCAAATCGATGGCTAAATCAATCTAATCAAAAGGCCTAAAGTTTTAATATAAATACGAAAGATCTTTTGGAATACACTAATATTCTAAAAGAATTTCATTTAAATTCAACTGTTTCTATGTGCATTTGCGACAAACTGTATAGTTTAAATGTGTATATAGGGTCCTAAAAATGGTGGAAGAATACCGATTGTCGTAGATCGAAAAAGACTAAAATCCAATATAACTTGATGAAGACTGTTAAGGTTTAATAAAAAATTGGCACATTGACGCAAAAGAAGATGACGAAGAATCCTATCAATTTGTCTAAAGACAAAGAATGGTACCGAAGCAGACTCGACCAACTTGCAAATCGATGGCTAAATCAATCTAATCAAAAGGCCTAAAGTTTTAATATAAATACGAAAGATCTTTTGGAATACACTAATATTCTAAAAGAATTTCATTTAAATTCAACTGTTTCTATGTGCATTTGCGACAAACTGTATAGTTTAAATGTGTATATAGGGTCCTCAAAATGGTGGAAGAATACCGATTGTCGTAGATCGAAAAAGACTAAAATCCAATATAACTTGATGAAGACTGTTAAGGTTTAATAAAAAATTGGCACATTGACGCAAAAGAAGATGACGAAGAATCCTATCAATTTGTCTAAAGACAAAGAATGGTACCGAAGCAGACTCGACCAACTTGCAAATCGATGGCTAAATCAATCTAATCAAAAGGCCTAAAGTTTTAATATAAATACGAAAGATCTTTTGGAATACACTAATATTCTAAAAGAATTTCATTTAAATTCAACTGTTTCTATGTGCATTTGCGACAAACTGTATAGTTTAAATGTGTATATAGGGTCCTAAAAATGGTGGAAGAATACCGATTGTCGTAGATCGAAAAAGACTAAAATCCAATATAACTTGATGAAGACTGTTAAGGTTTAATAAAAAATTGGCACATTGACGCAAAAGAAGATGACGAAGAATCCTATCAATTTGTCTAAAGACAAAGAATGGTACCGAAGCAGACTCGACCAACTTGCAAATCGATGGCTAAATCAATCTAATCAAAAGGCCTAAAGTTTTAATATAAATACGAAAGATCTTTTGGAATACACTAATATTCTAAAAGAATTTCATTTAAATTCAACTGTTTCTATGTGCATTTGCGACAAACTGTATAGTTTAAATGTGTATATAGGGTCCTCAAAATGGTGGAAGAATACCGATTGTCGTAGATCGAAAAAGACTAAAATCCAATATAACTTGATGAAGACTGTTAAGGTTTAATAAAAAATTGGCACATTGACGCAAAAGAAGATGACGAAGAATCCTATCAATTTGTCTAAAGACAAAGAATGGTACCGAAGCAGACTCGACCAACTTGGAAATCGATGGCTAAATCAATCTAATCAAAAGGCCTAAAGTTTTAATATAAATACGAAAGATCTTTTGGAATACACTAATATTCTAAAAGAGTTTCATTTAAATTCAACTGTTTCTATGTGCATTTGCGACAAACTGTATAGTTTAAACGTGTATATAGGGAGTCCTCAAAATGGTGGAAGAATACCCATTGTCGTACATCAAAAATGACGAAACTCCAATATAACTTGATGAAAACTCTTAGAGGCTAATAATGATTTAGCACGTTGACGCAAAATAAAATGACGAGTGCGTAACGTAACTCCAAGCAAACGAGTCAAAACGAGTATAAAAGAAATCCACAGCCATAAATCGAAATGTTTAATAAATTGGAACGACTTAATTTGAACGTTCCCTGTATCAGGGAAACGATACGAATACGTTTTCGTATCACTAAACACACGTTGGAACTTGATTGAATGCAAAATGTCAGTTGACTACGTTAATTAAAATATCAGATTTAATTTGATTAATTACTCACTGCCAACCGTTGCTCCACCACTATTTCCTCCAAGTCTTATTTGTTACGTGCGAGCCGTTGAAATGTTAAGATAGCAAAATTTGAAATATGTAATTAAAATGGATATCTTATGTTCGCGATGTTTACTTGATAATAAAGCTGTAGTAGCAGTACAACTTGGAAAATTGATGGGGGCGGGCGGGGGAGGACTTCCAGAGCGATGGCTCTTCTTTAGGATTAATTATTCCATTTAACAATCAATGCTGTACGTTTAATAACATCTTTTATGGATGACGATGCTGGTAATGATAAAATCGTAATCATTTTAAGATTGTTAGCTGGATATGATAACGAGGGCGCCGATTGAAGACGGGGTGCGTTTACGCAGCACTTCGATACGCTCGGTTGAATTCGAAAAGAACGATCGCTGTGAGTGAGTGAGTTTCCAGCGGGCTGATTATCGGTCCGGGGCAAAACGACTTCTAATGACTTTTGTTCCGGGCGAAAATGCACGGCGATCGTTGTGTCTCGCACGCATTTACACGTTCGCGGTGTAAATGGCTTCGTTTGTGGAACGAGACGTCGGGAATTTACCGGAAGCAACCGATGCAGATCACGTTTGGCACGCTCGCGCAATTAAGTGACGTGATGCGACGTCGATAAGCAATCGAAAAATTATTATCGCGATTCTTTCGGATTGGTGTCTTGTAATGTTACTGTAATTTTTTTGAAATGGCCAATGAAAAGATTGAAGTCAACTTATTTATTCGATGTTCATGTACAAAGTCACCACAGCATCTTAAACATTGAATTTAGAATCAGTTGGTCATTATATGAGCTTTTCGTCACATTGGCAATACGAACAACTGGGATTTGTTAAATTGATAGCATACTTCAATCGAGTCAATTAGTGAGCCTAAGTAGCGCTTATGTTGCAGAGGAAAAAGATAATAAGGTATAAATTCAAAGAGGGTGCAATCGCAAAGAAAATGACATAAATCTAACAATGAAATAAAAAGTAAGTGAAACAATGAAACTTATTACAACAAATTTTAAAAATGACCACCATTTACCATCAGGCAATGACTTAAACAATAAAAAAAAATCTTGCAGTGGGACGTAACATTTCACATTCAGTAGTCATCCTTGGTTTTAATTCATCAATATTACTTTTTGGAACAGAATTCTAAGTTTTAGATTTTAGATATCCCCACAAACAAATAGAGATTTGGGGCTAAGTCCAGTGATCTTGGAGTACATGCAATTGGTCCAGATCTGCCCATTCATCATCATCCAGGAAAACGGCGATCCAGGAAATCCCTAAGGGCTCGTGCTGAATGTGGCGGAGCATCGTCTTGTTGAAATCGTGGATCTTGTTACGGCCGCAACGTTAAAAAAATTATCTTTCACTTTCTATTGTTTTTACGACCCTCGCCAATACCTTGACATCTAGAAACATTGTATAATTGGCGGTTTCTGGAGCGTCCTTCTCCTATTGGAACTTATAAACAGAATAAAAAAGGGTATAAACATTCATGTAATTTTTATCCTTGTTAAGCCTTATTGAGGCAATCATGTTATTTTTGTTGCAAACGAAATTTGTGAATTGCCTTCATGACATTTCGGTAATGCGAAAACATTCTAAACGTTCACAATGACGAATTCGCACATCGTCTTGACCAATTAAATGCCAAGAATTACCACCCCTTACTAAACGGAAGGGCCAACATTGTTTGCTTGGAGAGAAAAAAATAGTTTAAAAAGGGGTCGAACATCAATCATTAAATATACAGCATCATATCCACTTTAGCTTACATCACAAATAAATTAAGCAATAAGTTAATTAAAACATCAACTGCCATTCAACAATTTGCGATGGTCCTTCGAAGCCTTCGACCCAACAGATCTGAATTTTGGGAAAGACTTCAATTTACAAAAAGTTCCAGAGATCATCTATGATTTAAGTTTATTTTAATGAAATAAAGGTCTTGTTAAACACTCAAGATGTTGGAAATTGTGCAACACTTATAAATTGAGATTAGTTTGAGGCCAGTAACTGAAATCGAAAATATAAACATTTAAAAACTGCAATAGTTGGAATCACACCGCATAAATTTTTGAGAATCCAAGGTACCATTCACATCAAATGTCGTATCGTTTAAGGAACTTTTTTTTTGCAACAAAAACTTCCAAGTCTAATAACTTAGTTCCATATCACAGAAAGTTGTTTATTTATTACTACCTTAGAAAAAGTTGCGTCTTGTTATATATTTTAAATGTCTTTTACACATTAAAGCCTACTTAAAAATTAAAATTCGATTCAAAGTTTGGACGCATGTCCTAATTTGCAAAAATAGCTTTTGTATTTATTCAGGCTGTTGCATTTGACAAAAGAAAACGAATCAATTGTTTATTGGGCGCCTTTAAATTAAGTTTTAACTTTTAAGTAGGCTTTAATGACTACCATTAATGACTGTGTTTGTCTGCAAAAACTATTTACGATAGGTGCGTAATCAATACTTCCTTCCCTCGATTATCATCATATGATAAATCAAGTTCATCTTCACAAATTGACCAATGGTGGAGCACCTAAGCGTGTAGTAGGGGATGCGATTGACGTTAGAGGGAATAAAGTTTGATTTATTTAACGGAAATTAGTTTCTTTTATAACTTCGTATTCAACGGCGCCGCAGCGTTTGAAATATTTTTCAAATTCAACCTACTAAGTCGACTTAAGTATTGTTTATTATTCAAACCTCACGTTTGAAATGCACCATTTATCTGGAAAGGAAACGTCAGAAGACGAAAAAAGAAACATTTGGATTAAGTTATTCTCTACACACAAAAGTTGCAAATTAATCTCGAATTCCTTGAGAGAACGCCCTATTTCCTATTCTATCCGTGCTGAAAGAAAACAATTAGTTCCTGAAAGTAAATTAGAACAATTAATCAATTAAGTTAAATGGAGAACAATAACGTCGCGGGGCCTTCTTAGTAATTTTGCCTTCTCGCTAACTTCATTGCTCTCGGATTCGAAACAGAACGTACAGTGGCGGTCCAAAAAAATTGCAATACCTAAGTTAATAAAGTTAAATCATCTTACACAGTGTAAATCTGATTTTTTTACGTCGAAATTAACACAGCTAAAAAGTTGGTGTCAATTATTTTTGAACCCGCTGTACTTTGAAATTATATAATTTATCAGTCTATAGCACCAATTAATTCTTCCAATAACTCTTATGACAATATTAATAATAATGGCACAGATAATAACTAATATAACAGACTGGAATTTAAATAATGTAATTTACATCTGCTTAACGGAAACTTTGTTATATTATAGGATGTAACCTACACGTTAATATGTAACCGTATAATTTTGCAATCTAAACTGCACAAATGGAATACAAAACGGTCTGTTTATACATGTGTATATTATACGTATTCTATGTGCAATTACCATAACTGGTACGTGTCAGTCCAGCAAAGTCTTTTATTTAATTACACACGTGCAATTATCGTTTGGTTAAAATTTCGAATTGAACATGCGGTTTATTTTACATACACTCCCCTTTTATTTAGAGGTAAATCGCGAATTGGTTTTTGTGCAGCACTGCGTTTATTAATTATTCTCTCGAGTCTTCAATAACAAACGAATTGGTAACACAAGATGACAATGAATATTATGACTAGTCATGGGACAAGAGAATCGACTATTATACATTGGCAACGAACTATTTTGATGCTGCAACGTTATTGTGACCTTTTTAAATGAATACTCGAACAACTTTGGTTATTTGTTTGTAAAATAACGTTTTTTATTTGAAAAAGAAAATCGTCATTTATAACATATTTCCACTATTAGGCGCCAATTTAATTAAAGAAAACGCCACGTCTACCTAATTATAAGGAGGTGATACGAGGGCGGTTTGATAAATAACTTGCTTTTATGCACTTTAAGTGGCAGACAACAATTTCGATTTTAACGACTAATTTTTCAATTTGGTCCCTTCGAAGTCCAATGCAGTTGAGCCAGTGTTCCTCAAGCTTTCTGATTCTTTTCCAGAAGTGGATTTCTTAAGAACTTCATAACAGTCCTGGAACTTTTGGGTCAAACCGCGTAAACTCTTCTTAAGAAGACGATACGATTTGGAATAATAGTCCACACACCAGTTAAAAAAGTTTTCAGCCCATTTATTTTTTGCAAAACCAGAAGCAACTAAATGTCGACTGCCCCAGCTTGGGCTTCGAATGAACGGGGTACGAGAATCGAATGGGTTTCGATTCTGGCTTCGAATGCGCCCATCAGTAGTTATAACATTGAAAATTGATCAAGATTAATAACAAGTTCACCGTTGAAAACTTATTAATTAAATTGGCATAGAATCAAATTAATGTTATTGATTTTTGGTACAAAGTTTCGTCTTAAATTATGCCTTAATCAAAATGAATTCCATAATGCTATCGAGAGGGAGACAACAAGAAAAAGAAGGGGAAAAGAAAAAGAAGGAAAGCTGAGTGCAAACAAATAATCGAACAAACAAACTTGTTTCCCAACATATTAATTTATTTACATTGAACGTACGACTACACTATACTGCCATGGAGTACCCATTATTATTAGATAGATGGATTAATCTCTAGCGAATGGAATTACAAGAAACTCTCACAAATAATAAATGAGCGTAAACTGTATAATTAATCGATTCGAATAATTTACTCGTTTCGTTTATTTTATTATTTATTAATAAACGGATATGTACGGTGGTATAGAGCAGTGTCGTTTTCTGTTTATATTAAGACACGTTAATTAATCGAGCAAAAATAATATCTCAATAAAATTATCCCGTTGATATTGTTCCCGTATTGGATTACGCAGGTGAAAATGTCAAAAATGTAATAAACTTTCAGAAAAGCAAAAATTGACACGTGCTACAAGGCCCAACAATATCACAAACGATGGTTTTATTGCAATTTAATCGTCTTCCGTTTATACATTATTTACGTAATAAAAGCTTTAAAAAAAACATAAAACGATTTCTTGTGCATTCGTGCCAGTCATGATTATTAGTTATGGCCTTTGTAACGTATAATTTAAAGCCTATTTTAAAAGTTTAGTTTAGTTTATAAAATACAAATTACAGATTTATCGATTTCTTTGACATGAAGTAATTGAAAATCAACGAAGAAGATGAAAATGAAGGTTCTTTGAATAGGTTTTTTAAGTAAATGATATCGCCGAATAATTATTTCAATCGATTTCCTCGTCGACGTAATTCAAAGGAGTCAAGAAAGAATTTTTTTCTTTAAGTCAACCAGTTTAAAAATAAGTTTGCAAAGTTTTCATAAAATTCCGAAATATCTTTCCTGGAATTTTTCGACTTTTGGGATAACATAATCCATGTTACTTATTCTATTAATTGCAAAGATTTTCCAGGACAAACAAAGGAATTTATTTACAGTAAAAATAAAGCAACGCCATTATGATTGTCAGAAAAAAAGGAAAGGACAAGAAAGGAAAAACAGCATTATGCAAACATAGTTTGGAATAACCCACAAATTCAAATTTGACCATGGTAAAGTCTTGGACATTGAAATTTATTTAAAAAAAAACTAACATCAGAACATTAATCCCAATCGTAACTGTATGCATTTTAAAACTGATACAAAAGATTTTGGTGTTGCTTATTATTTCCTGCTGCATTCCTGAAAAGTTTTCTTTCATTAATATCACTGGTTACAGTCAAAACGCTCTTGTCTCGTCACATGAGAGCAGAACAATTTTTACTTTTGTGTAAAGGATGTGTTGTGCAAAATTATGTTGCAAAATGTTGCAAAAATTGCGATAAATTACAAATTTGTAATAAAATGAAATATTGTTTAAATGTTGACGAATAAATGTTTTTATATGAAGGTTCTTAACCAACGTATATTGTTATTTTTTTAATATTATCGTTTTAGTGTTACTAATAATTACAGGTAAATAAATTAAACTTGCATTTTAATCAACAATAATTGTATTTAGAAATTGTTAGTTTAAAAAACACCTTTACATTTTAACTTGCAGAAGACCCGAAGATAAAGGCTGAAACGTGTTAATTAAGTCTGTTTGTCCCTCAACACATCCAAAAAGCTGAAAAATTGCAGAATAAGTTAATCACATATTAGACGAAAAAGTATTTCAAAATTTTAAACATTTTTAACCAAATAAAGATGCCAAAAATTTTGTTGACAGCTCTTTGTGTCCTAGTGAATATACCAAAAACATTTACAATTATTAATTTGAAATTTAATTAAAAGAAACGAAACTGTTATTAAAAACTTGCAAAGATTTCAATCCGACTTGTTCTTTTGTATTATAAATCACCAACAGTCACCTAACCACCAATATTGCTTCTTAATTTAAATAGGGCGCCTTTAAATGTTCTTACACTGTTGCCACCCGCCTTTCTTGAACCTACTTTGTAACTAACATCTTTTTAAAATCGACTGAATTGTTAAAAGTTAATTTATATCACTCGCTGCTGAAGGGGAAAAACCTCATTTCAATCGTGGATGATGCTTCCAAAAGCTACGCTAATTGCTAAATTATACAGAGTAAGTTTGCAAACAGTGGAATGCCATTTTGAAAGCGAAACAATTTTTCACGAACCAATATTTTGCAACTTCAAAGAGAAATTCTTTCACTTTGCACACACACATTCTCCCACTTTCATTTCCGCCCAAGTTTATTCGGAACGTTGTCTATTATCTTTCAATTACTATTTAACATTTACCGAAAGCAATAATGAAAACGCTGGCGTTTCAGCGGGAGGCAATAGGAAATAATAAACTTTGAGTTGAGAAACAAACGGTACAATTCCGCGTGCGAAAAAAAAAAAAACGAGGCCTTTTGCTAAAATGTATCTAAAATGTAATACTTTATTTCCCTTCTGTTCTTTTTTCTTTACGTATCTCTTCGTACGTCCGTTTCGTATTTTGTTCTTCCACATTTTGTACGATTTAAAATCAACTTGTGCAAAAGCAGAATACGAGAAAGAGATGATCATAAAATTTATATATATATCGATAAAAATCGTCTCGGCTTTTTTCGCGTGTGTTTTTGCAACGTCCGTTTTAAAAGTATATCGTATAAATGGGAGATTTATATTTTTAAACGGAACACCCCATACACGTACCAACTAAATGACAATTTAGTGGACGTCGACCACAGTTTCCCAACTCATTGATGATGGATGAAACCTCGTCTCCCATTATTTGTTTTTTCTTCAGCTCCTAGAAAATAACAGTTCATAAAAACAAGCAATAAAACTCGATCGCTCTATACTTATTGCTTATGCGTAAAATGTCCCTTTACGTCTTTTTCCTGCAATCTCGGTCAGTTCTTTAATGAAACAATAACAATTTTTGCATCATCAATTGGAAAAAGATGCACGAAACAGTTATCAACCCAATAATTTTGTATACAGGGTGTCGCAACAGAACTTTTGCTTTATGTTTCGAAGAAAAACGTTTCAGAGAGAAAATTTTCTCTTGCATTGAAATCTAACTTGTGCGAAATTCTTATATGCCAATGTCCAATCCCCAATGAAAGCTCTTTTCTCTAAAACATTCTTTTTATAAAGCTAACTGTTTTGATGTAATCCTCCCCCGCAGTGCTGGGACACCCTGTATATACGTCCCCCTTTTTCTTGCTTCATTTTATCAGTCTATTCAATATTCGACAAAGATCACCCTCGAACGGATTTGATTGATTGTTGTCGAGAGATTCGTCCGTTTTTTTTTTTTGGCCCCACATTGCGAATCGAAACCTCCACTATTGCTATCATTATATCCAAACTTGCATCGAACTCTACGTCCCCCCATTTTAATTCCCAAAGAAACTTCCAATATAAAGTTCCCTCGTTTCAATGGACGCGAAAACGAAATCGACGAGAGCGAAAAAATCCTATAAGTATAAACTGAAACGGTTCCGATGCGAGCGGATTGACTTGTTTATCCAAATTAAATTGTAAAACTGCGGAAAGTTTGCGAGATGCAACAGCGCCAAGGGCGACGCCGCGAGAAATATCAAAGTTTACGTGCAATATTTAAGTTGAACACGAACGAGACAATAACAATAAAAAGTCGCTGGATGATTCATTTTATTTTCTTCGCAAACTTTAACCGCCATCGAGAGTATCAGCAAACGTCTATGCGGAGTCTATGCGACTTTCATTGCTCCGTGGTTTGATCGTTGGCAACAAGTAAAAAATAGTTCGGCAATTTAATATAAAATCGCTTCTTTCTGTGTTAATCGAATTGTAAGTAATCTTTTTTGCTCGTCTTCGTATTATTGCGGTATATTATTACAATACCGATTACACACGGCTCTGAACAATTCATTTATAACAATTTTAATTTCCTTTCGGCCCCTTTGTCCAATCCAACGGCACGATTCGACAAAATCCAATAAAACTCTACATTCTTCGTTTGCTGCGTATCTCCAACAACGACGCCGCACTAATTGTCTCCGCTCTCAATTCATATCCCACGGAAATATATTTAAAGGAGTCATCTCGCGCTCTTCGGGCGAGTAAAGCGTCTTTTCGAGAACTTAATTTTATAATTTGCAAAAAAAGTTCAAGTGACTTATACAGATTGTCCCAACAGTGCGGGGAGGAAGGACTATACCAGAAGTGCTTCTGAAGAAAATTAATAACTTGATTGTTTTCTTCAAGTCTTTCATTGCTGTTAATGTCTAGTGACTTAGCTGACTACAAAAATAGATGTGGACGTAATCTTAAGTTTTTACACTGTTGGGACACCCTGTATATGCGAATGTATCCATTAAACGGGATCTACTCTCTTGCCATTAACAATTTTTCAAGTGGAACAGTGGTAACAACCCTCCAATGATGATGGTACATAGTACGAGAATCCGTCGTGAGTCATCGATGTGCAAACTTTATCTTTTAAAACTGAAAAACGCACCCTCTTTCCAAATTATTTTCATCCGAAATAAAGTGATAAGAAGTTGCGAAACGAATTAAATTTAATCGATTTGTTTCTTCTTCAATATTTAGGTATACGAAACTCGATGCGCATTCAATTCACCAAAAAAAGTTTTCATTTTTTTTTTTGAGGTACCGTTGAAGTTACACCAGCGAGAACTTTCAATTTTTCACTTTTCAAAAGAAACCGAAGAAACAAAAAAAACACAAATTCGACTTCACAGAAAATTTGCAATGAAACTTTAACAGTGTTGAGTCCGAGACATGTTGGCAAATTTAAATCAGACGACCACAAAGTACAAACAAATGTCTTAAAACATCGGTATTCCGGTATTTCTATGCATAACAAAATTCTAAACATTTTTTTGTTCCTTTCCAATCAAATTTACGACCTAAATTGAGTTTTGTATGCCTTCAATTTGCAATAAAATTTGCAACAAAAAATACAAAGACACAGGAACAATTTTAGTTTCCGAGAAAATAAAACAAGTACTTAATTCAAATCTGCAGTTTTCGAATTGATTATTTGAATTGTTCAGGTTTTACTGATCATTTTCAAGAAAAAGAGTTCAAAAAAGTAAATTGCATTATTAGAGTGTTTATAATTAAAAAGTAATAATTAAAACCTAAAACTGAAATGTTGATATTGCTTTTGAACATGTAAACTTGCCGGTTTGCAAATATTGTTCATGCATTAATTGAACCTCTGATTATCCTGTTTTTGCACACCTGTTAAATAATCGATTTATTAATTAAGTTTCAATGCTTCTTTTTCCAAAACGAAATTTATTCGACGAATTTGTCGTCAATAAACATTCTGGACATTAAAAGCGCATGTTATTCATTAAGTTCGATAAGCAAAATAATATTTTCCCAACAAATAGAATCCAAGTTGAATTTACTTTGTGGCAGGAGTGACACGTCAATACTGAATGATAGAAAAACAATGATGGCAAAGTTAAATAAATCTTTGCATTTGATTCCTCCGTGAAAAAGAAAGAAACAAAAAAGAGGGGAAATAAATCGTCAGATTGTCGGGAACAAACTAAAAGGACCGAATAAATAACTGACCCAAAAAAAAAGAGAAAACAAGAAAAGTGGTAGCAGTAAAAAGAACTTGTCCATGGACATTCTCCGGGGAGAAATCCAAGATTACACTTTGTCGAAGTACGAACAACTATACTTTAGTTTGTCGAAGCAAAACGTGCGATTTACAAATGGAATAGAGCCGACAGAAAAGAAAATCGCACAATAATGGTCACAAATTTTTAATCACCAAGCATATTGCATTTTAATGACATCTCGTCCATAGTTCTTCTTTATTCTGAACGCTCCTTACGTGGCATTCATAAATTTGCGACGCAATTAAACTCCAAACGAATTTAATTAAAAAAATGCGCGAGCCAAAGATATTTGCAACAAGAGTTATCCATCAAAAGGAAAAGGAGAGAGCGAAAACAATAGAGGGAAAAAGAACGTCCCTCGCGTAACGTTTCGACTATTGAATAACTTGGGGTTACTGTTTCATCTTCATCCCCTCATCGTTTCAATCTTTCCCTTTTTATTTCATTCTCAACCCTTATTCGGAGAGAATAATTTATCAAAAAAAAAGGAAAGAAAACAGACTTGTTTCACGGAATTCATTATAGTGCCTTTTGAAATTTGTAGAAATTATCCGTCGAGGAAAATCTCATAAATTATAGATCAACTGTTGCTCAACTCGCACCGATTTATTTGCTACTTCATCTGTCGCGTCCACGAACCAATGCTAAAAAAATGGCCCTGAAGAACTATTAAGTAAAGTCTACGATGATGATAACGTGAAATTTTCCCATTTTCTATAAACGAATCGAAATGGCATCGAAAACGAGGGGAACGTCCCTTAATGAGGATTTGTTGTCGTTTTTTTCGTATCCAAAAGTTTAGTTCTTAATAGGAGTTGGTTTAATTTGCTTTTACCTTTTTTTATTCTGTCTTCGTTGCTATTTAATAATGATTTACATCGGATTATTATGAATATACAGTCAGAGAATGCATGTTGCATTTAAAATGGCATTATATCATTTAATGTGAAGGATCACGAAAATTACTAACTTTATTGCCATATACTCTATGTATATGTATTATGTGTGCATACGAAGTGCACCTTCGTACCTCATAAATATTTATGCATGTAGAACACAAACTGTAATTTCGCAGTTTAAAGGAAAGGGAAAAAAAGTGGCAAACAATAGCGCAAGATGAAATAAATCAAGAAAGAGAAATTAAGTATTTAACGTGAAAATCCAAGGAATGCTATACTACAGGCAAACTACTTCGTGCACGATGTGCAAGAAAATATGTAGGGAGCATTAAAAATGTTAATCTATTATATGCTGTTCGAGGCAATTTTGCGTGGAAATTCAAAATTTTTCTTTGCGAGATACTCTACACATTTTCCTTGTCACTTGTTTTGGTTTAATGCATGTCACATACATGGTCCGTCAGAAGCAGCTTTTAAACGTAAATTACAATGTTATCGTAAGTCCGATTTGGACGTTTCCTTTTCCAAATTATATGAAATTTTATGCCCTTTTATGTTATTTATTATAATTAAAAAAATTATTATGCCCAAAGAGAGATAATTTTTCTTGATTATTTGTGAGCTATGTCTAAATATTTGTATTATTCCTGCAGAAATGCAGCCACATTTTGAACTTGAATTACAAGACTATGGTAAGTCCAAAAGATTGGGAAGTTTATGCCATTTTATGTTATTTGACTTAAGGAAATTCGTGCCCAAACTGTAGACCATTTTTATTGATTATTTGTGAGCTATGGCTACATATTTGTATTATGCCTGCAGAAATGCTTCCCCATTTTGAACTTGAATTACAAGGCTATGGTAAGTCTGATTTGGGCGATCTGTTCTCCAAAATATTGGCAAGTTTATGCCATTTTATGTTGTTTGCTTTAAAAAATTATCGTTCCCAAAGTGGAGACCATTTTTATTGATTATTTGTAAGCTATGCCTACATATTTGTATTATTCCTGCAGAAATGCTTCCACATTTTGAACTTTAATTACGAAACTATGGTAAGTCTGATTTGGGCGATCTGTTCTCCAAAATATTGGGAAGTTTATGCCATTTTATGTTATTTGATTTAAGGAAAATCGTGCCCAAAGTGGAGACCATTTTTATTGATTATTTGTGCGCTATGTCTAAATATTTGTATTATTCCTGCAGAAATGCTTCCCCATTTTGAACTTGAATTACAAGGCTATGGTAAGTCTGATTTGGGCGCTCTGTTCTCCAAAATATTGGCAAGTTTATGCCATTTTATGTTGTTTGCTTTAAAAAATTATCGTTCCCAAAGTGGAGACCATTTTTATTGATTATTTGTAAGCTATGCCTAAATATTTGTATTATTCCTGCAGAAATGCTTCCACATTTTGAACTTTAATTGCGAAACTATGGTAAGTCTGATTTGGGCGATCTGTTTTCCAAAAGATTGGGAAGTTTATGCCATTTTATGTTATTTGATTTAAGGAAAATCGTGCCCAAAGTGGAGACCATTTTTATTGATTATTTGTAAGCTATGCCTACATATTTGTATTATTCCTGCAGAAATGCTTCCACATTTTGAACTTGAATTACAAGACTATGGTAAGTCTGATTTGGGCGATCTGTTCTCCAAAAGATTGGGAAGTTTATGCCATTTTATGTTATTTGCTTTAAATAATTATCGTTCCCTTTACCGGAAACCATTTTTATTGATTATTTGTGAGCTATGCCTAAATAGTTGTATTATTCCTGCAGAAATGCTTCCACATTTTGAACTTGAATTACAAGGTGAATTCTAAGAAATAATGAGCATCTCCGCTTGGATGCAATAATTTAATGAATCAAATATCATAAAATTGGATAAAAGTCGTAAGCATTTGAAAACAACAACGACCAAATCAAATTTACCATAGTCATGTAATTTAACTTGAAAATTTGAGAGGCTTTTCTGCCGGACCCTGTAGAATTTCATCTCTCTTTGATTCAATCACAGTCCTGGGATTCCTCGAGTTCGAGTTTCTATTCGTAGCAGATTTCTTGACACTGTTTTCGTTTGAAGTCGCCTGCTTCCAGTTACGTTACCCAGACTGCATTTGACTATTTCCCATTTGTTTTATTGCATCTTATATCCTCGAATAACCTCTCGACCACAACTTGTCACTCGCTTTAAGTCAAATTCGATCCACGACAGTTGCTAACCGTTTGTTTGTGTGTTTTGTTTGGAGGAACTATATTACAGGTATCATAAGTGGTCTCGGTAATTTTCTGCACTGATACGTTTGCCGCCAATTAACTTTGTGCCGCACCTTGTACACCTATTTTTCAAGACATGCCGCTTTGTTTTGATAAGCTATACAACCTCAATTTCAAAAGTTTTAAATGGTATTCGTTAATTTATCTATGGCATTTAAGGCAAATAATGAAAGTTCGCGATTATTTCTTTTGGCAGTGTAATATTGTGCCCTGATAAGTTCGCCTCTACTATACAATTGTTATCGTAAATTTCTAATCTATTAAAAGTTTATATGAAACTTTTAATCATTTCATTAACGTTCGGTGTGCGTTTCAGGGAAAAAGAAGCAAGAAAAATGGAGAACACGGGAACGTCTCGAAGTGCAAAACGTTACGATCATTCCCTTAGATAATATAAATTATACGAAGCGAATGAGAAAAATTGCCGTACGCTAACAAGTGAATAATAATAATAATAGTCAGGTATAATAACATCTGTATAATAGTACGTTGTATTGTGTAAATGAACGTTTGAAAAGGGGATGCGGATTTTTAAAGTCGCTATCATTTATTAACATTACACGCGCTACGTTTTCCATTCTTCGGGGTGCTGGCGGTTACGTTATGATTCATCCAACTTGTGTATTATTCCATCCCCAATAAAAGATAAGGTAGAATATTATTACGCTTTTAAAAGCTTTCATCATCATCATCATCATCACATAAATATTGTCTTGAAAACAATAATAACGCCGCACAAAGAAGCACTAACTTTAATTTGATGTTGTGGTACGTTAACCGTTTTCCAAGAGCGAGCGCCAAACGAAAAGGAAAACACGAAACAGATGATGTGAGGGCGGCCGTCATTTCGCTCGTAGAACATACGTTTTTGCTTGTTTGTTTTTTTTTTTCGCAAATTGCACGAAAACGATGATTTATGATCGCACTTTCACTTTCGGATCACAATAATTTCTAATTCGCCGTCACTTTCCCTCCCCGAGGGTCTTCCTCTTGCTTAACACCCCATCAGTGGTTGTTCTGGATGTTATCATAATAAAACACTTTCGCCTAATTAAAATTGATGTTTTAACGGTAAATCCATAGTCAATGTGACAAAATCTGCATTCGCTGTCAATTGGAAAAAGCTTTTTCGTACTTTTATTAACACTTTAAACTATAGTTTTGACAACAGGCAAAGTAACTTAACGCTTTGAAGTAAAGGCTTTTTGATTCGATTATTTGGAGCAAGTTGTTCGATTCGCTATCATTCCTTGTGTTTAATCGTAAAAAGATCGCGGCAACTTCTTCGGTGTTCAACCATTGATTTTGTTTGTTGTGCTAAAATTTGCCACCAAACTCTCGCCGTATCCAAATAAGCGAAATTAATTTCGTACCTGTAAAAGTTTCCCTTCACAATTCGCGTGGCCCTAAGCAAAGGCGTGGGGTTAAATTGAATTCATTTATCTAATTAATTTATCGACAAGCATTAATTGCGTAAAATGTATTATAATTAATTAATATTATAAACGTAATAACAATTGAATCGAATGTTTAGTGCTAATAGCAATAATAATAATTATAAGTAGTTAGTGGTTAATTGTTATAACAATTAATGTATTAAGTCTTCATCATCGTCATCATTACGGATCAGACATATTGTTGTACGAATTGTGCGAAATTTAACATCGAAGTGATGAACTCGCTGAAAATCATCCTGTCTTGTTTATTTAATAACAACACAATTTGAACGCGTTTAATGCGAATAATTCGCCAGTTGTTACACAATCAGAAGGCGAAACTTCGCGAGACCGTCGGAATATGTGGTTATTACAAGGTAGGTAGCAGAAATTAGTTTCTATTGTGAAATATGATTTTGCACAAAGTTGCATTTAATGAAGGATTGTTATTCGATTGTTCATTTTTTTTTTTGCATATTCAGAAATTACATGCGAAAGAGATTTCCGCAATTTGATTTAATTTTGTTTTGATTGCAACCAATTCGATTGTAATCAAAAGCAGCTTTTTCAATTAAGTGCCAATATTCTTTATTACGATTTATATTGCATCTATTCCTGCTTTACATTCTGATTGGTTTAGTATATTTGCACATGTTAAATAAAAGGTGATATGAAACAATTCTTCATTTATATTTCATGTACATGTAGTTACGATTTATTCATTTTATTTGCAGTTTTTGTTTGTTATAAAGTAATTGATCTGCATTAACCTAATTACAATCGAAACTATATGAAATTGAAAACCATTCAATTTCCTATTCTCCACTCTTTCCCAAATGTTTGCTTTGTAATAGCTTTTGGCCTTTGCGATCAAATGAATGTGTATATTTGTCAGCAAAACAAAAAAAAACCTAATAAATAAACAAAGGTGAAACGTATTGGAATTTCGTATTGTGAAAATAAAAGGCATTTGATATGTTTTGAATCGTAATAGAATTCCTCGTTGCTCTGTTTTGCTTTTTTTTTCATCTTTAAAACTGATCTGTTCCCAGATAGGGAAACGAACGATCTTCACTAGAAGCCAAATTCCACTGGGGAATAATCCGATTCCAAAAAAGAGAAACGTTCCCATTGCACGTCATCCAATTTGGAATTTTTAAATTGAACGTCTAATACGCAGAAATATTTGTTTCCTCTTTATACAGTAAGATTGAAAGCATTTTCCGCCAGAAAAACTGTTTCCTCTTGTATATATCAAATTTTATTCCATCTAATGTCACTCGTAACTCCCACTACGAATCACGCCGCTCCAGGATTGGCCAGTTTGCTAAAATGGACATATTCAAGACAGCAGGAGGACGAAAGTATTGATATCGCCGCTGTTTAAAGTGCTTCATTTTCCAAACTTTTCGACGTCTCTCTGTTTTCCGCAATTTTCATTAAAAATTAACAAATTAGTCGTGGATCTCATGGTAGTTGCCGTATACAGGGTGTCCCAGTTGGAGGATTGCGGTTTAGTTTAGAGGAAAAGGTGTGAGAGAAAAAAGTTTTGTCGGGGATAGGACCGCAATCTAGAAGTATTCTCCAAAATGGCGCACTTCTGGATATACCGCAAACGGATACCTGTTCCCTTATTTTGGAATGGAATGTTGTAATTTTTATTGCATTTTTGGGTTACTTATCGAATTTCAACGAGAGAAAGCTTTTTTATCGAAAACATTTTCCTATAAAGTCAACCGTAATCCTCCGAGCCCGCACTATTGCGACACCCTGTATACACTCCTGTTTGCATATAATTTAACGACTTTCGAAAATAAAGTTAATAAAACTAAGAGCGGCGTTTGTTTGTTGTTGTTCGCCAAAGCTGACTCTGAACGAAACTTCTCTCTGTTTGTCTATGCATACGTACTTACATTCGGAACGCAACCATGCAATCCACTTTGTATTACAAACGAATTAAACGGAAGAAAATACACGACGTCGAGGTTTGTTCTGGATTCGGTCGGTTAATTAATTAAACGGTTACGTCGCTTCCTACGTCTTGATTACTAACGGATTCGTTATTATCAGGATGGAAATGTGCGAAAATGTTCCATTTGCGTTGTCTCGAAGTAACTTTCGCAAAAAAATTGATAAGATATTTCGCGATTGACAACGAAAGAAATTCCGCCTCGTACCGATTAAAAAGGAAAATTAAAGTGTTCGTTTAAAAAAATCGTTTCAAATAGAGGAGCGATAAAAAATGAATGACGACTATTTCGATATTTATGCACAGATTTTTCTACGTCAAACGTGCGATTCTTCATTTCCGCTCGGTTTAAAAACATTCCAAAGAGTCACAATGACTGTCAATAATAATGTTACATTCAAGAGAGCACGAACAGTAAGTAAAAATAAATTCCATCAATTGCTAAAGAAATAGCTTACGGGGGGCTTTCAAAATAACGACACGTGGAGGACTTCCGGAAAACAAAAATTGTTTAAATCGAATCACTTATGTCACGTATGGCGAACATTAAGCCAAATAAATGCGCGTACAACATAACCTCGAATCAAACGATTTAAAGCGAATATGGTGTTAAAAAGTTAGAGCGTAAATCGAAAGAATTTAAATTCTATTAAAAGGCCTTAACCTTAATTGATTCGGCTTTTCAAATGCAACTACGTGAGTGTAGGTCCTAAGTTGTACAAATAAATCTTTGTTTGCCAAAATTTTCAGATACACCCCCGTTATTTTATTTGAAATAGAAAGCCCGGATCAATGAAAGTTTATTATCGTTCTTAAGTTAGATATTAATTGAAAATTTACCCCCTTAACCTTAATTGACTCGGTTTGTCAAATGCAACTACCTGAGTGTAGGTCTTGAGTTTTACAAATAGATTTCTTGTTTGCCAACATTTTCGGATACACCCTCGTAATTTTATTCGAAATAGAAAGCCCGGATCAATGAAAGTTTATTATTGTTTTTAAGTTAAATATTAATTGAAAATTTACCCCTTTAACCTTAGTTTATTCGGTTTGCCAAATGCAACTACCTGAGTGTAGGTCTTGAGTTTTACAAATAGATTTCTTGTTTGCCAAAATTTTCAGATACAACCTCGTTATTTTATTCGAAATAGAAAGCCCGGATCAATGAAAGTTTATTATTGTTTTTAAGTTAAATATTAATTGAAAATTTACCCCCTTAACCTTAGTTTATTCGGTTTGCCAAATGCAACTACCTGAGTGTAGGTCTTGAGTTTTACAAATAGATTTCTTGTTTGCCAAAATTTTCAGATACAACCTCGTTATTTTATTTGAAATAGAAAGCCCGGATCAATGAAAGTTTATTATTGTTTTTAAGTTAAATATTAATTGAAAATTTACCCCCTTAACCTTAATTGACTGGGTTTGCCAAATGCAACTACCTGAGTGTAGGTCTTGAGTTGTACAAATAGATTTTTTGTTTGCCAAAATTTTCAGATACAACCTCGTTATTTTATTCGAAATAGAAAGCCCGGATCAATGAAAGTTTATTATTGTTTTTAAGTTAAATATTAATTGAAAATTTACCCCTTTAACCTTAGTTTATTCGGTTTGCCAAATGCAACTACCTGAGTGTAGGTCTTGAGTTTTACAAATAGATTTCTTGTTTGCCAAAATTTTCAGATACAACCTCGTTATTTTATTCGAAATAGAAAGCCCGGATCAATGAAAGTTTATTATTGTTTTTAAGTTAAATATTAATTGAAAATTTACCCCCTTAACCTTAGTTTATTCGGTTTGCCAAATGCAACTACCTGAGTGTAGGTCTTGAGTTTTACAAATAGATTTCTTGTTTGCCAAAATTTTCAGATACAACCTCGTTATTTTATTTGAAATAGAAAGCCCGGATCAATGAAAGTTTATTATTGTTTTTAAGTTAAATATTAATTGAAAATTTACCCCCTTAACCTTAATTGACTGGGTTTGCCAAATGCAACTACCTGAGTGTAGGTCTTGAGTTGTACAAATAGATTTTTTGTTTGCCAAAATTTTCAGATACAACCTCGTTATTTTATTCGAAATAGAAAGCCCGGATCAATGAAAGTTTATTATTGTTTTTAAGTTAAATATTAATTGAAAATTTACCCCTTTAACCTTAGTTTATTCGGTTTGCCAAATGCAACTACCTGAGTGTAGGTCTTGAGTTTTACAAATAGATTTCTTGTTTGCCAAAATTTTCAGATACAACCTCGTTATTTTATTCGAAATAGAAAGCCCGGATCAATGAAAGTTTATTATTGTTTTTAAGTTAAATATTAATTGAAAATTTACCCCTTTAACCTTAGTTTATTCGGTTTGCCAAATGCAACTACCTGAGTGTAGGTCTTGAGTTTTACAAATAGATTTCTTGTTTGCCAAAATTTTCAGATACAACCTCGTTATTTTATTCGAAATAGAAAGCCCGGATCAATGAAAGTTTATTATTGTTTTTAAGTTAAATATTAATTGAAAATTTACCCCCTTAACCTTAGTTTATTCGGTTTGCCAAATGCAACTACCTGAGTGTAGGTCTTGAGTTTTACAAATAGATTTCTTGTTTGCCAAAATTTTCAGATACAACCTCGTTATTTTATTTGAAATAGAAAGCCCGGATCAATGAAAGTTTATTATTGTTTTTAAGTTAAATATTAATTGAAAATTTACCCCTTTAACCTTAGTTTATTCGGTTTGCCAAATGCAACTACCTGAGTGTAGGTCTTGAGTTTTACAAATAGATTTCTTGTTTGCCAAAATTTTCAGATACAACCTCGTTATTTTATTCGAAATAGAAAGCCCGGATCAATGAAAGTTTATTATTGTTTTTAAGTTAAATATTAATTGAAAATTTACCCCTTTAACCTTAGTTTATTCGGTTTGCCAAATGCAACTACCTGAGTGTAGGTCTTGAGTTTTACAAATAGATTTCTTGTTTGCCAAAATTTTCAGATACAACCTCGTTATTTTATTCGAAATAGAAAGCCCGGATCAATGAAAGTTTATTATTGTTTTTAAGTTAAATATTAATTGAAAATTTACCCCCTTAACCTTAATTGACTCGGTTTGCCAAATGCAACTACCTGAGTGTAGGTCTTGAGTTGTACAAATAGATTTTTTGTTTGCCAAAATTTTCAGATACACCCTCGTTATTTTATTTGAAATAGAAAGCCCGGATCAATGAAAGTTTATTATTGTTTTTAAGTTAAATATTAATTGAAAATTTACCCCTTTAACCTTAGTTTATTCGGTTTGCCAAATGCAACTACCTGAGTGTAGGTCTTGAGTTGTACAAATAGATTTTTTGTTTGCCAAAATTTTCAGATACACCCTCGTTATTTTATTCGAAATAGAAAGCCCGGATCAATGAAAGTTTATTATTGTTTTTAAGTTAAATATTAATTGAAAATTTACCCCCTTAACCTTAATTGACTCGGTTTGCCAAATGCAACTACCTGAGTGTAGGTCTTGAGTTGTACAAATAGATTTTTTGTTTGCCAAAATTTTCAGATACACCCTCGTTATTTTATTTGAAATAGAAAGCCCGGATCAATGAAAGTTTATTATCGTTTTTAAGTTAAATATTAATTGAAAATTTACCCCTTTAACCTTAGTTTATTCGGTTTGCCAAATGCAACTACCTGAGTGTAGGTCTTGAGTTGTACAAATAGATTTTTTGTTTGCCAAAATTTTCAGATACACCCTCGTTATTTTATTCGAAATAGAAAGCCCGGATCAATGAAAGTTTATTATTGTTTTTAAGTTAAATATTAATTGAAAATTTACCCCCTTAACCTTAATTGACTCGGTTTGCCAAATGCAACTACCTGAGTGTAGGTCTTGAGTTGTACAAATAGATTTTTTGTTTGCCAAAATTTTCAGATACACCCTCGTTATTTTATTTGAAATAGAAAGCCCGGATCAATGAAAGTTTATTATTGTTTTTAAGTTAAATATTAATTGAAAATTTACCCCTTTAACCTTAGTTTATTCGGTTTGCCAAATGCAACTACCTGAGTGTAGGTCTTGAGTTGTACAAATAGATTTTTTGTTTGCCAAAATTTTCAGATACACCCTCGTTATTTTATTCGAAATAGAAAGCCCGGATCAATGAAAGTTTATTATTGTTTTTAAGTTAAATATTAATTGAAAATTTACCCCCTTAACCTTAATTGACTCGGTTTGCCAAATGCAACTACCTGAGTGTAGGTCTTGAGTTGTACAAATAGATTTTTTGTTTGCCAAAATTTTCAGATACACCCTCGTTATTTTATTTGAAATAGAAAGCCCGGATCAATGAAAGTTTATTATCGTTTTTAAGTTAAATATTAATTGAAAATTTACCCCTTTAACCTTAGTTTATTCGGTTTGCCAAATGCAACTACCTGAGTGTAGGTCTTGAGTTGTACAAATAGATTTTTTGTTTGCCAAAATTTTCAGATACACCCTCGTTATTTTATTCGAAATAGAAAGCCCGGATCAATGAAAGTTTATTATTGTTTTTAAGTTAAATATTAATTGAAAATTTACCCCCTTAACCTTAATTGACTCGGTTTGCCAAATGCAACTACCTGAGTGTAGGTCTTGAGTTGTACAAATAGATTTTTTGTTTGCCAAAATTTTCAGATACACCCTCGTTATTTTATTTGAAATAGAAAGCCCGGATCAATGAAAGTTTATTATTGTTTTTAAGTTAAATATTAATTGAAAATTTACCCCCTTAACCTTAATTGACTCGGTTTGCCAAATGCAACTACCTGAGTGTAGGTCTTGAGTTGTACAAATAGATTTTTTGTTTGCCAAAATTTTCAGATACACCCTCGTTATTTTATTCGAAATAGAAAGCCCGGATCAATGAAAGTTTATTATTGTTTTTAAGTTAAATATTAATTGAAAATTTACCCCCTTAACCTTAATTGACTCGGTTTGCCAAATGCAACTACCTGAGTGTAGGTCTTGAGTTGTACAAATAGATTTTTTGTTTGCCAAAATTTTCAGATACACCCTCGTTATTTTATTCGAAATAGAAAGCCCGGATCAATGAAAGTTTATTATCGTTTTTAAGTTAAATATTAATTGAAAATTTACCCCTTTAACCTTAGTTTATTCGGTTTGCCAAATGCAACTACCTGAGTGTAGGTCTTGAGTTGTACAAATAGATTTTTTGTTTGCCAAAATTTTCAGATACACCCTCGTTATTTTATTCGAAATAGAAAGCCCGGATCAATGAAAGTTTATTATTGTTTTTAAGTTAAATATTAATTGAAAATTTACCCCTTTAACCTTAGTTTATTCGGTTTGCCAAATGCAACTACCTGAGTGTAGGTCTTGAGTTGTACAAATAGATTTTTTGTTTGCCAAAATTTTCAGATACACCCTCGTTATTTTATTTGAAATAGAAAGCCCGGATCAATGAAAGTTTATTATTGTTTTTAAGTTAAATATTAATTGAAAATTTACCCCCTTAACCTTAATTGACTCGGTTTGCCAAATGCAACTACCTGAGTGTAGGTCTTGAGTTGTACAAATAGATTTTTTGTTTGCCAAAATTTTCAGATACACCCTCGTTATTTTATTTGAAATAGAAAGCCCGGATCAATGAAAGTTTATTATTATTTTTAAGTTAAATATTAATTGAAAATTTACCCCCTTAACCTTAATTGACTCGGTTTGCCAAATGCAACTACCTGAGTGTAGGTCTTGAGTTGTACAAATAGATTTTTTGTTTGCCAAAATTTTCAGATACACCCTCGTTATTTTATTCGAAATAGAAAGCCCGGATCAATGAAAGTTTATTATTGTTTTTAAGTTAAATATTAATTGAAAATTTACCCCTTTAACCTTAGTTTATTCGGTTTGCCAAATGCAACTACCTGAGTGTAGGTCTTGAGTTGTACAAATAGATTTTTTGTTTGCCAAAATTTTCAGATACACCCTCGTTATTTTATTTGAAATAGAAAGCCCGGATCAATGAAAGTTTATTATCGTTTTTAAGTAAAATATTAATTGAAAATTTACCCCCTTAACCTTAATTGACTCGGTTTGCCAAATGCAACTACCTGAGTGTAGGTCTTGAGTTGTACAAATAGATTTTTTGTTTGCCAAAATTTTCAGATACACCCTCGTTATTTTATTCGAAATAGAAAGCCCGGATCAATGAAAGTTTATTATTGTTTTTAAGTTAAATATTAATTGAAAATTTACCCCTTTAACCTTAGTTTATTCGGTTTGCCAAATGCAACTACCTGAGTGTAGGTCTTGAGTTGTACAAATAGATTTTTTGTTTGCCAAAATTTTCAGATACACCCTCGTTATTTTATTTGAAATAGAAAGCCCGGATCAATGAAAGTTTATTATCGTTTTTAAGTAAAATATTAATTGAAAATTTACCCCTTTAACCTTAGTTTATTCGGTTTGCCAAATGCAACTACCTGAGTGTAGGTCTTGAGTTGTACAAATAGATTTTTTGTTTGCCAAAATTTTCAGATACACCCTCGTTATTTTATTCGAAATAGAAAGCCCGGATCAATGAAAGTTTATTATTGTTTTTAAGTTAAATATTAATTGAAAATTTACCCCCTTAACCTTAATTGACTGGGTTTGCCAAATGCAACTACCTGAGTGTAGGTCTTGAGTTGTACAAATAGATTTTTTGTTTGCCAAAATTTTCAGATACACCCTCGTTATTTTATTCGAAATAGAAAGCCCGGATCAATGAAAGTTTATTATTGTTTTTAAGTTAAATATTAATTGAAAATTTACCCCCTTAACCTTAATTGACTGGGTTTGCCAAATGCAACTACCTGAGTGTAGGTCTTGAGTTGTACAAATAGATTTTTTGTTTGCCAAAATTTTCAGATACACCCTCGTTATTTTATTCGAAATAGAAAGCCCGGATCAATGAAAGTTTATTATTGTTTTTAAGTTAAATATTAATTGAAAATTTACCCCCTTAACCTTAATTGACTGGGTTTGCCAAATGCAACTACCTGAGTGTAGGTCTTGAGTTGTACAAATAGATTTCTTGTTTGCCAAAATTTTCAGATACACCCTCGTTATTTTATGTGAAATAGAAAGCCCGGATCAATGAAAGTTTATTATTGTTTTTAAGTTAAATATTAATTGAAAATTTACCCCTTTAACCTTAGTTTATTCGGTTTGCCAAATGCAACTACCTGAGTGTAGGTCTTGAGTTTTACAAATAGATTCCTTGTTTGCCAAAATTTTCGGATACACCCTCGTTATTTTATGTGAAATAGAAAGCCCGGATAAATGAAAGTTTATTATTGTTTTTAAGCTAAATATTAATTGAAAATTTGTAATATTAAAACAAATTTTCTAAATAATCACCATTTACGATCGAACAATGACTCGATCGATGACGATGAGCCAGTGGCGCATAAATGAAAAGAAGCTCATCGTATTTTCCATTTAACAATTAAATCCGAAGTACACTTCGTGTGTGCTGATTTCGATTTAAAGTTTTAAACAGGTGCATAAATATGTTTAGACGGAAAATACGGCTCGCCGATTCGTACGGATCACTTCAATGTTAAATAACACACAAACATATACGCGTATGCCAAAATGAAATTTAATGTTAAGAACCAAGCGAAAAGCTGATTACCGCGACTCTCATTTCGCACTATAACTGGCATGTGTGTAGAAATTGCCAATTATCGAACAACAACAACGACAGCGCAAACACGAAGAACGGTTCTTTAAGCATTTCAACCATCGACGACATCGTTAAATTTTATTATCGCACCTCGCACATTTATCCCGTCACTTTATGTAATAATTTCATTAATTCATATCAAAAGTTAATGTCCTACGAGGCGATCCAGAGTGATAGTTGATTATAATAGTAAAAATTGAATTATTGATCGCACTGTACGATTAATCACGAAATATCGCATTTATTGATAGGAAATTAGTTCTACGGTTCTAAATTAGAAATTAATTTCTCAAAAATCTCTTTTGCGTGACAATTCTATCGAATAAGTGCAAGAGACTTTTGGTCTTCAATTTTTTGAATTACCCTCGTATACAATGGGCTTAATAATTCGCAAGGGTTGGTAACCAATATAAAATATCACATAGAGAGTCATTAACGGATATGATGTCGTTTGGAATAATTCGGCGACGGCAGGAATTGGATTTTAACGGTTTTTAATGATAATGATGGAAATAATAACTTTAATGGAGATGATGTTGTTATTAAATTTCCCTGTTCGCCTAATATAGGATCGACTAATTTCCTTCATCCATTATATTGCCACCATTATCGCCATTATGGTTTCGCTAAATTGCAAATATATCGTAGGAAAAGTATTAATTTATTCAAAATTAATCGCAATTTTGCAAACAAAATAGTAAAATAAATACTCGAATCGTATGAAAAACGATTATGCTAAGCTAAATTGCGAATTGTACATAACCGATGTATCTGATTCGAATAAAATTTCCTCGCGTTTGCCGATTTATATTCTAACTTTGGGAGGTACGAAATTCTTTTTTCCTTCGTCAAAATTATTCTAAACCAATTTTATAATAACAATCGACAAGAAACTTTTTTGTAAATGAAGTAAATGTAAAAAAAAAATTGGCGGACAATTTTAGCATATTAGCGAATTTTTGAGCAGAGCAATCTGCTTTACGATCGCGAAAAGACAGAAGAAGGTGTGCATGTGCGAGGGGAAGGTTAAGTAAAGCAAATAAAAAAGCTAATTTGCATATACGTTACTGGTACGTGCCTCGACTATATAATATAATACGCGAATTTCTTATTCATCATAGGATGAAGACAGAATGAGAAAAAAAAACGAAGAACGTTCTTGTTTTTCGTTTTTCCCATTTTCTTGTCCAACATGAAATTCTTAGCTAATAAGATAAATTATATTTGAGTAAGAGAATAATGCAATATACAGAACAAGATGAAATAATGGTAAAAGTATAACAATAAAAGTTTTTTCTCTCCATTCTATTTTTTCTTTTCGGCAAGGAATACCTATACAAACTTTCGAAAACTAGTTACGTATTTTATGTGAAACTTTACACATAAAAATTGTATTTGTTTTATAGTTTAAGACCATAAAATATGAAGCACATAAAACACTTTTCTCCCCTTTTTATCCGTTTGCAAGCCACGATAATATCAATTACAATTAATTGACACGTTATGATCGCAAGTATCGGTATAGATTGTTAAATTGAAAGTTCCTTCGAGATTGTCTTAGTTTTAAGCTAAAACCGTTTATATCCTAACCTAGGAGATAAATGGGTTTTTAAATTAATACCAACATTATAAAGTGCATACACGATCAATTATATTTTAGAGAAGTTAATAAAATGAATTGTTGGAAAATCTTCAAATAGTTACAGCAAATATTAAACTTATTCCAGTATTAATATTAAATTAACTCTGCGGTGGAGATGAAGTTGGTAAAAGAAAACCTTCTTCCCCGTGCTCCATTTTAAAAAGGATCATTGTCGTTTTAGAAAATAATTGAACTTTGAGCTCTTAAGTAAAATGCCTCGTATCTATTTGTTCGAGGGATTGTTAAGCAAGGTATATGCAACTAACTAACTAAAACAAAACGATGGCGAGGATTAACTACAATAAAAGCTGCATTTGTGCAAACTGTAAATCCTTTGTATATTTAATACAAAGTGAAACGTTGATACACTTGTACATACGAGGGGGATCCAAAAGAATCCAGCATTATTTTCTGCAGGCAAATGAGCTTCCCCCAGCAAACTACGTCTGCTTGGCACTTTCCTTGATCAGTTTGTCAAATGGCGTTCGTCATAAAATATTTCAGCAGGCACAATGGCTAATTTCTTCAACGACCTTTATTTACGTTCATCGGCGATTTTACGATCGCGAATTTAATTAGCAACGTGACAACATCAAATTCTGTTTCCTGTTAAACAAAATTGCTTCAAGGAAACTCCAAGTATTAAGAAAAATCTAAAGAGAAATCGCTAAAGGCACTTTTGACAGCATTACGTCAGAGGAGTATAAAAATGTTTCGAACACTGGAGGAACCTTTGAGGCAAATGCACGTTATCTATTGGACAGTTTGTCTAAGGGGATTAAGGTTCTAAAGATGTGTCCATGAATTAAAGCACTAAACTCTCAGTTCTCGTCGCTTTTTGGGCAGCCCCTCGTATACGTCGTTCTCTGCACGAGCCAGAAATGCTCGTGTTTATTTATTATGCACCACCTAGTTGTCGTTTAAATGTTTAATACAAGATAAAGCGCCGTTTAAAATTGAAATTGTTGGATTGAAACTCCGACGATTTACTGAGTTTACGTGATCAATAATTAAAGTCTCTCATTTTCGAGCTTCCCGATGCGATTTTCGTTTGCTGAGAAAAGAAAAAACGCTATTTAAATTGCACATTCGCCAACGTGAATTTCCATACTTTCGTAATAAAAATAAACGTCCGCCGGCGTATTAAAGTGATTTAGTACAATGCATATTATCATAATTCACCGCCATATTTTTATTCAACATCAACAATAAAGAGATGCGCTTTATTATTATTATTGCTATCATCATCCTAGTTCAACAACAATGTTCGTTCATAATAGCACTAAGCACAAACTATTATAGTTGGTACTATGTATTACTATCTATGGATGTGTAATGCTTACTGAACGTCTAGTACAATTTGAATTTATAAACAACACCTGTACACACCTGTACCATTTTTGTTCTCTCTCTCTCTCTCCACGTTATTCAATGTTATCTCTTCTTTTCCTTTTGCAGCAGAACCGGATCTTTCACCATTTTTGCCCTACTACAGAATGACTGTTTTAGTAAATAGTGCAATCATTACTAAAGACTTTCCAAGTAAAATAAATAAATTAGCCTCTAGTTAATAAGATTGGTTCTTTCGTCGAGTAAAAAATGTTTCGAGTTAATTATAGTAACTAGTCGCTTTTGTATCATTATCTAGCAGTAATTAATTAATTGGTAATAATAATAAAACGCGACAGACGATCCTATTGCCTTTTCTTTGCTATCCATCTACTCTAATTACGGGTAGTAAATAGAGTTTTCTCGGTACAAATGTTAATTGACGTTTATCTTTTTCCTTCTTCTCAATTAAACCGCAATGAATCGACCGATCAGCCAACAAACGTATAATAACAAACGTAGGTCAAATAACAATGATGAATGGTTACCGTTTACGGGGCTAATTCCAGCATAGGGGTTGTTAGTTTTGTAATATTTCGCTTCGCTGATGTCTTAACTTTCTATAATTACAAACTTCAATCGCAATTAACTGATTGTTGGCCACGGAAAAATTAATAAAAAGTGTGTTAAAGGTAAAGTAAAAGAGTTTATTTGTAATTTTTCATATCCCTCCGTGTACGCATTTCCCAACAAATAATCATTTGCGTGATTTCCACCACCATTTATCTGCACATTTTAAAAGTGTTTTTTGTGGTACTTTGAGGGATTTCACAAGGAATTTCATGCCATAGGTCGAGCAGTGCTGCGGTTGCTGAACGTTAAATGGTTGCAGTTGGTAGTTGAAAACCGTTCTTTGGATCACATCCCCCATGTGAACCATGGAATTGAGATCTGGAGATATTGGAGAAAGCTGACGCAAATTTTCTTGGCAATGATGGACAACAACCCCGCCTCGATGAGGTCGCGCCTTGTCATCTAAGAACCGGAAATGCCAATGAGGTCCATCATTTGGAAGTTGATTTCCCCGTAATAGCAAACTGCAGTGAGGCTTCCATCAATAATATCGTTATACAGATTGAAAGGCGAGATTTTTGGCCAGATAACGTAAGGGTTGGGGCCGTAAGGGGTTGAAATAGATTTTACTAGGAGCTCACCATCAACGTTTGATTTATTTTATTCTACAGCAATAACATTAGAGGAGATATAAGCTTTCAAAATAACTAAAATGTGCATGAATTAGTCAGTCTCTTTTGCGGAGCATGCTTTGAATAATATTTTATTCTTCAGCATAACCTCAGTAAACAGTCTGAAGTTTTGCCAGGTTTCGCTATTCTGCGAATTTTATTGAAAGTCTGCAAAATAATTGCCAAAAATTTACTTCTTCTTCCCCCCGAAGACATTTTGTCATATTGATAAAGAGGAACAAGTCGATACTGTGTAAGTTGAGGTTGCTCTTCAACTTTTTGTCCGATTATTTGTTCTTATTGCGTTGACCAGCATAGTGGAGAAAGAAAGAAAATGACGAATAAATTAAAGTGAAAAAAGAAGAAGAGTGCGAGAGTCGGTCATGAATATACGTATGGCGATGAAGAAGTGGAGGAATAAATCATAGAGACTGAATGCTGAAGACGATTTGTGCCACCGAAAAAGAAGAGTCATTTCTTGGTTCATTTATTCACTTTCTCTCGCCTGAGTTTTGTATCTTTTGTCAACTTTTTGCTTGTTTTAGGTCAGTTTTTAAACAAATAATTCTGTGACTGAATTATAACAGGAGTCGAAATATCAAATGTATCTAAGAGAAAAATTGTTTTCCTTTGTTTCGTAGATGGATTTTTTTTAAATTTCCGTCGTACAAGCAAACATCCCTCATCATCAAGACGGTCTGTAAATTGTTATTATCATTCATTATTTTCCGAAAGACATCCTATACAATTTAGCGAAGCCGACTAAATGACTGACTGACTGACTCGCTTCCTTTCCTCTACAACTGCTCCTAATGTTACATAACAAACACAGGTATGAGGGAAACTTTTCCGCAAAAATAACATTACCTCCGAGAACATTGCAGGGAAACAACGACGACGACGGGTAACATCGTCAGCAACTAGTGCGGAGCAGAAAACTTTGGCCGCAAAATCAATTACTCACTTAAATGTAATTTCGACCAATTGCACAATGGCAAAGTGGAAAGTGAAGTGAAGTGCATCGGATACCGAAATTTCGTCAACTATCATCATTACAACTACCGTCGTCGCCGTCGTCGTCATCATCATCATCAGCATCAATAACAGGACTGTATAACGTTCGCCCGAACTTTGCGAATAGTTTATTTACCGGGCGATCACATAATATAATCCGCCTCATCGCGTCGATAACAACATTTGCTAATGAAGCAAAACGAGTGTGGCAATTAAAAAAAAATTAAGCAACAACGAAAAAAAAGCGAATAAAATACGTATCGAAACCGTTATTGTCGTTATCATCTTTGAATTTTATTTTATTCCCTCTTTTTTTTTTCGTTTCTACAAATCCCTATCTCTCTACTATTTCATAATACACGATTGTAATGCCTTTTGGAGGGGCGCATGGAATTGAAGTGCCCGAGGGAATGCGGCGTTTGACGTGTTACTACACCCCGTGTACTTTATAGCTCGACTATCACCTCCAACCCCTATTTTCCGTTCGTTGCAACAATCCCCCTGACTTGCGAAGAATTCTTTTACTATTTTCCGCATTCGGACCCTGTAGGAAATACAAAATTGATGGGGAATGTAAAGGATTCAACTTTCATTCGAACGGTGCATCGCAGCCGAAGGATTTGTTTCGAGGTTATACGCACGGAACGTTCAGAACGATTCGTTTATATTCGAATGTCTAATATTGTGTTAAACTGTTATTAACAAATCCGTGCGTTCGAAATTAAAACTAACCTCCCAATGATGGGGAACTTTGGTAAAAAAACTTATTTTCTGTTCGGCATATCAAACTTTATTCCCTCTAGTGTCAATCAATCAATTAACGTCATACAGGGTGATTCAATATAACACTGTCAATTTCTAAATCAGCGACCGTCAGTCCATTCAAAACTATCAAAACTCGAAAGGCAAAAAGGCTTTGGCTTTCGGAAAGAAGTAAACCACTCATGCGGGTGTTTAGCAAAGTTTGAAATAACGTCAAAAAAGGCTCCTCAACATTAAATTAAGATCCCCCAAAGCACAAAAGAAAAATAAATTCGGATTTTGAGGCTGCTCTTTAACGCTCGGTGTCTCGGATATTTTCGGACTTTTAGGCTTATCCAAATGGATCGCGTCGAATCACCCTGTATATGACAATAGGGGGATGAAAGAATTGATATCGTGAGACGTACTAAACTTTTCAAATTCCGTTGTAATTCGTCTTACACTAAAATGTTATAATATTTAAAAACATCCATCATTAATTGCAAAATGTTTCCGTCAACGCATTAGCCATTGATTAGCAATTTGGCTGTCAGTCATGTGTGCCAATAATTGAATTGATACCTGAAAAAGTGCGGGGAATTAATTGTGACGTTCAGCAAAATTGTATCACTTTGCATTTCACTGATAGGCCGGAACTCGTCGTCGGATAATCGTATCGCATGTTTGATTCGAGCCAAAGTAAAACCCTCTATTTTTTTTGCGCGTTTATTTCAATAATAACGACGGTTTTCAGTCTATCATAAACGTATTCGCAAAATTGCATAAACGTCCGAACTTTACTTGTGTGTGTGCGCGCTTATACGGTTCGGCATAATACCCCTAGTTGTGGATACCTATCTCATAGGATAATGGCAGCATGATGGAGAGATAAAGAGTAAATTGCGCCCAATATTCCCCACTAACATCATCATCATCAGTGGCTATTACATTTTTTTCCCCAATTTTTATTTGCACTGATTTGTTGCACGTTTAACATTGTTAGTAGCACAAGCGCAAATAATAATAATCGACGCTATTTTCGTTGTTGCCGTTGATTTCCGTCCATTTACGTGCATGTACCGGACGAGCAAAAAAAAAAGCAAAAATCACTAATAACCTCGAAACTTTCTCCCATGTTTCATTTCCCCTCGCCGTTATTACGACCATTATCGCACGCATTTAAAGATTAATTTAAATTAATTCTCGTACGAAATTAAATGTTATGCTTTATGAATTAGTTCGAAATAATAGAAAATAATGTTAAAATGCGAAAGGCGGGCGCTGCGAGATTGTAATTTATTTCGCGCGATTTATCACGGGGCCACGACCGTAAACACGTAAGCGAAATTGGAGTTAAAAGTTTTAAGCGAATTAATGCATTTTATTACTTTAGTTTTAAGGTTACGCCATGCAATACAGAGAGATCGAAAATGTTTGCGCGAAACAGCGTCTACATCGCAGAGGCCCGATACCAATACTTTCGTCCCTCTACTGTCATTCATAACACGCGCCTTCGCAAATTGGCGAATGGTGGAGCGCCGTAACGCATAACGGGGGAAGCCAGTGACAGTAGAGGGAATAAAGTTTGATATACAATACAAATCCGAAAGCGTTTCTTTCTTTCGGGATAGACACCTTCGATCAATTTAGTAAACGAAACTTGTGCTAATTGGCGGTTTTCTTTTGTTGCTTACTATCGGCAGGGAAAACGCGATTCAATAAAATTCGAATGTTTGTGTATCATTTAATGCGATTTTCCGCAATTTGTTTTCTTATTGGCATATCAATTTCGCATATACATATATGTAGATCCCATATATCATTCGATATTTTGATGGGAATAAATTTATTTTCCTCGATTTCGTATCCCTCTGGTGTGCACACACTCACATACACCGCATAACAATGGAATTGTCGTAACGGGCGTGCGTCTTTTTTTTTTAACGTATAATTTGTAACGAATTTCTTATTCGTTAAAAGAGAGCGGAAACGTATTCGTAACAGGAAACACTTGTTTTTTTTTATAAATTATTACACGTTTCCTGTCTTACACCGTTTCCCATTATTTATTACGGCATAAAGATGTTATATCCAAATTGAAATTATGCGGAGGTAGATTGAATAAATGTTTTACAGTGCGATCAAGAATTTTAAATGGGGAACGATAACCTGGGAAATCAAAATTAAAGTAAAATAATTGATCGCATTAAAATAATAATATGCGAGGCTTTTAATGTTATCAATGTTCCGCTGGTTTATTCGCATTCGAATAGTTTGGAGAGGCTTTTGTGACTGAAACGCGAATTTGTACGCTTTAGAAAAAAAAGCTCTCTTTGCCGTTAATAATAGAATAATCAGCGAAACGCAGTTTTAGTAGAATGAAATATTTCATTGAAAGCAAAAAAAGAAATAAAAAAATCGCAAAATATAGCAGCATATTCAATAACAAAAATTAATTCTAAATATTTTATTCCCCTGATATAATCGTCAGCTAGACTTTCATCCGATTAATCTATAAACTAGCTTTTCAAACAATATTTATTAAAATATTATACAATGCATTCGAAGAAAAATTAGTTTTAAAAATACTATAAATATTATATTGAATACAAGTCCAATATTTTTTTATTAATTCACTTAAAATCCATTACAAAAAATGTTTAGTTAATATCATAGTGGACTGCAATTAGCCACAAAAAAAGGCAATTTAATCACGTAAAAGATGAAGATTCATTCCATAATTGTACTTGTTTGTTTAAATAATTAAATAATTTTTGCAATATTTTTCTTAATTTAAATCTAATAAAAAACATCTTACTATTGAGATGCATGCACAACTCACTTAATAAAATTAGGACAACTATTTATACATTAAAGCGATAGAATTGTGTGAATTTCTCTCTTTCCTCTAGATTTCGAAAAGCATTTTTAAAAAGATTTTTTTTTCGGAAAGTATTATCTCTTTTCTGTTTGTCTAATTTAAAAAAAAGCTTAAAAACTAATTTATTTATTTAAATAATTAAAAATTAATTTACAATATTTTCCTTTAACTTAAATTACTTAACAAATGAACGTAATAGAAAAAATCTTATTATTGAGATGCACGCATAACTCACCCAGCAAAATTATGTAGGGCAAGTATTTATGCATTAAGACTTTAGAATTGTGTGAATTTTTCTGTTTGAATTGTTTTCGAAATGTATATCTTTTTTCTGTTTGTCTAATAAAGAAAAAAAAAACGAAAATGATCAAATTTATTGCGAAAAATATTGAAATTTATTTGATATTTAAATTGACATTTAAATAATAATTTACAATATTTGTCTTAATTTAAATGATTTAATGAATGAACGAATTAGAAAAAAAAATTATTATTGAAATGCATGCACAACTCACTCCAGAAAATTATTTAGGACAACTGTTTATTTCTCTCTTTCCACTAGATTTCGAAAGTTTTTTTTCCAAAAGAATTTTGAATTATTTTCCAAAAGCATACTTATCTCTTTTGTGCCTTTTTAACTAATTAAGAAAAGAAATTAATATTAAAAACATATATAAATTTATTCGATATTTGAATATATTTATTTAAATAATTAAATAATAATTTGTGTGTTTCCGCGACAAAAAAACCAATTGCACTCAAATTTTTAAACGCGGCGCCTCCACCAAAAACGGCATCGCTGCCAAGATCTGCATTTTTCTTCCGCCCTCCGACTCATTAGATCCCTCGACGAATCTACTTCTACGGCCGCGTTCTTCCGTCAAGCGACAACGATGCCATAAAATTAGACAACCCTTGCGTTAATTAATCATTAGGAAGGATCGCGAGCGAGTAATTAAGAATAAGATGGAAGAAGAAACGGACTGACATCGTGTAGTAGACGTTTTGCGAAACGAGCAAATAGTTTGCAATAATAATTTCGAAACGTTTAGCACGGTTAAAAGTTTCAAATCTAATTAGTTCTCGAACATGTTACCTTTCGCATTATGTATTCTGAAGGTTATTAAAATAATTGATCTCGTTTTTACTTAAATTGCCAATTAATTTGCGGAAAAAGGACAATATTTCGTGGTAAAAAATGCCTCTTGCCTAAGGAACAACCATTTTCAGTACGAAAAATAGAGCGAAGGAGCTTGAAAGGTGGGATATTTATGTGCGATGCAGCCAATATTCGCGGGCGAACGATCATTTGAGTTATGTGGCGCGGATAAGTAAGTAAAGACAACCGGGGGCAGAATTTATTTGTCGAGTAAATAAAATGGTAACTCAAGTACGCGAGACGATAAACGATCGACAAAACGACATTCTGTTAATTAATTCATTTCGGGCAAGAAAAAAGAAATGAAACAACATCGACTCTAATAGGCCAAAGAACTTATTTCGATGTCGCTGTTGAAATAATAATTGCGTGTTTGAACGAAATAACATGTCGATAGATGAATGTTTGTCGTTTGGATCGTTGATCTTGCGAACGAGCAAACAAACGTACGAAATTGTATGTAAATGAATGGCAGCGAAAAAAAAACGCAAATACCGATTGTTTGCTTTATTGGAATCGAAATCGAGAGAAAAACGATGATGGAAAGAAACGCGAATTTCCACTTATATTTCATATCGAAGCAAACAATCCAACGGAATCATTTGCTATTAATGATATACGGAAAATATTCCCGCCATTTCTAACCTAACCTTCGAATCAACTATTTGACACTTAGGCAACTGTCGAAACGAAAAACTAACCCCATTCTGCTCGTGCTGTCTAAAAACTGTGAAAACATTTACTTTACTTCTTCATGTTGGTACGTATCTATGCTGTTTTGAAAGGGGAGCCGTTTTATTATCGTAGAGGAAGAATCTTCCGGTTAAAGTTTGGTTCGCTCGCTGTTGTCTTAGAAAATGTTGTAGCGGAATATTTTACGAGCGCAGAAATAAAGCGAGCAAAACGGCGAAAAATATTTTCCTCCACAAGTGGCAGAAGACGATATCCCAGCTCACGTCGTAGTGAGTGGATTCTTTAGTGTTAGCAACGATCAGTTTGTTTATTCTTTAGCAGACTTCTTATAGGAACAAGTTGAGGAAAATTCGATGGCGGCTGCTCGAAAAGACGCACAATGACGACATAAATATTTAAAAAGGAAATAAAAATAAAAAATGGCATTTCTTCTAAACTCAAATTAAACTTTAACCCGAAAGAACGAGAAAGAGGTCAAGGGAACTGCTTAATTAACGTCTTGCCGAAATGAAATTAGCAAACGACGCGAGAAATAATAATGCGAAACGGTCGAATTTCGCAAGGTGGTAAGTCACAACCTCTCACGACTTTCGCGTGTGTGTGTCTTTGCCCTTTGCACGTAATTTCGGGGTTGTCGAGTTCCATTAATAATAAAATACATCTCGACCCCGATATATGTACCATAACTATAAACATCAACCGAAACCGATCTGACGGTGACACGTCATTTACGAGTAGCAAATTTACAAGATTGATCTTCGTATACGAGGGGCAGACGGAAATGAAACAACTAACAAAAGAACTTTGACTTTATTAATAATTATTTTCGCTTCTCGGGCACAATTCGCTTGTTAAAAACGGATCCTCGAAGTTCAATCAGGAGAAAACAATCATATTTGGTAACCCAACGTGCAACGTAACTCGAAACAAACGACGTACATCGGGTGTCGGAGCAATTGTTAGTCTGAGCCTCAATTTTCAACACTGGTGGAAGAAAGTTTCGTTTGCCCCCTGTATCTATAAAATTATGATACGTTTATTGACCTGAAACCTTTCCTTATTTCTCTCTCGTTATTCGAGTATCATAAATAAATGAATAAGCAATTGCGTTGAATCGATACGAGAAAGATTTTCGTTTTTGTTTTCATTCGAATACTAAATAGGGAAACGATGTATTTATTATTGATGTTCGTAACGTTAATTACGTATCCTGTAAAGGAGAGGAGCGATGATAATGTAGACGAGGGTTCGTTTAATAAAAGGGATCGATAAATTTGAAATTTAATGAAATCGAAGTAACGTTGGGCTTGAAATAATAAAGTAAAGTAACTGAAAGAAATCGAGCTGATAATTTAGTCACGAGCGGCCGATAAAATTTAATGAAAGAGGAAACTTTATAATTTCGCAACGGTTCGATATTAAAATTTGAAAAGAGTATTTCTTTTCGTCGAACGCAAAAATAAACACGGTTAGCGAAAGAGACGAGAAAGGGATAATAAAATATTGGAGAAGTGAAAGAATGTAATGAATCCTAAAAGGAGAGGCAACAAAAAAAAATGTACGCAGGAAGATTGATTTACATAAAACGCAACTTCGATTCGAATTCTCTCGCCCATTTGCATATAATCTTTTTTTTTTGCCTCTCTCATTCGGTTTTTATTTCGACCAATTTAAGAAATTGGAAAATGCCTCTCGGTCCATCGGAAAAATATTACTCCCTCTTGTGTATATGTGTGTGTGTTTTTTTTCCTCTTTTTTGATATTTTTTGTAGTTATTGCCAAATGATACGATTTGATAATCAAATATTGTTATTATTTCGCTACATTATTTACACATAGTTTTTCTTGCAATTAGAAAGTGATTCGAATGCCTTTTTGCCTTTACTTTATGCGATAGAGTCTAATGCGTGGAAAAACAAAAGTTTGCTCAGCGCCCTCTATCCAGCGCAGTCGAAACTCCGTCACTTTTCGTTAATTTTCGACCCGAAATCAAGTCTTTGTGTTGGACCTCCTTCTGATTTGATTGGATCTAATGTCTACGTTGTCTCATTTGAAAATTAAATCAAAATGACCGTTTTTTGATAACATTCTAACGATCGAAAAAGCTCCGAAACACGCATTAGGCATTATGCCATAAAGTGAGGTTAAAGACGCATTCAAATCACTTTGTAATGGCTACAACAAATGCATCGGGACTGAAGAAGAGGACATTTTGTCAACTAAGAAATTTTGCTTCGATTCTGCTTTATAGCCACAATATCTAAACGTATGTGCCACATTGTGTATAATAATAATCGAAAAACTTAAATTTTAAAGATAACCTACAAAAACAGAACACAAAAGCTATTTTTGAGGTCTAGAATTAGAATTGAGTTTCCCATAAACAAATATCTTTCATCTTTAATTAACATTATTTGTATGTACAAGAGGCGATAACAATAAGAAAGCCTGATAAGATAAACATGTTCAGCCTGTTGAACGTACGCAACGAATTTATTCGGAACCATCGAGAATAGGTGATAAACAATCAGACAAACGTATGCGAGAGAAATTATACTTTGTTAAATTCGCGTTTAAATTTGGATCACGTCCTTTCATACCGATACGCGCAAATTGTTTGCGAGTATCATGAAATTCCGCACGGTTCGCAATTCATCTTTTCTGCATTAAAGTGGTGGCCACTTTGCTGCCTTTTTTTTTTGTTTTCGTGGAGACAATTTTTAAAAATCCAATAATCAAATTCTAATTCAATCGTTGAAAAATGGCTCCATTTAAAGAAAAAGTCGGTTTTAATGCACTTTCACGATCGGCGTGAACATTTATTGAAGCCGTGCGACGCGGAAATCAATTCGAAACGATGAAAATTATAAGTTTTCGTAATTTTCCTACGCAGCCAGCAAATTTGAAAATGATAAGCGGCTTCGAGCAATCGATTTCTTGTTTTAAATTAATGTAGTTTATTTTCGTTCCATTCAGTCGTCGATTGTTCGTAAGTTGACAAACACGATACGTAGCGTACGTATACGGGGGTGGCATGAAAAATGTGCGAACTCAATTCCTTTTTTTTTCGACCCATATTTGGCAATTGTTCTAAAGACTTTATAAATAGCAATTTTTGGTTAAGTTATAATTTGCGAATTTTAATCATGTTTCTTCCGACTATCAAACTCTTTCAGGTTATGGAATAAATTGAAATCCGGAATCTTTCCACAAATTTATTTCTAGTCATTCACAAATCGTTCCAATGCAAATGCAGAATGATGCCGTTTAATGAAACAATTGGATCTCTGTGGAAATTGCTGCACGTAAGACCGACAATTTTTCATCCCACCCCCGTATTTCGATGCGAAATGGAACGATTCTTTTGAATGGCATAAAGTTTTAATCTCTACACCTACGTGCATATAAAATTATAAGTATCATAAAAGCATTTACTCTTTATCGCTAGACGCTTTATTGCCGCCATATATTTCCAATAAAACCAATAATAAAAGGGAAATGAATAGAAAAATCGCACGAAGAAAATTGCGCTATCGCATTTCATTTAGTCGCTCTTTTTTCATACATTTAATAACGAAATTTCCAACAGAATATCACTTCTCAATAATGAATCATCGACGAAATTCCCAAATGATTCAACCGGAACGAGAACGCACGGATTTTTTAAAAGTAATTAATCCAGAACGAAAGAAAGCACTAATTAGCCGTCTACGTGCAACGAAATGATCGATCAATTATTTTTAGAAAATTTAAGTTTTCCATGACCCAAACTAAACGAGAGATTAGATGATTAAACTTTATAAATTATTTAACTATTTGACAAAAAAAAAGTAATGAAAGTTCCCTCTTGTCCAAGAACGAATAAAAAGTCCGCGTTGGTCAAAGTGATGTTGTCAAAGTACTATTTATAGACTGCTAAAATGTATTTTTGAATGCTCTCTTTGGCCCTTTCTTTTACAAAAAAAAAAGTAAAAAAAAAGGTTTTTTATTTCGTAAACATAAATCACGTTTCGTTTACATGAAATTGCTTTTTTTTTTCGATTAAACATTTGCGAAAATACGCGTCCAAAAACGAAACTAAAACAAAAAACGAAAACAATTGTGATTTATAATAATTATTATTTAAACGAGATGTATTTTTCTGAACATTATTTGCAATTATTTCCATTTTATTTGGATATTATGCATAAATAATGTATTAATAACATTTGTATACATATTTTGGGTATTTCCAGGTATTTCGTGTTATTGTTACTAAATTTGTCATTATTGTTTATCTATCAATTCACTATTATTGCAAATCCCGTTGATTTTGCTAAATATTCAATCACGAAAATACAACATCAATCGCAACCAAAATGATTCCCTATAAATAATTATCATCGGCATCATCAAAATTGGGAATGGGGAGAGTCGCACGTTCCCAGAATAAAAAAAAGTAACAATATCTGCGTCGTAACGTGAGAAAAATATCATCCCTCTATCTCACAGATTCACCGCCATCATCACAAGCACCTATATGTGTATAAGTAAGTGGTTACTCAAATGAATCATTACAATTCTCTTATGGAATTGCAAAAGAGGGGCGCCCATGCGAATGGGGAAACCCATAGGCCAATAAATACCAATTTATACGGATTAGACACATTCGCCCACTCATTTTCCTTCTCTCTCTCTCTCTCCCTCGCACACTGTCTTTCATACATTTTTTTGCAATTTATTTTTGCAAGGGTAGCTCGTGTTTTTATTAAATCAAACGTCGACGATATGAAAGAGATGGGAAGGGGGATGAAAAGTATTTTCATTCTCATTGCAATTTAATCAAATGCCCTTGCCCCATCGAACCCTCGACAAAACTGGACCCCCTAAAAGCCCTACTGAAAATATATTATTATTTCAGTTTCAGTGGAAAGTTTTTCTTCAATTATCACAATTGTTCAGCCATCATATCAAAAGGAAAACCAAAAATGCCAGAGATCGTTAAGTGGCAATTGCTAATTAAGCTAATCCAAGAGTTGAAAGAAAAAAATGATTTAGAATAATAAGTACCAAAGTTAAACGCGGTGCGGTAAAAAAAAGACTCGAAGATTTAAATTGTAACACATGAACAATATTTGACCATTATTGATCTGGAAAAAGTTCACTATTGCGAAAGATTAAAAAAAATATACCATGAACTTAATGCGAATTACCTTCTGTAAAACGTATCAACAATAGTAAGATACGATGAACAAATTGTTATTATGGCATGGAATGCCGTAGGCTTCGAAAGGTTTGGCAATTTCAAATTGATTACAGGAACTATTGGCCAAAATATTCAAATTCTAAACGAAAATTTCTAAAATCTAACTGGGAAATTGGAAACTAATCACTAACTTCCTTCATTAAACTAATACAAGGACTCAAGAAAGGGGGCGGATTGATATATAACTTGTTTCGTATAGTTATAGTGGGGGATAAGAAAAGATTTCGATGAAGTCATAAAATTTCATCCTTTCAAATGACCAACTTAATTTTGAAATTAATCCTGGCAACAGTAAGTTGCTTAAAAGTTCATTTGAATTCAAGTGTTTCGAGTGATGAACAAACCGAAACCAACAATAAAGTCAATTAAATGGTCTCGATATTGAGCGAGATCGTTGAGACCACGAGCATCTAAAGCAAATGAGATTATTTTGTTTTGCCTAATGAATTGCAGACTTAAAAGCCTGCGAAAGTTTGGTAACTCACAGCAAAAGATGCTCCAGCTGAGGCTTAAGCCACTGAATTAGCTCTAAACATCACTGGCCGAAAGAGATTTGCTCAAAGTGATAGGCGATAGAGGGCGTAATTGAGTGTTGTGAAGTTCTTGAAAGAATCCACTGCTGCAAAATAATCAGAAAACTTGAGGAACACTGGCTTTGAACTTGGAAAGAACCAAGTTGAAAAATTGAATAGTCGTTAAAACCGAAATTGTTGTCTGCCATTTGACATATATCAAAAGAAGTTAATTATCAAACCACCCTCGTAGCTATTAGAAACCAACGAGAATCCTACTCACTAATAATTTTATTGTACGTAGTTGAATTTTCCTTAGCTTCCTGCTTCTTTTACGAATCCTTGCTTAATTTATCGTTGTTTTATCGAAGCATCACTTAATTTGTCAATGTTTGAAATCTTAGTATGTTACTTTGAAAGTTTCCCTGCAAAATATTCGAGAAAAGTTTCAGCGTATGCAATTTAATGTTCCCAATGTATTCATACACGTGTCAAAATTTGAAAAGTAAATGAAAGTTTAGATTTAAACGCTTCATTATACAGGGTGTTAAAAAAAGTATCACAAACTTTAAGGTGTGGTAATATGGCCTAAGATAAGCAAAAAAGTCTTAATGAACATGGGTCCGGAAATGGACGGTTTCGAAGATACGGAGGATTGAACTTTTTTGTAGCATATCTTCGTTAGATCGGTGCATAATTATCCGCCGTTTTTTGAAGGCCATTTTTTAGGCAGTTCGCAACACAAAAATTTATGGTAAAGACACACAACTTATTAATAAAGGTCCAAATTATCATTCATTTCAATTGCAGCCTCCTATTCGCTTGTTAGATGGCCAATTCCACGTGTGCAAAAGAGCTAAAAATCTGCAGCTATACATTCCCTTAGATCGATTACCAAGTAAATAAAATATTTTGATTACTTGGTGACCGATGTAAGGGCAAGTAAAATTGCAAATTTTTAGCTCTTTTGTACACGTGGAATGGACAACTTAGCAAGCAAATAGGAGGCTGCAATTGAAACGAATGATAATTTGGAACTTTATTAATAAGTTGAGTGTGTTTGCCATAAATTTTTGTGTTGCGAACTGCCTAAAAAATAGCTTTCAAAAACGGCGGATCGAACGAAAATATGCTACAAAAAAAGTTCAATCCTCCGTATCTTCGAAACGGTCCATTTCCGGCCCCATGTTCATTAAGACTTTTTTGCTTATCTTGGGCCCCTTAAAGTTTGTGACATTTTTTATTTAACACCCTGTATGTGTGATTTTTTAATCTTTTTGTCAATTAGGACAGAATTACAAATCAATTCCTTGATAGACAAAGCATACGATTCTTTTTTATGAGACACTTCATGTTCTGCACTTTAATTAATAAAAATTTCGCTTGTAAAACACGTCGAAACAATTTTTGTTCTTGCGGCCACCGCAAGAATGATTAATTAACGTACGTCCCTATGTTTGGTACTTTATCAAACGGTAGATACCCGAAACTAACCTCAAAAAAAGGGATAAAACTAGTTGGTAAAATATGTGGAATATTAACGCGACGGCATATATTGATACTCGACGATGGTCGTCCATTGGTGTTAATGAATAGTCATTAATTTCAGTTGCTGCCGTCCCGTTTTACGATGGTTAACTTTAGGTCGCTCATATTCATTTAACATGCGTCTAAGCGATCGATGCTGCAGATGAGAAATAAAGAAGAAAATATCGAACAGGCTGCCGATAGCAAAGTGGAACAGAGTTTTCCATGCACGTACGATCATTCGATCATCATCGTCCTCTTCGTTCTTTTTGTCGAGCACGGGATTAGCAAAAATGATTGATTCGGCTGCAACATCAACAGTTCAATGACATCCGCTTAAGAATCGAACGTGGAAAGACGTTTGTGTAATTTTAAATTTAAAATTGGCAGTTTCCTTTTTAAAAATTTAATTTATTTTAATCAGACAATCAGTTGCTCTTTAATAATTCATACTACATTGTTGACGTGGGTTGTGAAATTTTCAAATTAAAATTATCCAAAATTTTTGAATGCTACATTAACAGAAAACAAATTATTGTTGTCGAGGGTTTTTTTGCCAAAAAGCTGCCACATAACAAACAAGCTCCGAACTGTTTGTAATAAACTAATATTTTAATTAACGCTACCTTATTTTTTGCAAGTTATGAAATTTCAATTCTAGACGTTTATTTAATTTCTCATTAAAATAAATTTTAATTAGTTCGCGTTTCGTTTAAAAAAGAAACGTAGAATTAACGTCAAACACTTTTTCTTTCCATTCGTTTCGTCCATCACGATAAATTCCAACGAGATGAGCAACAATAATAACTAAAAGTTGTAGTCATAAATAAGATCAATTTTACGCACTACCAGTGATGGATTCACTGTTAGGGGACACGGTCATAGTCATTAGTTCTCGGGGGGGGAGCCGCCCCCTCCGGCAGCGAGGATAACGCGTCAGTCGACCAAAAGAAAAAGGAAACGGATGGGCGAAGCCGTTCGGGTTTAAATTAAAATTACAACAATGCAAGAATTGCAAGTTGGCTCTACGTGTTATTCTACTAAACATTTTTGCGCTCGAAGGGCGAGGGAGCCCCCGGTTGTTGTCGTTGTTTTTTTTTCTTTTTTTTTGGCACACGTACACTAATATCCGGCTACCAATTAAAAGTATTTACGACGAGGGCAAGAACGAAATTTAAACGCGTTTGTTCGTGCTTTAAAATAGTCGAGGCCTTCAACAATAAATTTTGTGCTATAAAATCAAAAGTTTTTTGATCAATTCAAAATATCACCAGAATTGTATGAATGGATCGTCAAAGTGGAGAAACTCTTTCACGATCGGCGACAATTTGTCGACAAAGAGAATTATTTGCCAATTTGCACTTGCTTTAAGCTTAATATTGCATTGATACTATTTTGGCGCTCGATAATTTGTTTTATGTATCTGAAACAAACAATTTTAAGCAAATTGGTTGTAAATGATGCAAAAGTCGTTTCCTATACAAGATTAGGTCATTTTAAACTTATAATTTTGCTTTAAATAGAATGTTTTCTTTTTCATGGGTGCTTCGATGTGCCAGAAATTGCAAATTCCGTTGTTCCTCAAATTTAATTTATTTACACTTAAAACTTTATTATTCCTGCCACGAAGATGACTTTCTTTAATTACGTTGCACTCGGGCGTCCCACGGAAACGCAGTAATCACTCCACTTTTTATTATTACAGTAACAATTTGTCTGCATTTTGTTTTGTTGCTGTTTTATGTTAAAGATAGCTTTATACAGGATGATTTTTAATGAAATGAATTGCTAAGTGGACGAAGGTTTAATTAGCCCTCTCAAATTAAAAAACCAATTTTCTGCAGATTAATTAAATAAAGGTTCTTCCTGTATATTCCTTGCAGTATACAGTACGAATGAGTAATTATATGCACGGCGATTAATATTTACGATATAAATTGCCAAATGTTTCATTTGACATTAATTCTTTGAGTTGCCAGTAAACGGACAAAGACGTACGTTTGCTATCGCAAATTTGCCAAAAATACTTTCTGCGGATTTAAGAAGTAAAATTTTCGTCCTTCCTGTATATTTCTTGCAATATATACAGTATGAACAGAAAATTATGACCGTTTCGCTTTCTCAATATACTATGAGTCAATTGCTGATTTAACTTTTTTGCATAAGTTGGCAACTTTTCCCAAAGTTTACTTTGACAGCACTGATTTTAAATGATTTTTCCTTCTAACCTCCACGCTTTTTTTGACATTTTATTTCAACTATAATAATTTGAATAAAAGCAGGTATACCAACTTATGAGAAAGAAATGACAATTGTTTATTGACTAGCACTATAAATTTAGTGTCATATGGAACGTAGAGTGGAAGTAAATTTTGGTATCACGTGTTGTGGAAACTCAGTTTTTCTTCTATACACTTTTTGCTCGCACTGTATAAACTCGTAATTGACAATCAACTTTAAACCCCATTTTTATCATATTTTTAGATGGCGCTATATGAATTAAAGTAATTCGTTCGAAAAACTAAAATTTTTATGTTTTAGGAAATGGAGTCTCATAACCATAAAGCGCGAAGTCGTTTCTCAAATCAAATTTGCGACAGTAATAACTGTTCTTTTATTAATTAAAAAAAAATTGAAAGCCACTTTGGATAACCACAAAAATCTAATCATCACAAACGCATAATTAACTGGCGGGTTAATTTGGGTAAAAAGAAAGGTCCAATATTCTATTATAACCTGCAACAAATGTTATCCAAGAAAAAGTGACAGCCGGAATTTTTGCTGGACAAAGGTGCAGGTAGAGATTACCGGTTAATAAGATTAATGTACTTTGAGAGTTTTATTCTTTTGTCAGTTCCCTTTTCTCATACGGGCACATGTTGATCATTAACACGCCCTCGCTTAATTAAAAAAATTAGTTCCGACGTTAATTAATTTACTTCTTGGCAAGAGAACATCGAAAGGAACGTAACAATTTTGTATTTGCCCAAATTAATTTTTTGATGAGGCAAAAGGCATTAAAAAAGTTTAATCTCGTTTTTACTCTCTCTCTCTCTCTCTCTCTCTTAACGTTCTTCCTTATTATTATTTTTGTTCTTAATCGATCGTAGATGATGTACGAAAAAGTTTCCTCTTTTTTGCCAAAGAGAGTATGCGGTGAAAGTTGTTGATCACGCTGGGCATGTTATTGACATATTGAAAAATAACGTTTTTAAGATTAAAGGCAAACGGAAAGTAAGGGGAAAGAGAAGAGGCCGCGCATTATTAGAGCGAAAGGAGTTTCTTTTGATTTGCCTCGGCCTATTGAGAACCGTGTTTTCCCCTTTTCCTTTGTTCCTGCTGCTTTTGTTCTAGTGATTTTACGAAAAATAAAAGTGTAATAACAGACTGTCGATGAGGGTGTCGCTTTACTTCACTCGTCTTTCTCTCTCTCTCTTTTTTTGCACTTTTTGTTGCTGTTTTCGGTCTCATTTACCCTCGTATTAATAATTATCAAGACGATATTTCTGCGCTTAATTTTCCCGTTTATTTGCGACCGCTTTTCTTTTTCTCCGTCTGTTAAAGTTTTACCCTTTGATATTGCCCAATTAATTTTATCATACTGCAAAAAAAAATATAAACAAACAATATCTGTTTTCTTGTATCATTTCATTTTAAGAATAATCCGACAAGCATAAGAAAGAAACCGTGCAAAAAAAAGCGCTTTCATGTTTTTCTTTTCTTTTTCGTTAGCAGCTACTTTTGTTGCTGTTTAATTGGCGTTTTCTTTACTTTTCATTTACAACTTTTCTTTATTATTTTTTTATCGTGCGATTCGCTTTCCTCTTGTTTTATTGGTGCGCATTTTAACTAGGATGGAATTAATTAGCGCTAAAAAAAAACAACACGATGTGTATGGAAAATGTATGTTGTATGAATGAATAAAAAGAAGTCCGGCCGGAATCATGTGCCAGATAAATGTCAAGGAAAGTCGAATAAAAAGTAGTATTTAGTTTGACAGGCTTCCTCTTTTTTTCTCTTTCGTGGAAATCGGTATTTGTATTATTGGCATATGTCGATTAATGCTAAAATTATTCTTTCTATGTTGATGGCGTTCAAAAATGATAGCGGACGGACGTTTTTTTGTTGCCTTTTGCACCAGACATTAGCTTATTACGATTTTCGAAATAGACGAAAAGAGTTTTTCGCTAATAAACATGCGCATGTACGTATCGTGTTTTCAATTATTATACCAGAAAAAAATTGCGAAGCCGAGAAAAAACGATAACAAATAAAAGTTGTATCGATTTTCTCTTTTGTCAATGGCACAGAGTAATTTAAATGCGACACGTCGTACAATTTTTTTTTCCCATTTTCTTTTATTTGCTAGCAGCGAAATACTTTGTATAAAAATGAAAATAAAGAAATTAGTTTTCAAAAAAAAAATAGTCCCCTCGCATTTTTTCTCGGCTCGCTATTAATACTTTACACTATTTTCGTGCATCAAACAAAACGATTAATCATAATCACATATAGTAGACGCAATTTCCATAGGCGAATAATCGAATCGTTGGCAAAAAGGGCGTATCATCACAATTTGTTTCGGATAATTGATGATTTCGTATGGCGCAAGACAAACTTATCGCACGTGGACGGGGGGGGATCAATTATAAATTTATGCACAAACTGAAAATTTCAACAAACAAGGTAAAGTTAGTTTCGGTTCCCCGTAGAGTGTACGAAATTCGCTAATATCCTTCACATTAACTACTTTCCGCGCTCTCTATATCAAACTTTATTCCTTCTCGCGTCAGTTGCATCCCCCACTGCTCGCCACGTCGCTCGACCATTGGCCATTTGGCGAAGATGGGCAACATTCGCGACAGCAGCGGGATGAAAGTATTGATATCGCAACAGCGGAAAACCGGTTTTCGCATATTTTCAAAGAAATTCTTCGTAATTTCGCTTAGAAACAAAACGAATGGCTGGAAAATAAATGATATGGACGCATTGGCCAAACGGGCCGCATTTACAGCAATAAATAATTCCTTTTTTTTTCTCGCTTTTGTCAGTTTCGGTCA